>OY725200.1:6407500-7007500 GCA_963241965.1 Tortrix viridana
CGATGTAAACGTTCCTGCCGCAAAATTTTAACTTAGGATAGGGATGATTTTTCAATCTCTAGGCAACAGTATCTGTCAGTTCTGTTCAGTTCTTTAATATGACAAAGAAAAATATAGACTTTAACTGTCAGATAATTTTATCTGGGGATTGAAAAAGCCAAACATGTAAGTATATTCAGCCGTCATCTGTTTCACAAATTACGTGTTCAAAATAATCCAACAGCAGACGGAATGTATTTTTCAAAACAAGACATAAATTTAAAATGCTCTAAAACACCCGATACATTTGTCAAGCCATAATGGTCGGCTAGTGATGTACCCAAAGCGCATTATCGATAGAGTAATTAGTGTTGTACGTTATACACGTTATGATGTCGAGACTGCACTTTGCTGGGACTATTAGTAGGGCGGGGGTGGGATAATGAGTTGTCGATAAAAATATCTAGTGTTTTTTTATTCATGTAATAGCGAATGTGTTTAGTTGAGTAATTTAAATAACAATCTTAACACAACTTGATTAAGTTCTACACTACATAATATAAAACTGTAACAATATTTATTATTTTAATTTAACTCAATTGAAGCTTAGTTTTATTTAAGTTATTTAAGCATTATTAATTTTATTTTGTATTATGTTGTTATAATGAATAAGTATTATTTCAATCTTAAATCGTCACGTAAACCTCAAAACTTCTCAATCTTTTCATAGTTCCAAATCAATTCTTCACAATTACACTAAAACAAGCCTTTGTTTTCCACTTAATTTCAAACGCACTAATAAAAATACCGTTGAAGAAATTACAACATTTAAAAAATAATTCCCCCGCGTAATCTACCGATATCGATGCACAGCTGGCACACCCCTAGAGCGCCGCAGTGCTATAATTTCGTACAAAATACAGCACTTACCGCACGGTTACTTTCGATACTGCCCCGCTCTAGCACTACAGGGTGTCCCATTTAATATTTAAGATGTTGTATCTTAGTTTTATTTCAATTTGCTGTGTTCTTTCTGAGTGTGTTGAAGTAAAGTGGTCGTTAATCTTAAAAAAAGGCTTAATTTATATGTTTGGATGATAAATTGTTAATAAAATATTGGAAACGGGATAATATAAAAAAATACACTTAAGCCAATAGTTTAAAATAATTGATTAGTTATTGTATGTAAACAGTTCTTCAATCCGATAAAAAGAGACGAAATAAGTAACATATTAATCCCTTGATTAAGTTCTGTTTAAGGCTTTTTTTTGACAACGGTTTAACTTGAAATTTCACCTAACTCTTCCATCTCTCTCTAGTATTGATTATGTATATATATGTGATTATGATGTATAAAATAAAGTCGCTTTTTTGGGTTCCGTACCCGAAGGGTGCCCTGCGGGACCCTATTAATATACCTACGCTGTCCGTCCGTCCGTCTGTCTGTCTGTCTGGTCTGTCTGTCCTAACTATAAAGAGCTGTATCTTTTGAACCGTAATAGATAGCGGGTTGATTTTTTTTTCAGAATATGTGTTATTACCGTGGATTATTAATAAATAAAAAAAAATGGGGGTCCCCATACAAGAAACGTACGTTTTTTTTTCAACGTGTTTTTATTTTTGTTGTAGCGTAATAACGATAAAACACACAAGCGTCAAATTTGGTATGATTATAGAACAAACCCTATAGAATAACAACAAATACTAAAAACCAGCGAAATGTGTACGGAACCCTCAGTGCGCGAGTCTGACTCGCATTTGCCCGGTTTTTCTGTTTATGAGCCGAGTTGATGACACATTTTTACCATCATTAAGGGAGTTTTTTCCTGATTTACGTGCATAATCTCGAACCTCCGTGAAGTTCGGTAAAATACGAATTAAAACAGTAAAACATTGCTCTGAAAATCACAATTTATACAAAATATAACAAAATGAAAATACGTCATTTGTCACACAATAAAAAATAGTTTACAAACAATAAGAATTAATCACTATACAAAAATTACGAGATAAAATCAACATTTAAAACCATAATCACTCTCGCATCATCCTGTGAACACGGTAATGAGTAAGCACGTACAGTCGCGATGTATATTTAAATTTGATACAGGTACAGTGGGATATATATATATATCGGAGGCTATGTGGTGTTTGTAGCTGACTGAAGTGAACGTGCGGCGAATATATCTTAAGTCTTGAAAATATATTTGCTAATATTTTAAATTCTTAGCGTGCTTGTATATTTCCGGCGGTTTTTTCTTGCGTTTTTGGTACAGGGATGTTTTTAGACATAATTTAAGGTTTTCATAAAAATATCCAAACCAATAAAAACATGTTTGGAAATAAGCAGCTTCATTAATAAAATGTGTTTATCTACTAAGCTAGCGGTCCCGGGTTCGAATCTCAGTATGGACAAATATTTTGTGTGATGGATGAACACGAGTATTTTTTTTTCAGGTCATGGATGTTTTCTACGTAATTAAGTATGTATTTCTCTATAATCGTATGTACTCTAGTACCCATAGTACAAACCTAGAGTTTAGTTTGGGACTAGGTCAATTTATGTGAGGTTGTCGTCCCCTGTTTTTTTTTTATATATGTCTTACTACTATTATAAATACGAATGTATGGATGGATGGATGTTAGTCAATCACGCAAGAACGGCTGAACAGATCTGGATGAAATTTGGCACAGAGAAAAATTATGGTCTGGAATTTTTTATACAGTTCCCGTGGGAGCAGCGATAAACGACTTCTACGCGGACGGAGACGCGGGAAAAAGCTAGTTTTGTAATAAAGTAACGGAATTTTTAGACATTTATAATATAATGTATGCCCACTTGTTATATTTGATACCCCGCGTTTTTTAATGTAAGTATAATCGTATTTTTATCTGTTATGTAATTTTTACTATTGACAGGATATCAATCAATACATAGTATAAAATGAAGTCGCCCTCCTCGTCGGTCTGGCCCTATGTATGCTTATCTTTAAAATTACGCAACGGATTTTGATGCTGTTTTCACCATCAGTTAGATAATTCTTCACGGAAGGTTTATGTATATAATAGAACTCGTAGCGAAGCGAGGGCGGGTCGCTAGTTTGTTATAAACAAGACTGACTGACCTCAGACCTGACTGTTGAATTTCTTATAGCGCTTCCTCTAACGAGCCCTCCTCTTAGATATTAAATTGAAATAAAAGTTTACTTTTACCCGCAAAACACAATCTACTTAATCAAAATATCTAATAAAAATTGCACAAAGTATTTTAAACAATGAAAGCTCATTTTATTTATCGCAAAACTTTGTGTCCCTCGACAAGCCCCATGTGCAGCTTTCACTTGAGGGACAAGATTTCGTTCCAACTTAAGTATAATTATTTTATTCCTTTTTATTTTACTTGCGAAGTTTTAGTGCAGTATTATTTTTGTGATTTTGAAGTAAAAGGGAGAATAACTCACTTAAAATACAATTACATTAACGTTTTTCTGAGTTGAATGTGCATTGCCGAGCGAAAAAAATATTTACTCATGTGTTTGTTCAATAATTAACATCCTGTATATAATTGATTTTAATATGTTAATAACATTTATATACTATAATAGCTTTTCCGTCCGCGTAATACTTAGTTATTTTTCGCTTATACCTCGGGAAATATCAAATTTTCCGAGATAAAAAGTATCCTATGTGTTAATCCACTGTCTGACAAATTTCATAAAAATCAGTCGAGCCGTAAGGTCGAGTGTAACTAACCCGAGTTTGTTTTATTTTAGATTTATAGAAGATTAAAACATCAAATATTTGCTGGAAATCGATAGTCATTTATTTTTTATCACCTTGCGCTGAAAATAGGAGTTAACACGATAATATTACACCGCAATTATTTTGTACGATTTTAAAAGCGCTGATGTGTATACGGCCTTAGTCAGGCATTGGTAAGATTAAAAAATAGGTCGATTTGTATAAGATTGTCTCGTGTTTTCTTTTGGTCAGTATTTTTTGCCTGCTGATAAGACTCACGTGTCTCGGAGTTCTGCCGTTCTCCCGAGGCGCCCCTAACCAATAAAAGTCGTTGGCGGCCTTATAAAATATTAACACAACCGCCGTAAATATGGGGGCGGGATATGTTGCCGTATTACAGATACGTTTGACCTTGTTGAGGCAATTGGGGCTGTTTGCGGTGAAAATATATAGTTACAATAAATAACAATAAATAAGCCTCATCCTTACCTATATTACAAATTAGAAAGTGCTTTGTTCTACCCTTACGCCGGTAGCATATCTCCGCCGCGAAACCGCCGCGAAATCGCTGACCGAATGGCGTAGATGTGAGCGGCGTCGCCGATGTTCTGCGAGAAAGAGATAGAAGCATGGGCAATTTAACGCGGTAGAACAGGCAGTTTCGCTAATGTTTCGCTCGTCATATAAAGGACAAACGGTGGCGGAACGTCAGCGGTTTCGCTGTATCGATTTCGCGGCGATGACCTGTCTTAACAGACGCTCGAACTTGGTTTGTGCCGGACAACGGATTTGGTTCGTCCAAATCGGCCGATATGGTCCGAAGGCTCTACACGGAGAAAATATCTAGTTTCGTGTAACAGAATATTGTATTATATGTGACAACTATACACACATTTTACACATAAAAATAAATAAATAAATAAATAAATATCAGGGGACAATCTCACACAAATTGACCTAGTCCCAAACTAAGCTCTAGGCTTGTACTATAGGTACTAGACAACGATAAACATACTTATATAGAGAAATATATACTTAAATACATAGAAAACATCCATGACTCAGAAACAAATACTCGCGCTCATCACACAAATATTTGTCCATACCGGGATTCGAACCCGGGACCGCTAGCTTCGTAGGCAGGGTCACTACCAACTAGGCTAACCGCGTCGTCATTAACATTGACATTAATATAAAATTCAACTTCTGTACAACATAATTTCTAGTACCTATTACCATTTACCTAGTGTCGTAGGAAACAAATTTTGTGTAGTATACAAAATATGTTGGACGCTAAATGCATATTTTACTCTGTAACTATTAGATTAGACCACTACAATATCAAAGTTTTTGTGTACTAGAATATTTTTACTAGAATATTTTAGTATTAACAAAAATATGACTTGTTGTCATTAAAATAAAATCTGTTAACCATAGCTGAAATCTGTTTTCCTACACCAGAGTTATAACTACAATAAAATCTGGTAATATTGTAAAATATTTTTTTCTCCGTGTACAAACGGCCGGATCTGGTTCGGAGCGAACCAAATCCGTTGTCCGGCACAAACCAAGCTCGAGCGTCTGGTACGGTTATTCTATTTTCGCAGTTCAACGACCGAGAGCCGAATTTTAGGGTTCCGTAGAGTCACCTAGACGTAGACAGATGGTTACAGAAATGGAGGATCAGGGCACTGCCAAGTCCAACATCACATTCATCATATGCACTCAGAAAGGGTGACTGCGCCCCATGAAAATAGGAGGGATCACACAGCCACAAATCTGCCCTGCTAAGGTAAAAGGCAGTATTTTACACAAAACTACTGAAGCAATTGCCACCTTATTACCCAGTAATGAGGTTGCAATTATTACGGTAGTTCTGTGTAAAATACTGCCTTTTACCTTAGCAGGGCAGAAATATCATGCGTCAAATATCTTGGTATACACGTTGACAGAAGACTTACTTGGAAGGGACACATACTACTCTGTCAAGAAAGTACCGGGAAAAGATCAATAATACACAAACTGTTTGTTAATCATCCAAATTTATTTTATCACCTTCAAAGTATGCTCCTTCAGAAACGATACACTTACGCCAACGAATAATCCAATCATCAAAACATTTTTTAAACGCTGTTTCCGGAATTGAATTCAGTTCTCGGCGCGAATTCTCCTTTATGTCTTCTACCGATTGAAAACGGGTGCCACGAAGTGGTAATTTGAGTTTAGGAAAAAGAAAGAAGTCGGCAGGAGCCATATCTGGTGAATATGGTGGTTGCTCGATGGTATTTGTTGAGTGTTTGGTCAAAAATTCTTTCACAATGATGGCCTTGTGCGAAGGCGCATTATCGTGGTGCAAAATCCAAGAATTTTCATTCCACAAATCTGGCCTTTTTCGTCGAATTTGCTCTCTTAAATGCCGCATAACGCTCAAATAATATTCTTTATTTACCGTTTGACCTTCCGGCAAGAATTCCGAGTGCACAACACCGCGATAGTCAAAGAAAACAGTCAACATGACTTTGACTTTTGATCGACTTTGGCGTGGTTTCTTCGGTTTCGGTTCAGTTGGAAGGCGCCACTCCGAAGCTTGTTGACTAGTTTGCATGTCAAACTCGTAAACCCACGTCTCGTCACCAGTAACAATGCGTTTCATGAATGTTGGGTCGGAATTGACTCGTTCTAGCATGTCCTCAGCGACTCTCATGCGATTGAGTTTTTGGAGAAAATTCAGGTCTTTTGGGACTAGCCGAGCGGTAACATGTTTCATACCCAAATGATTAGTTAAAATAGTACGGATCGACTCGTGAGATACAGAAAGTTCGGCGGCTATCTCTCTCAAAGTTGAATGAGGATTTTCAGTCACTATTTCCTTCACTTTTGCGATGTTAACTTCAGTTGCAGACGTTGATGGCCTACCAGAGCGAGGCAAATCTTCCATCACATCTCGACCGCTTTTGAACGCTTTGTACCACTCATAAACACGTGTTTTTGATAAAGTCGAATCACCGTAAGCCTTCTGTAACATTTTCAGTGACTCCGAACACGAAATTCCATTGGCGATGCATAATTTAAGACAAACTCTTTGTTCAATGTTTTTGTCCATTATGAAATTCGCAATACACACTAGATATGATATAACTAAAAACAGCACTGTATTTAATATAAATAACAGATGCAACTCAAACTCCGCGCCAAAATAGAAAACAGTTGTGCCAATCTAACAACAACAAAAAAAACAAAAATTTGAATTTGGAACCATAAACAAATCATCCATTCCCGATACTTTGTTGACTGAATGTATGTTTGAAACGTCAAGAAGCCATACGGTTCAAAGTCATGTATTGGTTGATCGGCAGGCAGTCTAAATTATCATTGGAGAACATACTTCTGATCTACAAGTCGACAAACCAATATGGACCTATGGAATAGAATTATGGGGCACAGCCAATCACTCGAATGTTGATATATTACGACTCCAAATCAATATTCTAAGGACAACCACCAACTCTCCCTGAGTACAGTTTCAGCACCGTACATTTGTTTATGCTTAGTCGCGGCCTACTTTAGGCCATGCGGCTACTAAATATTAGTAATAAGTTTTAATTATTAAGACCAGAGTGCAACTAACTTACGAACTATCTTACGATATTAGAGTAAGAGGAGCTATGGTTGACGAGCAATTATTGCTCGAAAGGTTGCCCGTGTAACTGCACTGTTATACTGTATAATTTTGTGTATCTGTGTGTGTTGCCATTCTTTTATAATCTGTAGTCTTTGTTTTTTTTCTTGTGACCGTCGAATAAATGTTTCTATTTCTAACTACCAAGCATTACGCATCAAGAGAAAGAATTACCGACTCATTTTAACTATATATGTATCTTTACTTAACTTCAATAAACTACTTTAACTTCGGCTATATCTCTGCACTCCACCAACTAACTACAACCTACTGACAAGTGTGAAGGCTAAACTGGAACTCACGTTTTATAGTCCTTCGAACCGGATATGAACCAGCGAACTATGGATCCGTCGAACTATACCAGGTATTGATTTAGTTTTTAGTTCACGCGAGAAGTACACGAATACCTTCAGATAGAAACAGTTATGGAAACCATCTGACAGATTTGCTCAAGATATTAGCTACGACTAGGCAAATATTATAAGAATATGCTCCACAGCCTCACAGAAAGCACCAACGATACAGTCCGCCTGAAGCGGGCTCACATCATGGTACATGACACAAGTCTAACAGTAACCATATGGAGTGACGTGTCACAGGACGCGCCAACTCTCAACCATTTGTGACCAACTACCTGATTAGCCAATGGCTGATTGCAGAAGGATAAGCAGAAAAAAAGCTTAGCATTCTAGGATAATTCTAGTTGAGTCCTAGAGACTCGAATTGCCGATGTGGGAAGGAAAACACCGTCAGCGTTGTCGTATATTGGTGATTCGTAACATTTTCAACTATTAAATAAAACGCATTATCTACACTTGAGATTAAAAATACAAATTGGTCGAACAGCAAGAAAACATTACTGTCGGCGTTTTTAAAAACAAAACCTTTCATACTTACTATGACTGTTTGTTGGAGTTTGTTACATATATCTACCACATGTATGAGTCGACCTGATGCGGCCTGTCTGTTGCGTGCCCAGCAGTCGCGTCGATACAGCACTACATGACCGCGCCTGACGCCGCCACCAATATATTGTTCGTTCATGTAACTTGGTACCCACAATCAATCAATCAATCATCTATTGTTGTCACATAATGGCACATACATAGAAAAGAAAGGTGTTGTTATCCTAGATTAAAGTCAGTTCCACATGGACGCCCTGAAAGGGCACCACAATATTAAGGTACCTACTTAAAAGTATGATACAAACAAAAATATAATAAATTTTCCAGTTAAATTTCCAGTCTGTGAAACTGAATGTGCAGGCAGTTGAATGTCATTTACCCACCTTGACGGACGACGTAAATTCGCCGGCTATTCATCGACTGAGTATAACTGAACGACGATGCGTTAACAGAATAACATAGCTGCATAGAAGTCCTAATTCTATGTTTCACAGATAAAAAATCAATAATATGTCAGTAAATTAATTACACGTCGACCATTAGTCATGTATCCTTAGTTAGCTATAGTTTGTGACTCTTGGTACTCACATGGACCGTTAGTCATTTATTCTTAGTTAGTATGTGACCTCGTATCTAGCATCGATCGAGTCTCTAGTCTAGTTAGTTTTGGGTGAATTTCAGGGCGTTTCAACCGCCCTTAGTGTCACCAAATATATCGACGAAATCAATGACACTGCAGCAACTTCTGATGCTGATAGAAACTACATCCCCGGTTCTTTCTGTTTACATCAGGAGTTGCTGTAGTGTCATTGATTTCGTCGATATATTTGGTGACACTAATGACGGTTAAAACACCCTCAAAATTCACCCTTTTACGTAATTGCTGTATTTAAGGCAATAAAATTAAGTAAACCTCGGTTTCATTTGAGCCTTCATGCTGCAGCTTATCATTACTGGCTACATTCGCTGCTGACTGTACAGCCCTTCCTTGTTTATCAAGTTCGTCTAACTGTTATATACTTCCGTATATAAGCTATCTTGTCTATGTGACACGCCCATTCGAGGGAGGCGGGGCTAGCGGTGGGCGTGGTCGGTTTTTGTCGGATGTTAGAAAGAGTTGATGCGGTATATTTTTGAAACGCAAATAATGTGTTACAATTACGCATGCTGTTGTATTATATTCGACATAATATCAACGGGGTATAGACCATTATACCTCTAATCTGCCCTGCTAAGGTAAAAGGCAGTATTTTACACAAAACTACTGTAGCAATTGCAACCTTATTACCCAGTAATGAGGTTGCAAGTATTACAGTAGTTTTGTGTAAAATACTGCCTTTTACCTTAGCAGCGGGCCTAATATGACCGTGTTTATCGCGTGACAAAGCGTGGATAAAGCATCCGTCACTCTCGCGCTTATACACGTGTCCGAAAGTGACGGATGCTTTATCCACGTTTTGTCACGCGATAAACGCGACCATATTAGGCCCGCTGGGCAGTAATTAGCTCCCGATATTTCAACGCAGTTACATGCGCCATGATCACGGGTACGTATTAGTAATTATTACGCGTAATAATACAACCCACTAACTTATTTAAATTTGGACTTGTTTGTTGTTAGTGTAAGTAGATAAACAGGCATTGTATTAAAAAAAAAATTGACATGTAATATCGTACCCTTATTGCAAATACCAATTATCTGCATATTTTACCAAAATTATGTTTTATATACCAATCGTCTCGTCACGACGAAGCTACTGGTAAAATTTATTATCCGCTCAAATTTCGATGCAGATAATTGGTTTTTGCAAATGGTACGATATTTTGTTAAATAAATGAGTATGAGTGCTAATAATAAATGCTAATAATAAATGAGTATATCCAATGTAATGGTGTGTGCGAAGTTCCCAATCCGCACTGGGCCCGCGTGGGAACTATAGCCCAAACCCTCTCATTGTGAGTGGAGGCCTGTGCCCAGCAGTGGGACGTATATAGGCTGGATTATTATTATTATTATTAATTATAAACAATTATCTGCAACTCTATTATCCAATAATCTTCATATTTATATATTTTGGCTCATAAACGAATAAGCGTTTGAGCTGTGCGTTGCCTGTCAGTCAAAGCTTGGGTTTATTAACGACGTTTGACGATATTAATATTATTTATTATTATTATTTTATTTTATCATGTTTTTAATTTATTATTGACATTGTTTTGCTTTTAGTGTTCATTATATTAAAACCTAGATTGTAATTAATGTATTACTAAGACTCTTATGGACCCAGAGTCTGAAATAAAACATATTGAATTGAATTGAATTGAATTAAAAACTGTAATGGTTATCATGTGTGAGAATAGGTTTTAATCAGAAAAAGGGGCAGTAGTATGAGCAGTTACTTACGTGAAAGGTATAGAGGTAGAAGAGTCGTATCGCTGTCCCTTTCACTGCCAGAAACTTGACAAGTTTTAACAGCTCATAATACGTCCACAGCGGGCTTACAAGCATGGACAAGATAAAATTTGACAGGTGCTAGGGAAATTAATACATCTATTCCATATTCTAACGTAAAACTTAACGCTTAAGGTTTAAAATAAAAGTGTCCGGTCCCGTCGATTAGTAATAAAAGGTAATAAAAGTCAGGACGAGACACTTTTATTTTAAACCTTAAGCGTTGAGTCTTACGTTAGAATATGGAATAGATGTATTAATTTCCCTAGCACCTGTCAAATTGTATCTCGTCCATGCATGTTAAGACCGCAGCGTCAAACTCCGCACATGGTGTCCGGACATGCCCTATCCGTGAGCACACTAACTCTGCTCGATTTTCGCTCATCCTCGATAGGCGTGTCCAAGGTGGAACAGAAAAATCAATGTTACAAGACTATTTTATGAATGTTTCAATATTGCAGGTAGGCGATCGATAGATAGCCTTCGCGGAAGCCTGCTAGAAATACAGGGTGTTTGACACATAAGTTTAGGAAAAAAAAATCTTTAATTTTCAAAAAACAATACAAACACCTTTATCTGCTTCTTGATAAGCTATTTAAGTTTAAGGGATGAACGTTTTTTTGAAAATTGAAAAATCTATTTTCCTTAACCTTTTGGCCTAGGCCAGTAGGGCTAAGTAGCATATGGCCCCACCTCTTTGCTGTTTTCGTTGATCCAAACCATGTGCCGAACACCGCCTAATATGCCGCTATGTTATTCTGTTAACACATCGTCGTTCAGTTCTACTCACTCGATGAATAGCCGGCGAATTTACGTCGTCCGTCAAGGTGGGTATATGACATTCAACTGCCTGCACATTCATTTAGTCGCCTGAGACTCTAGCAAGGACTGTATACAGGGTGTTTTTCGCGAAAAAAAATTCGACCCTCCCATACAAAACATCGTCAGCTGACTAGCCAAAATGTATGGGATGGTGAATTTTTTTTTCGCGATTTCGGTGTTGGTCCCATAGTGAAAGTTGATCAGTATGACTTACTGATTTAACCCCCAAAAAGTTGTAGACGAATAAAAAAACACCCTGTATTGAGCCACCGTATCTGCACCCGTATTACAGGTGGATAAGTGTGTAAAAGTGTATGTCACTCTCGCAGTCCCAAACTAAGCTCAAGGCTTGTACTATGGGTAATAGTTTACTTTAGTTTAGTTTATTTATTCATCAAAGTAATATTACAATATATAACGCATTGAATGTCAAAATATACGAAATTACATTGAGATCGTCAACACAAATAAAATAAAATAATTAATAAATGTCATGATTTTAAAATTAAATAATTAAAACAAAATTAATATAATAAACTTAACTAGTCACTTATCCGAAGTCAAATTACAACAAAATATGTCAAAAGTATACTTAATAATAATGATAACAATATTTATAATTTAAGTTCCATAAATTCATTTACAGAGTATAATGGATTATCCAATAAAAGGTTTCTCAGCTGGTGTTTAAATGTTTCGTCGCATAATATGGCAACGATATACATACTTATATAGAGAAATACATGCTTAAATATACAGATACCGGGATTCGAATCCGGGACCGCTAGCTTCGTAGGCAGGGTCACTACCAACTAGGCTAACCGCGTATGCTCGTCTCTTGAGTTCCTAAGTCGGTTCGGAAGGACCAACAGCTAGTTCCACAGACCTGTCATCGGCCATGCGCATGGTCCCGAAGTGGTTTTTATTACAACTAATAGCTTTTCCCCGCGACTCCGTCCGCGTAGCACTCATTGTTCGCCATTGTTCACCCTTGGTTATCCCTCGGGAACTATCAAATTTTCCGGGATAAAAATATCCTATGAGTTAATCCAGGTATTAAACTATCTGTGTACCAAATTTCATAAAAATTGGTTGAGCCGTTCTTGAGTTATAAACGGTGTAACTAACCCGACTTTGATTTATATATTTAGACTAGCGACCGCCCTCGCTTCGCTCCTGGTACTATACATAAACCTTTCGTGAAACATTATCTAACTGATGGTGAAAACCGCATTAAAATCCGTTGCGTAGTTTCAAAGATCTAAGCGTATAAACAGACTTTGTTTTATACTATGTACGTATAAAGATTAACACATAATAATATAAAAAAGTGCCTGCCATTAATTAGCTCTACAGCACAATCTCAGTTTTAAAATTAAAATCTACTTTATATGCTGACTGTGAATTTAACGTGCAGTTATTTTTAACGAGCAGTTAAACTGTAGTTTCTGTGAGCATTGTAAAACTAGTTTATTTCTTAGTTTAAGTGAATTTTTCGCATTTTACGACTTACAAGGAATATGGAATGATATTAAAAGTTTATAGGCTCTAGTAATTTGTAGAAAATATTGTTTTATTTTGCTGTTATTTCGCTTAAAGTTCGCTCTGTTTCTAGTAGTTTTGTGATAAATATAATTAAGGTATTCGTGCCAGATGTTTTCCTTTAACATTTGAACCTTAAAAATACTAAAATACTAGCGACCGGCTCCGGCTTCGCTCGAGTTGCACTAACTTAGGTAATTAGAATTGGGTAATAATAAAATAATAATCCAGCTTATATACGTCCCTCTGCTGGGCACAGGCCTCCACTCACAGTAAGAGGGTTTGGGCTATAGTTCCCACGCGGGCCCAGTGCGGATTGGGAACTTCGCACACACCGTCAAATTGCTTTGCAGGTGTGTGTTTGCGATGTTTTCCTTCACCGAAAAGCTCATGGTAAATTTACAAATTATATTTCACAAATAAATTCCGAAAAACTTAGTGGTGCGAGCCCGGGTTCGAACCCACGACCCTCTGCTTAAGAGTCGGCAGGTCAAACCATTAGGTTACCACGGCTTTTTTTTTAAATTGGGTAACCTACACCCAATCTGCAATTGGACGTAGCTTAGGGAAAAGGATCCAACCCACAAAGTAAATGTATTTAAATTTGAATTCTATTGCTGTCAATATTACGTCAAATTCTACAAGTGTGAAATGGTTGAATTGGATCCTTTTCCCTAAGCTACGTCCATTTATTTTTCACCTCACCAGCTCGAAAAAGCCTTCTTTGGCGCACAAAATCTGAGTGCAAAAGTCCACTTTAACCGCTAGCGTGGAAAGTAATTTTGGTGCTGTGCGCGGAGGGGGCGCTGAGCGAGCACGGCCACATCTGACGTGGCGCTCGTGTAATGGTTTTTCCAACACCAAGTGTTTTCCTCATTACAGTAAGGTGAAAAATAGTGTTACGCACGGCAGCAAAGTTATTCGGATCTCGAGGCCTTGAATCCCGTGTTACTCTCAGGATTCTATTTTTGAACCACTCGCTGCGCTCGTGGTTCAGTTTTAGCATTCTTCGCTGGCTCGGGTATCAATACTGACTCTCGCGCCAAATAACGACTATGCAGACTTGCATAAATATTTACTACTATCTGCAATTATAACCTTCCTAGATACTCTTTCTATTGGTGAAAGAATCTATAGAACACCAAGATGTCAGGATTTTCCTCTGTCAGGGAAAAAATCTTATTTATACAGCATACAAGTCACCCAGATTACCCTCATTTTTGGGTAGTTGGGTAAAATACAAGATCTAAATCTCCCTGAACTCAAGACAAGCATAAAACAAGCCGTACAATACCGAAGCAACAAGTATATATACATATATCACGTTTGTTTGTCCGCCGGAGCGCCGGGTGTTCATTTGCATCCGGTCGGATGGCAGGGGTTTAAAAAAAGATTAGTGTGGATAAGACTCGGTGAATGTAACACTTTTTTTCGTCTTATTGTTCACAATAGTCAATAGTAGTAGATAAAGCATATCTGACATAAATTTAGCCCTTTCCCTTTTAAAAATAGACAAGGAGAGGGTTAACTCCAAGGGCGGCTCCGTGCCACAGCATCACTGAGCTGGTGCACCGTTTCGGCTATTTCATATTTCTTAAAGCATAGTTTATACTCATTAATTTTAGTTCATTAAATATGTTTGTATGTTTTATCTCATGTGTATGTGTTTTATTTAATAGCCGAATAAATTATTCTATTCTATTTTAACTTTAACTGGCAGATATTTATCTTCGTTAGTATTTTCGTCACGTAGGTATAAAAATTAACAACTTTGCTAATTAAATTGTGATCACAATCTATTGAACATATTCTCGCTTACAGTGCATCTCTATCTTTACATACCAGTTAGAAAGGGATATTTAACGAGCGTGCGAGCCGTTCAGGAGTGAATGATACAAGGAAGGAAGGGCCGATCAAAGAGAATCCAAAACCGCTAAACGGTATTGGCTTTAATAGTAAAATATCACATGTGACGTTCTCAATATAAAGGGACCTTATGGAGGAAGGCAGTTACGCTCTTCTTATTCTTGTAACTATACGAATACTATGGTAACAGTTCTACAAACGGCGTAACCGCCTGCCTCCATAAGGTCCCTTTATATTGAGAACGTCACATATTATGATGACTGCAAAGTCGAAAAAATTGCTTTTGTATAAAAGCTATAAAAAAACATGGTAGTTATTATGTTGGGCCGTTACTTGACTATTAGTATACTCAGCATCAAATATATTGTAACAGCCAAAGCGACCAAATAATTCGTAACACCATATATTTTGTATGGTGTGGTGAACTATTTGGCCATTTTGGCTGGATATATCCCAAGCAGCACGCAAGCTGTATAAGAGCTTATACAGCCCTTATGCAGCTAAAACTAGAGTTGTAATGGATGTATAAGCTCTTATACAGCTTGCGTGCTGCTTGGGATGTGATGCTGAGTGTACGTGAGCTGACTGTTTCAGTGTTCGTTGGTTTCTAACACGGTTGTCATGTCCACATATTTCTATCATTTCCCCAAAGCCCAAGGATCTGTATAAAATACCAATTATTTGTCGCAACCAAGATATTTTACGATTTCATTTACCATTCGGATTATGGTAAAAACTCTTCGGTACATTTTGTAATAAAATTTAGAAAACAATTACAATTAAATTTGCATATTTGTACAATCTAAACGGAACATCTTTATTCAATTTGGTTGGTATCAGGCTTGTTGTTTTAGGTGAAACTTGCTAACCCCACTAATATTATAAGTATTTTATATGTGGAAGTTGATATGGATATTTATGTTTAAATGGCGCCAAAACGGCTGAATGGATTTAGATGAAATTTGGCACACAGATACTCTTTATCCTGGATGGACACAGAATACTAGGATATTTTGTTTCCCGGAAAATGTGATTGTTTCCGAGGCAAAAGCGATATACGACGAAGTCGCGGACAAAAGCTAGTACTTAACTTTCAGGGATCCGTAGTCAAACAGGGAATCTTTAACCTATTTAGTTTCACCATGTCAGTCTGTCAATCCGTCCGTAGTCACGGTCGTTTTATTCAGAAACTATAAAGTATGAACGCTATAATGATACTTATTAAACGTTTTAAAAAAAATATACCGATCGATATTTATGTTTTCAAATCCGCATACCTTTTTAGGGTTCTGCACCAAAATGTTACAGAAGGAACCCTTATGGTGATACTTCGCCTGATATTTATTTAATAAATAATAATAATAATAATCCAGCCTATGTACGTCCCACTGCTGGGCACAGGCTTCCACTCACGATGAGAGGGTTTGGGCTATAGTTCCCACGCGGGCCCAGTGCGGATTGGGAACTTCGCACACACCGTCAAATTGCTTTGCAGGTGTGTGCAGGTTTCCTCACGATGTTTTCCTTCACCGAAAAGCTAATGGTAAATTTACAAATTATATTTCGCACATAAATTCCGAAAAACTTAGAGGTACAAGCACGGGTTCGAACCCACGACCCTCTGCTTGAGAGTCGGCAGGTCAAACCATTAGGCTGCCACGGCATTTATTTATTTATTCCTATCGTATTTAATTTTATACCAAGTGCACTGCATGCATGGTTGAATTAACCGTTTATTGAAAACGTCTCATCGCAGCTGTCAAACTGACAGACGGCGGCCATTACGCGGGAACGATCGCACAAAATGGCGGAACCGTGCTGTATCTGAGACATCGCGGCTTGTTCCCAGTGTCACACGATATTTTGCTTATTAACAGCAAATTGTTTGTAAACACCTCAATGCTGCTGATTTGTATAGTATAGTCAGCATCAAATAGATGGGAGCAGCGAAAGTGGCCAAATATATCGCAATACATCTTAATTACTACAGGAATAAGGATGTGTTGCGATATATTTGGCTATTTTGGCTGATCCTATCTATTTGACGCTGACTGTACATGGGCAAAAATAATAATTTGCTCTTAATTTGTTCATACAAATGTTTAGAAATATGACTTTCTTTTTAAAGACATAAATACTTGTTACCAATTCAATGCTGCTTAAAGTGTTTAACAATTAATAAAGCAACGTCCAAGATAGAGTACAAATTACTATTTCTACTTAACTATTAAATGAATTTAGACCAAACAAAGTTAGTTCTAGAGCCAGCTGGGACGGCCCTGCATTTTGCGTATTGTTGATCAGGCTTACTTACATGCAATGTGCTACGAATGTAGTTAAGGCAAATACAGTTTTCAAGATCGTTAATGCGGTGGAATCCTCCACTTGTTGATGGAATGTCTGGCCACATCGCTCTGAAAGGGAGTCTTTGTTTGCGGCAGCTAATCTGAACCCATACGAGTATGATACCGGGGTGTTCATGGGGATCCTGTCCGACCACACATCAGATTGGGCATTAGCGGTGTACAGATTGGCTGACGTGAACAGAACCTAGTGTAGTGTGTTTTTTATACATTTCTACAAATGTTTTTTTTTTGTTTGAATATAAATTAAAAAAAGTGTTGATGAGCATGTTACGGAACCTGCGGACTCGTCAGTACTGTTCGATTAGAACTACTAGTAATATTATAGTTCAGTTTGAAAAAGTTAATTTCAAAATTAATATTACTGGTGCAATGGAAACATGCGCTCAATTTTTAAGTCACGAACACGCATCACAAATTACACTTTACAAACATTTCAGAAATTGCTTTCTTTCTACACCTATGCTATGAGAAAAGCTAATATAGTTTAACTTGAAAGTTGCGGTGTGAGTGTGTCTGTGTTCCAATTCCAAATAGATTACCTCGTTAAGGTGTCTTCAAGCTGTTCAAGGAACATTTCAGGAAAATGAGGATGTGTTGTAAGTCTCCAATATTAAGGATGTTACGTTTGTGCAATCACATCTCTGCCTCTACCGGGATCGACATGTTTCTTGACTCTAAAAGCACGTTTAAAAAAGGAGATATTAATATTTCGTCTCCCTGGATCCTGGGATGTGCAGGTCCGCCGTGTGCCTTTCTGTGTGCAGAAGCTCTAAAACAATGCAAATGCAGCTTGGCGATAGGTTTAACAGTAAGACCCTGCATCAGCTTTACTACCACTAAAATGCATCAGTTAGGTTTTACTTTTTTGAATGATGGCCCCATGTTGGGCGCCAATTCCATCTCTATGAGAAATGAATTGATTAATCGTGTTTGAATCAAACTTAAAAAAGAAATGGTTAGCTATGTTCACAAGCTATTCGTGGCTCATTTTCCACTCAATTTTAGCCCCTTGCTTCTATATCGCTAATAATACTGTTATTAATGTCTCTATAACTGTTAATGTCTCTATACTGTCGTTAATGTCGCTATAAAAGCTTTTACTCATTACTTCTTAAGCTTTTTTTAGCAGTTCTCGTAATTAACGAACTTTTTATTAATCATTTTGTTTGTCCGCTATAAGCAAGATATTTGATGAACCGCAAATTTCATAAAATTAACCTCTAAAAGTGGACAACTCAATTTCCTATCGACCAACTACATTGAAAAGTAATTAGACGTAACTCAACATAACACTGACATTAAATTTAAACCTAAAAACTTACAGTTATGTTTCATATTTCTGTGAAAACTCGAACTGATTTACGTCTTTTCACTTATAAATGTTCGTCTCGTTTCGCGCCTAGTCGCCGGTGCTGATATCTGTTCGAAATTTGAATCCTACTGACCGGAAATGCGGCGTCGAACGCGTCCGGCGTCGCTTCCGGTTTAGGCGGTGTTGGCAGCATTGAAGTTGGAACGCTACATTTGAAATTTACTTTTTTATTGGATTTTGACATGGTAGCTTGGTAAATGAACGTCATATAAAATTGAATGCTTCATCTCTAAGTATAATGGAATACCTATTTTTGACTCGCAAAAATACGGGTGTTGTAAGTTTAACGTGTGTGTCTGTTTATCTGTGTATCTGTCTGTGGTATCGTAGCTCCTAAACGGTAGAACCGATTATTTTTAAAGGTGACTTGATCGAGTGGTCTTAGCTAGGTATGGTGGAAATCCGTTGGATCATTTGTGACGTTCTCAATATAAAGGGACCTTATGGAGGAAGGCAGTTACGCTTTTCTTGTTCTTGTAACTATACGAATACTATGGTAACAGTTCTAAAAACAGCGTAACCGCCTGCCTCCATAAGGTTCCTTTATATTGAGAACGTCACATTTAAAAGTTATAAGCTCTGAAAATGGGGGTCCCAATTTAATTTTATTTAATTTTATTTAATAGTTGAATTAGTTTGTGAGGTAATCGCAAAGATACTCGTACGAACGGATGCTTACATGCGGCTCAAACAGAACCTGCCTTTTGTAGAAGTCGGTTAACGAACGTCAGACAAGGCGAACCCTTTGTTGTATGACAAGCATTATAATATTGTCTTAGACGTGACGTTTACATGACAATACTTATCACGTTTGCATGACAACGTGGCACCAAAGATGATATCACTTCAAGCAATCTTACTAAACTTTGTCTAGAGTTCGCAAATTGATAACACATTTAAATTACACACACGTTGAACAAAGCCATCAAACGTCATGTCTGTGATGTTGGTATCGGTGACAGCGCGCGTTTCCGGCACCGCCATTTTGTTTGACGTTTACGTGCTGGTTGGTACTTTTGGTTCACGATGACATTTTAGAGCGAGTTTGAACACACACATCAACATCTATTTAAAAGTGTGTAGAGGTACAATGTCAATTATCTTGCCTTCTAAATTAGCTTATGCGACTTTAAAGCTGACTTTCCATTGAGGCGGAGACGAGCGGAGCGGTGCGAAAAGGACCAATCAGATTCCTCTAGTTTCTGTGTGCTATGCGTTAGTGTGGGTACTGTATAAGGTGATTGGTCCTTTTCGCACCACTCCGCTCGTCTCCGCATCAATGGAAAGGCAGCCTAAATGTACATATGTGTTCGCATCGCTTGTAAAGATCGCGCGTTGATCGCGCATTCGTGTTCTATTAAGACGGCGCCTAATAGGCCCACGGGATTTTTTTGGGTGAGTTTTAAAAATGAGATCGAGTCGAGTTTTAAACAAGCAGTACCCCTGCCACTATTGTTAACACGCGACGTTTCCTGCGTTTTTGAATCCACAATGGGACCCTCGGAGGGACCTGTTTAGTCCTGTTGCATATGGAGCCCTTTTGTATGATTATTGTATGAAGTTTTATATTTAACATGGTAATTTCATCATCATTTTATCACACAAATGTTTGGCCTTACCAGGAATCGAACCTACTGCGGCTCGTCGGCAGAATCACGACTAAATATCATTTACTAGCTTTACCCGCGACTTCATCCGCGTAGAAGTCGTTTATCGCGGCTCCTTCGGGAACTATCCAATTGTCCGATACAAAACATGTATGTCTTTCCGCGGGACTCAAACTATCTCCACACCAAATTTAATGTCAAATCAGACAAACAGACAGAGTTACTTTCACATTTATAATATTAGTATAGATAGTATAGGAGCTACAAGGGAACAGATGATTGAAAAACATACACATACTGCTAAAATCATAACTCTCCTTTTTTGCTTTGTAGTCGGGTAAAAGCGAAGTACATTCAGTCAACAAAGTATCGGGAATGGATGATTTGTTTATGGTTCCAAATTCAAATTTTTGTTTTTTTTGTTGTTGTTAGATTGGCACAACTGTTTTCTATTTTGGCGCGGAGTTTGAGTTGCATCTGTTATTTATATTAAATACAGTGCTGTTTTTAGTTATATCATATCTAGTGTGTATTGCGAATTTCATAATGGACAAAAACATTGAACAAAGAGTTTGTCTTAAATTTTGCATCGCCAATGGAATTTCGTGTTCGGAGTCACTGAAAATGTTACAGAAGGCTTACGGTGATTCGACTTTATCAAAAACACGTGTTTATGAGTGGTACAAAGCGTTCAAAAGCGGTCGAGATGTGATGGAAGATTTGCCTCGCTCTGGTAGGCCATCAACGTCTGCAACTGAAGTTAACATCGCAAAAGTGAAGGAAATAGTGACTGAAAATCCTCATTCAACTTTGAGAGAGATAGCCGCCGAACTTTCTGTATCTCACGAGTCGATCCGTACTATTTTAACTAATCATTTGGGTATGAAACATGTTACCGCTCGGCTAGTCCCAAAAGACCTGAATTTTCTCCAAAAACTCAATCGCATGAGAGTCGCTGAGGACATGCTAGAACGAGTCAATTCCGACCCAACATTCATGAAACGCATTGTTACTGGTGACGAGACGTGGGTTTACGAGTTTGACATGCAAACTAGTCAACAAGCTTCGGAGTGGCGCCTTCCAACTGAACCGAAACCGAAGAAACCACGCCAAAGTCGATCAAAAGTCAAAGTCATGTTGACTGTTTTCTTTGACTATCGCGGTGTTGTGCACTCGGAATTCTTGCCGGAAGGTCAAACGGTAAATAAAGAATATTATTTGAGCGTTATGCGGCATTTAAGAGAGCAAATTCGACGAAAAAGGCCAGATTTGTGGAATGAAAATTCTTGGATTTTGCACCACGATAATGCGCCTTCGCACAAGGCCATCATTGTGAAAGAATTTTTGACCAAACACTCAACAAATACCATCGAGCAACCACCATATTCACCAGATATGGCTCCTGCCGACTTCTTTCTTTTTCCTAAACTCAAATTACCACTTCGTGGCACCCGTTTTCAATCGGTAGAAGACATAAAGGAGAATTCGCGCCGAGAACTGAATTCAATTCCGGAAACAGCGTTTAAAAAATGTTTTGATGATTGGATTATTCGTTGGCGTAAGTGTATCGTTTCTGAAGGAGCATACTTTGAAGGTGATAAAATAAATTTGGATGATTAACAAACAGTTTGTGTATTATTGATCTTTTCCCGGTACTTTCTTGACAGAGTAGTATAGTTAATATCGGCGTCCCCCTGTTTTGCAGTCATTTCATCGAATGTGTCGTTTCTCCGAATTTCATTTCATCGAAAGCTAATTTCTGCTGAAACCTTATCGTTTTCAGGTTATCTTAAGCATGGGTTACGTAGGTTAGGTTAGACCTGTGACCACCAAAAAATTATAACTCCTGCACGTGGAAATGTCTGTCGATGAAATGAAAATTCGGTGAAGTAAAACATTCTATGAAATGAGAGTCGGTGATTCAAGGGTAAACCAGTTAGTATCATCAACGTGTTGGTTCCCCCACAATTTTCCACCTCCAGTTATTCAACTATTGACGCTGTAAGTTAATTAACTTGCTGATAGTTGGCATCAGTTCAGCTGGAAGACGAACAAAGCTGTCTGAAAACACAATGCGAGCGGGAATTGAGTTTTCAATGTTTTACCTCGAGTTAGAACCGGCAAGCTGCGGAGTTAGGGCACAGAATAAACCAAGAAGGTTAAATACTATCTGTATTTCTAGAACATCTTGTTTTTAGGGTTCCTTACCCGAAGGGCGGCCAACGGGACCCTATTAAGTAATATAGCCTACGCTGTCCGTCCGTCTGTCTGTCTGTCTTAACTATAAAGAGCAGTATCTTTTGAACCGTAATAGATAGCGGGTTGATTTTGTTTCAGAATATGTGTGTGTATGTATTATTACGGCGGATTTACTAACAAATAAAAATAGTGAAATAATAAAGGGGGTCCCCATACAAGAAACGTTTTTTTTTCAACGTATGGTTTGATTTTAATACTCATAAATTATTATTAATCATAAGTCACCAGGAAAGTTTTAGTGCCGCAAAAGAAAAGGAGTACCTTAAAAGTTGATTCCTATTGTGCCCTGTCTATTTCTATTTTAGACGTTTAATAATTAGGTATAATAATAAATATCAGGGACAATTTCACACAAATTGACCTAGTCCGAAACTAAGCTCTTGGCTTGTACTATGGATACCAGGCAACGATATACATACTTATATAGAGAAATAAATACTTATATAAGTACTTATAGAAAACATCCATGACTTAGGAAGAAATAGTCGCCCTCATCACACAAATATTTGCCCATACAGGGATTCGAACCCGGGACCGCTAGCTTCGTAGGCAGGGTCACTACCAACTAGGCTAACCGCGTAATGTGTACCTACTTAGTATCAAATGTCTCAAGTCCCCAGTCTCCTCACAACTTGTTGTTCCGCTCTAACAATAGACTCACCGCAGCAAACTTGTTGCAACCTCACCTTTAATGTAATGCATTTATTGAATACTACCGACCCGCCGCGGCTTTGTCTAAATGGAATCTATGTCTTTTGGAAGTTTTCTTAATGATGGTAATTATTTAAAAAAAAACACATTGAAAACCACTTGTCCTTTCCAGACATACATGCAGACAGACAGACAAATAGATAGATTAACCGCCCGTTTCACAATCGTCAAGTAAAGCGTATCTATCAAATAAATTTAGCCGTTTTCCTTTCTTACCCCCTTACTAATAAACGTTGAGTAACGGCTGAGTAGTTATACAATGCTTTGTCCTTATCTGTCATTGTGACATTTGAATTCGACAGATAAGGACAAAGCATTGTATAACTACTCAGCCGTTACTCAACGTTTATTAGTAAGGGGGTTACACTTGAAAACTGAAGAGGGCTATCTTTATTTGACAGATGAATTTACTTGGCGATTGTGAAACAGGCCCTTAGTCATCGAAAAAGACCGTAATGGCAGATTCACTTCATGATTATTAAATATTAAAGTTGACAATTGTCATATGCGATGGTAATCTTCGATAGGTAAAATTGTCGAATTGGAATATGTAAATAACTTGTGACTCTGGCTAGACTCTAATAGACTAAGACGTTGCTGTCGGCAACCCTACCTCATCGAGTACTAGCAAAATACAGCCACTCTACTCGTAGATAGACAAAAATATACTTTTAAAAAGGTTAGTAGCTTATACGGAACCTGTGTATAATTATGAACAAAAATCAGCAACATACGTCAGGAAGTACCTTTTAATGTACTTTTAAATACGATTATCTCCATGATTATGGCTAGACGTATCAGTTTAGACTAAACTGACGTCGACGTTTTATCAATCAAGTACCAGTATTACAGATGTTCATAATCTAGATTAATATAAATATAATGTCACATTGCAAGATTATAACAATTCAATTTTATTATTCATTCAATATTTATTTAATTATAGACTGCTTAATTATTATAACGTAATCCCCTGGTCTGCCGGTCTTAGGCTGGCAGCTTTTTCTAGGATGCATTATTATTGTATAATGATTTTTTTATATTATAGTGTCCCGAAAATGGTAAGGTAAAGTCGAATGGTATTCAAGATTTGCCAGGTTAAAGTTGAAGTGTTTTGCCTGTTAAACTATAAACTGGCTAATCTTGAATACCATGCGACTTTATTCTGAGGTCTTGTTAGGCTGGTTCGGTGTGGGGATGATGCGTAACGTATTACCACTCCGTCAAAAAAAAATGGTTGGTTCGCTCCGTCCGTCTTAGGCTGGTCTTCCTCCGGTGTCAATATGACATATATTTTTGGAACGCCTGTAGGTTGTCCAAGGCTACCATATTACGCTCATTAACTATTATTAATTAAAGAAACTTTTTTATCTTCCTGCCCCTGTGCTGTTATACCTATTGTTACTCGATGAGGTAAATTCACCACCGGTGGCCTCTCGGTCTATAATGTTACCTTTAAAAGTGTCCCATTTGATAGCCTGAGGTATCGATTCCATTTTATTGTGTTTGCCGGACAGGACTGTCCACAAGATAAAATGAGATGGACACCTTTAGTTGTTTGGCTAATGGACAATATGTCCCCTGTGAATTGCTTTTAGGGGTGTTTTTATAACGCGCGTAATACCTACAGGGTGTCCCAGAAGACGCACGTCACAGTGACACCAGAGGTAGACCAGCCTGAGACGCACCGAACCAGCCTAACATGACCTCAGTAAAGTTTGTACTGGCAAAGAAGTTTAAACTGGCAAATCTTGAAAATCATTCGTTTTTACTGAGGTAATTTTAGGCTGGTTCTATGTGGGGATGATGCGTATCGCATTCCGTTAAAAAAAAAGCTGGTTCGGTGGCGTTAATTAAGAGAGGAAGTTAATTAAGAGAATTTTAATAAATAAATAAATAAAAATCATACCAAATTGACGCTTGTTACCGCACGGAGGAAAAAAATTAGTTTCGTGTAACAGAATATTGTATTATATGTGACAACTATACACACATTTTTACACATTAATATAAAATTCTACTTCTGTACAACATAATTTCTAGTACCTATTACCATTTACCTAGTATCGTAGGAAACAAAATTTGTGTAGTATACAAAACCTGTTGGACGCTAAATGCATATTTTACTCTGTAACTATTAGATAGTAACCACTACAATATCAAAGTTTTCGTGTACTAGAATATTTTAACTAGAATATTTTAGTATTAACAAAAATATGACTTGTTGTCATTAAAATAAAATCTGTTAACAATAGCTGAAATCTGTTTTCCTACACCAGAATCATAACTACAATAAAATCTGGTAATATTGTAGAATATTTTTTTCTCCGTGAGTTTTTACTACAAAACAAATACAAAAAAAAAACGATTCTTGCATGGGGACTCCCCTTATTATTTACTGTTTGACTCTTTATTGTTTGTTAGGAAATCCGCCGGTATATCACATATTCTGCAAAAAATAACGGTCTATCTTTTACGGTTCAAAATATACAGCTTTTAAAGTTAGGACAGACGGACGGACGGACAGCGTAGGCTTAGTAATAGGGTCCCGTTAGACACCCTTCAGGTACGGAACCCTAAAATGTACAAAGGAAAAGGTTTACATGTTGTCAGATCTATGTTAAGGACATATTATCAGATAGGGTAGCCAGCCGGAAAAACTATACCTAAATGAGAGCAGCAGGAAAATTGGCCTGTCATCCGCAGACTTGGATTTTTGGAGACCAGCCAACTGACATAGGTATTGTCGGTAACATATTCCGTTTAGGTAAGTTTGGTTAGATGTGAACACTGGAAACTTGAGTTAATCAGGATCAACAATACTGTCCTGCTGTAAAAGGCAGTTTTTTACACAAGACTACTGTTACAATTGCAACCTCATTACTGGATAGTAAGGTTGTAATTGCTACAGTAGTTTTGTGTAAAAAACTGCCTTTAAACCTTAGCAGGGCAGAATAATCAACCGATCATAGAACAAAAAACGAACGAGCGAATAAGACCTCACCTCAAAATGGGATCTTATTTTATTTATTTATTTAAACTTGATTGCACAATAAAATATATTCTGTCATAAATTCATATGCCATAATGCATCATTTGCCATAATCATCATTTGACATAAAGGCTTTTTCTAAAACTGTATAATTTTCAGGATTGTTATAAGATAAACCTAACCTAACCTATTGGGTTCTTTCTATGCAATGATCTTTTATAATCTTGAAATGTGGTTTTAGCAAAAAACGTCTTCGGGACAATGAAAATTATAACAAATGAAACGATCATGATAAACAAAATTATGGCATAAGAAGGGATCCCATATTTCATACATTTTGTTAATACATTTTGTTCGTACATTTTGTTCATACATTTTGATCATACATTTTGTTCATACATTTTGTTCATACATTTTGTTCATACATTTTGTTCATACATTTTGTTCATACATTTTGATCATACATTTTGTTCATACATTTTGTTCATACATTTTGATCATACATTTTGTTCATGCATTTTGTTCATACATTTTGTTCATACATTTAGTTCATACATTTTGTTCATACATTTTGATCATACATTTTGTTCATACATTTTGTTCATACATTTTGTTCATATATTTTGATCATACATTTTGATCATACATTTTGTTCATACATTTTGTTCATACATTTTGTTTATACATTTTGTTCATATATTTTGATCATACATTTTGTTCATACATTTTGTTCATACATTTTGTTCATACATTTTGGCCGACAGGCCGCCGGGCAGACTTGGTTGGACTGTAGTCTGTATTGCTCATTAGAGTCAACTGAGCTGGAATATAAGATGAGTTCTCATACAAGAAACGTTTTTTATAACGTTTTTGTGTTTTTTTTCTATAGTATTTATTTATTATTTATTTGATATTTACATTTAGAAATTATAACAGATGTAGCATAAACCATGCAAGGTTTTTTTTTTTAAATGTAATACATACAATTATCAGATTTGTGCAGAAAAACAACAAATACTAAAAACCGGCCAAGTTTAGTCAGAGTCACCCTAAACCGGTTTTTTAATCTTTTAGCTCACACAAAATGTTAATTCTTCAAAAAGCAAAACCAACTGCACGTAAACTCCAGTTTCATTAACACGTAGACGTTAAAAATAAAATGTTTTTAAACGTTTAGTTCAAATGTTAGCGGATTTCGACGCCGACAAATGGGCATGAGCACTTCATTATGGAGCACACGCGCAGGCGTGTAGGGTTAAAATTAACACGTTAAAATTTTATTTAAATATTCTATATGACACCTCATTTGCTATCATCAAATCACTTTCATTTTTAGCCCCCCATTCTAGACTCCTTTTCATTTATTTATAAAATTAATTCCATGTTTTTACTAAAAACAGATGCGGGCAAGCAAGTTATACAACTATGCCTAATTTCAAGTTGGTAGCATCTGTAGTTGCTGAGAAAAACTTCTGACGGACGGACAGATAGACAGACAGATGAAGTCTCACCATAAGTGTTCCTTTTACCATTTTGGTACGGAACCCTAACTGCCTCTACCTCCGGTGTCAGTGTGACGTACCATTTTTGGGACACTCTGTATACATACATTAAAAAATTCGTGCTTGTTACAGAAATATTTACTTCCACCGGGGCTTCAACCCGGGACCGCTTCACGCCCAACCAACCTAACCGTTCACATCTTTCTCCTTAACATCTCAAGTAGCACACAGGAGCTTATACAGCCCTTAAGAGGATTGTGAGGTGACGGCTTTCCATACAAACGGCGATAACGTTTTCCACCCCCTAATTAACATTTAGATTTCGACCA
Source organism: Tortrix viridana (assembly GCA_963241965.1). Classification (NCBI taxonomy): domain Eukaryota; kingdom Metazoa; phylum Arthropoda; class Insecta; order Lepidoptera; family Tortricidae; genus Tortrix; species Tortrix viridana. The sequence continues at coordinate 6,435,625 of OY725200.1, forward strand.
ATTTTTGATATGTGGTCAGTCGGAACAAAAACTATGTCCGTACGTTTCGTTTTTTTTTCAATATTATTAATAAATTTCGATTTATTCCCGTTTTTATACAAACGTAATTTCGGACATAATTTCATTATAACTAATCAATATTGGTCGAATTCGGTTACCGTTTTGAGGTGGAAAACGTTATCGCCGTTTGTATGAAAAGGCTAGATTTTGCAGTTGGCTCACAGTCCTCTTAAAATGCTGAGACTAGAGTTATAACGGCTGTATAAGCTCTTATACAGCTTTTGTGCTACTTGTGATTCTTACTTTTCAGAACAATAAACCATTACCCCCAGCGGCATTACGTCGCGGAATGCTTAAAAATGTTCATTAACGTACAGTGAGCTCAAAAACAATAACAGTACAGTCGGCCAGATTAATGGAGCAGCGTTTCGCTCGCTCACGTTTTTCGATGACTGTATTGTTATGAGCTTTTTTAGGGGAGATTTTAATGTTTAGATTATGGAAAACTAGATTTTAGGCGACGCTTCTTCTCAGCAGTGGTCTCCTCTTGGGAAGCGCTGGTAGATTTTGACGTGTAAAAGTGCCCGTGCGGCCTACTTCCTGAATTAATATCTTTTATCTTTAACCCCCGACGCAAAAAGAGAGGGGTGTTATAAGTTTAACGTGTCTGTCCGTGTATCTGTGTATCTGTCTGTGGTATCGTAGCTCCCAAACGGATGGACCGATTTTCGTTTAGTTTTTTTTGTGTCATAGATAATTTTATCCCGAGTGTTCTTAGCCATGTTTCCTGAAAATCCGTACAGCCGTTAGAAGATCTTCAGCTCTTTTCTAGTTGATGAGGGGATCTGATTTTTTAATTCTTGAAATCTTCTAGTGACGAAGTCCCTCCAGTGAAAATGTACGTCTTGGAGCCCGTTAAAGGTTTTGCTCATTGCTCAGAAGGTTTTTAGGTGCTGATATCGGGGGTTTTTAACTCGGTTAGGTTAGTTATTTGACGACGCGGTTAGCGTAGTTGGTAGTGACCCTGCCTACGAAGCTAGCGGTCCCGGGTTCGAGTCCCGGTATGGGCAAATATTTGTGTGATGAGAGTGCATATTTGTTCCTGAGTCTTGGATGTTTTCTATATATTTAAGTATGTATTTCTCTATATAAGTATGTATATCGTTGCCTGGTACCATAGTACAAGCCTAGAGCTTAGTTTGAGAATGGTCAATTTCTGTGAGATTGTTCCATTATATCTATCTATCTATCTTTATATTTTCGTGTGTTTGGGGTTGAATTAAGTGGTCAGTTAATAATTAATCTGTACGACTAGGTACTATAATGCAATAAGTTTGCAATTAGGGATTGGAACTTGTTGCATTTCCATTCGTTATCACATTTGCTTTTAATTCTTTTAAAAGAAATTTATTTGGGAGAATATTCTAGAGTCGCCCGAAGGCTCTTCATAACAGCTAGTGCTGCATAAGTAATTTTATATCTGAAAAATTAAAGTATCAAGTACAAGAAGCACTGTTTGTTAATTCCACAGTAGATAGGCACCCTATTGTTAGAAAGAAAATTATCCATGACTAGCGACCCGCCCTCGCTTCGCTCCGGTTACATAAGTTAAAATATAGCCTATAGTGACCCGCCCTCGCTTCGCTCCGGGTTCTATTATATACATAAACCTTCCGTTAAGAATTATCTAACTGATGGTGAAAACTGCATTAAAATCCGTTGCGTAGTTTTAAAGATCTAATCATACATAGGTACAAACAGACGCGGAGGGCGACTTAATTTTATACTATGTATATTGATTAGAGCGCTCGGAATTTTCGATACAATCAAGTGTGTGTATGAAAGAATGAAATGATGTATGGAATATTTTAAACACTAAAAACAAAAAATATGTAAAACGTAAAACTTACGGCGAGATGGGCTTTTGCGTCGGTATTCGGGAAACGTATGTGCTAATTGCTTTTTTTAGGGGTCCGTATTACCATGAACCATATTGTTGATCATGAATTTAAATTAGAATAGATTATTTAACACTACTACAAAACACAAAATCAAAAGGAGTCAAAAAAAGGTTCATAGACTCCTATCAGCAGGCCGTGAACCATTTTCAGTGCCATCTCTGTTAACCTAAATTATCATAAGACATAGGGACAATTTTTCAATCGTTATAATAAGAAATTTTAGCTCTCTCCTTTTCTTTCATATAACAAAGAGAAGGAAAGCGACAACTTTAAGCGAGCATGACTTCGAACGCTGCGACTCAACAGAGCCACGCTGTTTTGTCGCCAAAATAGTTTAAAATAGTTTAAGATATTGTTATACATATATGTAGTTTAGTCAGTAAGGTATTTATCTATGGGCCTTGTTGCCTGAAAATAAATAAATTAATTAATTAAAATTAATTAACTGTCAGATATTATTATCAGGGGATTGAAAATAACCTTAAAAGGCTATCTTACAGTTTAAAAGATGCAGCTCTTTGGAGTTAGGACAGACGGACTGACAGCGTAGGCTCAGTAATAGGGTTCTGTTTGGCGCCCTTCATGTAAGGAACCCTGAAAACTAAAGTCATTACTCGTACAGAAACAGCTAATGATATTTTGAATGTTTTTCCGTGTTATGGGGTGACAAATTTGTCAATATTTAGGCAATAAAAGGGACAGCGCTATAGCTAAGTAAGTTTGTAAGCCATGTTCCTAACACTCTTATGGATCTTGTTATCCGAAATAAATATATTGAAATTGATTGATTGTGTATAGTATAGCACCTACGTATCCGTCGGACGGATTCCGTCTCGTTCATTTGCGTTTTGATATCGATATGTCATCATTTTATCGAATTTAGCATTATCTAACGCATAATTTCATCGAATTTCAATTCATCTAAAGCTACTGCTGAAACCATGTTCAGGTTATCTTAAACATTAATTACGTAGGTTAGGTTACACTTGTGATAATCCAGAAACGCTTTTCGGTGATATGAAATTCTGCGAAATGATACTTTCGATAGATGTATCGATAAAATTAAAAGTTCCCTTTGATATTTATATATACTTTATATACGACCATATTATACGTCCTCAGAACCCTCTAGAAAAACACCGTTTCACGCTTCACCATTCCGCGCATACCGCTCAAGTTTTTTAATAACGCCCGCGTATTCGCAACCTGCATGATAATAAAAATTAAACATGTTTCTATGTTTGCTCCGACTGTATTGGATTGTTCACAAACTTCCGTAGACTGTACGCATTCTTTGTAGCGGTAATTTTTAATCTACGTTAATAACGGATTACGGCCATTTCATTAAAGTTGCTGCAATGCTGTCACTTTCTTTGCTATAGCAATGGAATAAGACGCAGCAACTTTAATGACACTTGAAAATTAATTGACGTCTCTGAGTGCGGCAGAGATGAGGCCTACTTGTGGTAAGTATAATACGTAGGTAACTCTTGAAAAGTTTTTTGTGTACTCCACCTGAAAAATATTAACAAAGATTAAAATATTGCAACAAGATACTTCTTAAACCTCGCTGCATCAGTTTTATTCTTGATATTATGTTTTAAAGTAACATGAAATATTGATGAAGATATCTTGAAAACAAAAAAATTACTTGAAATTCTGCAAAACGCATGGTTTTGTAAAAACAGACAATAAAAGGATACAAAAGAACCAAGTTAGAAAGAAAGAAACAAGTCTATAAGTCACGTAAGGCGTCCTCTATTGTCGAGTAGGTGAACCATCAGAACTAAATAAAACTTAATCTGCATTTTTTTTAATCATATTGCACCACGGGTTCTGCAACAAAAAAGCCATCGTTATTGTTATAATAGAATATAAATATAAAGATTTTAAATAGTAACATTATGTCTTACAAGTGACATCTAGCGTCGAATAGCAGAAACTTTAACGCGGGAATTTTTCATTAAATATGCATTATGTTTTCTTAGTGAATACAAGTGAAAAGATGCTTATTTGCAATAGCTTTATAACATTTATTTCAATTTACATAAATAAATGGTGTTTTTCTTTTTTCGCAAAGTAACTTTTTTTTAATGTTACGAAACATTTAGCACTACAATATAACATTATAAATATTCACTATCTTTATAGTTTATACTTAAAGTCATAAAAACCTTAATACATTAAAACCTATACAAATAAGTTTTCGTTTGCCATAAATTATTTAAATAGCACTAAAAATAATTACCTGGGCCAACTTTCAGGCACACAAAATTCATCCGTGCACGGAGCGACAAAGACGACAAGCTACGAGACAGTATACACACAAGCGAGACAGCGCTATACATCGATAGACGCTGCATGCCTGAGATATGAAAACCATTTTCCAACTTCCAACTTCGCGTATCACTGTGTTACTAACCTAAGAACAAAAACGCAATTTTCTCTGAATCGTTTCACGGAATTTTGCTGTCCTATAACGGCGTTTACAATACAAATTAAAGCAATATTCCTTTGAAGTTAAAAGGTTTATCTTACCTTTAGATATTGTGATGGTGTGCAAATTTTCTTGGTTGAAGGAAAGCAAGTGTTGGCATTCTGTGTCCCGTGTATGTATATAGGTGCGCTGCGTGTGTGTGCGTGGTTTGAGTGTGTGGGAGTGAGGAGGGTTGAAACGGACGCAGGGATGGTACGGTTGGCATGAAAATTGCAAAAATGTGTATTTTTTTAATACAATTGTTAATTGTAAGATATTTGAAAGACTGATTATAAAATTATTTAAAAGTAATATATTTATATTATGTAGCTAGTAATAGAAATACATATTCATGGGTAGTTTTAAATACAATATTTTTATATGTTTTTTAATAGTACCTGCATTACATTAATATAAGTTATGTATAAGGAATTAACGTACTAACCTAATATCATACAAACAAATATTTAAAACGTTATGTCAGAAACCAACAAAAAATCTGTACTCAGTAGAACATTTGTTTCGGTAAAAAAATACAGTTAATAATGTCAGCAAAAAAAATCACGAAGAAAACATACTTACGTATACATGTATTTAAATAAATACTGCATCAAATAAAACTTCTCTTTATCTCTTAGAATCAAACAACAGAAAGAGTGACGCTATTTTTTTGGTTTATTTTGCTATTTTATTTGTTAGTATTTAGGTTAACCTTACAAAATTCATAAATTAAACAATTTGAAGCCTATGAAAATATTAATAAATTAAGATTTTAATCGCATTTACTTAAAACTGAAAAAATATATAAACCGGTATTAAAATCCATTGTTTTTGTACCTCAAAAGGAAAAAAAGGAACCCTTATAGGATCACTTCGTTGTCCGTCTGTTTTATGTTCAAACCCTTGAAAAAATTTCTCTGTAGTGTTATTCTTTTCAGTTTCATAATCATACAATTTTTCCCAAATCGAGATCACTTACATCGTCTGTTTTTTTTAATTAACAGAGAATATAAAACAAAACTTAATTTTTTCAGACACTAAGCAACAAAATACTTTAACGCGTCACCTTGACTACCAATCTAAAATAAGATAATCATAAATTTGTTAAGAATATAATTATTAAACCACAATTCCATAAAATTAATTATTAACACCCGCCGTTGCAGTCGGTACAACTAATCTGTTCCCCCTAATAGGCCATCTCCTCGTTGCCATGGCGACGGCAAGATGGCCGACCATCCCCCCGCTTCAACCCCGCGCGGGTATAAAAGAACGCCCTCAGCAACTAAATTTCAGAGAGCCAGTACGTTTCTTCCCGATCGCACGTCGCGTCGCATTTTGTTCGAGTCAATTTTTTTCTCTCGACATTTTATTTCAATAAATTTATTTTTTCTTTCATTTTGTTTTTTTTCCCGTGCAGTGCTTGTGGCTGTTGCTAAGGTAAGTCTACATTTAAGTATAATTTAATTTAAAAAAATCGGTATGTGATAATTGAATATTTTACCGCGGATCGATTGCAGTAAAAATAACTTCAACTCTTTTAAAAATACAGTGTGCGTTATTGAAATCCAGCTCGTCGCAGCGGTTGTGTGTTGCTACATTTAGGTTAGAGTTGCGAGATCAAAATAATTAAACATAGCAGAATATTAAGTCAGACATCGTCTGGCGGTTCGCTTTAATAATTCCCTTTGCCTGTCTCCGTTAATAGGATCATTTCTGTTAATTTGGTAACACTGTTCTTGTCTTAATATTTAACTTTAAGAGCTTCGGTGGTTCAGCGGTTTGAAGTGTCGACTCGTAACAAGCTACCGGGTTCGATCTGCCGCCTATCAATGACCTTTTCAAACTTGACCGAGTGCCTTACGTGGTAATGGTGACCATTGCTCTTGCAGTGAAAACGCGGGGAGTTGGGGCAATTGGGGAATATCCTACAGGATCCAAGAGTATTCGAGAGGAGCCATTTGTGTACGATTCGATAGGTTTCACTTTAGTCCAGATACTGGTCTTTTTGTATAAAATAAGTAAGAATATCACATTCGCACCTGATTGGATAGCACAAGTCGTCCGCGGCTTGGATAGGAGAAAAGTCATCAGAAACAGTATCCTTCCCTAGAAATAAATCAGGGAGGAAACCTCTACCTTTAGTTTCACGATGATTCAGAGAAGGGTGGAATTGATTTCAGTTTCTATAAATTCGAAAGATCTTTTCCTGAATTCCTACGGTATGGAGAAGACGAGCCCACAGTCCACCTGATGCTAAGTAGGTTCTGAGGCTCATGGCCATGTGCAATTGCAAGGTTGCGAATGAGTTCCCAACCCTGAGGTCTGAGATGGGAGACGTCTGTGGTAGTAATTTCACCGACAAACGAACAGTGGTGGCTTGGTGGAAGCGGGTAAGATGGTATTTATGAACCGGGTGGACCCTGCAGGTTGTTATAGATATGGTTATCTTCTTTAAGTAGTAATATCCTAATTGCCAACACTCCTAACACTCCTCATATATCTCTCCGATCACGCCCAGGCAATATGGCATAGCTAACTCTTCTTGAGTTGCCGGTGTTCATGGGCGGTGGTGATTACTTCCCATCAGATAACACGTATGCTCGTTTGACTCTCTTATAAAAAAAAGCTTGACTAAAAAGAGTTTAACCTGGTGACAGATGAAACTACAATATTCTCAAGTGGTACACCACTACATTAAGCATTTTGTATCAATCAGAAGCAGCAGTTTTTGGGTATACAGTAAATCATGTTTCGAATTTCACCCCGAATAGCGCCCTCATTTTTTTACTCTTTTCACATGATGATGATGCTTACTTTTGTCATACTTTCTTGGAGTGAAACCATAACAAACTATGGAGAAGCAATTCGACTATTATCCCCCTGGAATCCCCCATTTCTCTTGTTCTGTAAAAGTCATGAAGCAAACTTGTACCGTTTCTGCTGTCACCAATTGCTTAATTTTCTAGCTCTCTCTCTCTCTGTTCTCTTTACTCCTCCGTGGAGGGAACCAATAATAAATTTCTCCAGCCTTGTCTATTCTGGACCAGGTCATCCAACTCCTTCCATTTCACGCCCAGTAGTTGCGTCTCCAGCTCGGACTTCTTCCAGGTTTGATTGGGCTGGCCTGGCCTTCTTGGACCTCCTGCAGGTTTCCAAAGATCCTTCCTGGGAATGTCGCCTAAGAGTATGCTCAATTCAATGCCACTGTCTCTTATTTTCTGGTACGATAAGAATTCCGACCTTCTCCATTTCCACATAGTAATTACTTACTAACAAAACTCTTTGGTATTTCCTTCATTTTCTTCCTTCTATGGCGTTCTTTAGGAAAGAGTCGAAGCAGCATCATAATTTCTTCTATAGGTGAGATTTCCAAATATGTCAGAAGTCCGAAATTATAAGAGTTGGGGGAATTCATTCTTGGAATTTAATTTCCTCAAAGAAAGCTGTTCAGGTACTACTGATATACTTAATCAGAGTCATCAACTTGAAGTTTTTTTAACAGGGCCACCTGATAGGGTCTTTTTGGAGTAAGTAAGTGCCGATTTTTCCAACCCCAGATAAAATTATCTCACAGATGAAGTTGTTACTTTTATTTTCTTTGACATATGATAGAAAGAGACTGAGCTTGAATTTATTATTAATCGAAAAATCGACCCTAAATATAGAAATTTCAGGGTTTAACTTGCTAATTTTAAGGTGCATAAAATATATCCTGGCAATTAAAATATCATATGTCACAGGTAGTTTTTAGTATTGCTAGAAACTATCAGGAAAATCTAGTATTTTTATCGTTAACATTAACTAGATCTGTATTCATTTGGATCCTTAGTCCATTAAGACTTTTGTATTCAATTGACGTGACAACCCTTAGACTTAGGTGTCGCCTGCGGTAATGCCTTCAGGTGAAAGCCAGACAGGGTTGTCAACGTAATGTAAGATTGTGTATTTTCTTGTTTTATTGACAGATTTTACAGGTGATTTCTAGCCATGTTATAGTCTAGTTTAAAAATTAATAATAATTATTACATTAGACATCAATAAATCGAGAATATCGAGATGTTAAATCTGGCGAAGCCTACTAAGTCAAAAAGCTTTTACTGTCGCTAATTTTAGGTTGGAAAAATTAAAAAAAAAACTCTATGACTAGCTTAGACACTAGCTTAGGTACATGTTTTTTTATTGCGATTGATACTACGTGAGTGCTTGTAAGAAATACGTCGAAGGCTTTTAAGGTCGATTATTGCATAATGTGGTTTAATTTAGCCCCTTATAGTAGGTATTGTTTGATCAAGGTATCAGCGCTCCTCAGGTCTGACATAATTAGTGTGTTGACCGTCCGTGACCCGAATTGACGAGTTAAATGACCTAATATATTATAATTAGGTATCTGTCATTCACATAATCATAATAACATAAGAACAGCCTGTATATAATTCAATCAATAGATTTTATTTCTAATAAACCTACTGCGTATAATTAATATAAAATTTAAAATATACTACAAATTATAAAAATAAACAAAATTATAAAAAAAAGTTATTATCAAAATAAATTCTAAATAAAAGTTTTCAATTGAGTGTAAATACGTTGAACTATTAATGAAATCGATATTACCTGTTCAATAGAAATACAGAATGAATTTTAAATGTAAACAAATATTACTCAGCACTAAAAATACGACAGAAATAATATGCTCCTTTAATAATAAATAAAAACCCACTTAAACTAAGCGCCTGCAAAAAACAAGGAGCAATAACGCGACTCGGTGCTATTAAAATTTCTGCAGGCGCAAAATAAAAATGTAATTCTCTCCAAGTCAAGAAGTATCTTTTGCGAACGCATAGTAAGTTAATAAAATATTTATGTATGAAAATTGCATCGTCCGTGGTGTAGAGATTGATGGGTTCAGTCGTGGAGGGTGTATATTGAATACGGAATACTAGCAGATATTTCTTTTTTAAAAATTGCTTTTTATGCGTCACAGGCGTTTTGTTGCTTTCATCGTAAATAAATCGGTTTGATCGGATTGATTTACAATAACTCATCCGTGTCCATCTAAGTTTTTCAGTAAGCTTAGACTGTTAAGTTAGTGCGTATTAATAACATTCTGGTGCCTGTTTTGTGACTTGTCAGCTAGTTTAAAGTATAGCTCACAAGACGTCAAAAATATGTACACGTCTATACATCACTAACAATAAGGGCTGTGTATACATGTTTTTGATGTGATAGCAGTGTAGATATTAATGGCTTCGACTGTACCCACTACCATAAACTTAGCTTTTTTTACGACTTTTCAAAAACAAAAAACCCAAGTGCGAGTCGGACTCGCGCACCGAGGGTTCCATATTTAAAAATATACCTTTTTGTGTACTTTAATTGTATGCAATAAGGTCCATTTTTACTTGCCTAAATCTTTAAAGTTTTTTGCCAATTTCTCGAAAACTACAAATTTTGAATACTTCATTTTATTTTTCCCGTAAAAAATAATAAGTTAAAAAAAAAACAGATTTTTCAGTTCATATACTTCGGAGTTAAGGGGTCGGTCATTTTTTGAACATTTTTGGTTATAAATCAAAAATTACGACATGGAAAATTATAAAAAAATAGTTTTGAAATATGCAAATTGAGCTCTTTCATATGCTATAATCAAATCACTTTCATTTTTCAACCCCCCCATTCTAGACCTCTTTTCAATTATTTATAAAATTAATTTCATTTTTTTTTACTAAAAACAGATGCGGGCAAGCAAGTTATACAACTATGCCAAATTTCACGTTAATACCTTGTGTAGTTGCTGAGAAAAACTGCTGTGCCATACAGACAGACAACGAAGTCTCACCATAAGGGTTCCTTTTTTACCATTTTGGTACGGAACCCTAAAAATTTACTAAACGTTTGTAGTTGTCATAAGCGGCTGGTAGTTTATCTAAGGATAACCCTATACATTTTGACAGGTTTCGAAAAGCAACAAAGTTGTCGTAATGTCTTAGGTTAATGGTAATGTGTTAGGTCACCAGCGGCCCTAGACAGGATACAAAACGCTAACGACACTCGTAACAACGTTCGAAAAGTGTCAAAATGTATATGTATGTGGCTAGTGTGTTACATTTTCCAAACTTTGCATTTTCTAATGACTTCGCTCGAATCCTTGGTCCTACTTATCTAAAAGGCCATTGTTTAAAATTTCAATCAAATCGGTTAGTACTTAAAGGTAGCACATTTTGACAACATTTTTAATCCGTTTTCATATTTATGCAATTCACCGAAGGCTTAACGTACCGAAAAACTGTTTAACATAAGTCGACAGAAAAGTTAGTTATTGTTTGTTGTTTTAAAAAAACAGTCAACATTGAAAATTTGCTATCGCCGAAGTGGTCATTTTGTGGCTTTGTGCAACCTCTAAATATTGTCCAATCACCTTTAAATTTAACATTTAATTTTTTTACATTGTATAGACTCGGGGCGTTAGCAAATTCTGAAAAAAATATGACATTTATTTTTTCCCATACAAATATGAAACACCCTAATGTGGCCAAGCTGTTCTCAAGTTATGGTGTGGTGACCAAAGGAAATAGGGATTCATTTTTAAATTATATCGCGACGCCGTTGTGCAATAACGAATCAACCGACAATTAACCTAACCTAACGGTAAAATGTCAACCTTCAGTGTCGATAGTTGACATTTTATTTTATTTCTAAATAAATTGTCGATTGATTCGTTATTCCATACATTATTATAACGTAACGTAAACGGTAACGTTCAGGGAACGTAACGTATCTAGGGCCAGGCCTTACCTAGTAGCTACCCCATAAAGGCATCATAAAGGGCATAGTGAGGTTCTAAAAATAAACAGGTCAATAGATCGCTGGCTGGAAGACGCGGCCGGATGCTGGATCGATAGAGACCGTCTGAGCGGCTAGTGATGGGACATGGCGATATCGACAGTTTTTTTAATTTAATTTTGTTAATGTAGGCATGTTAAGTAAGGTTTGTTTTGTTCAATTAAAACTACATGTAAATATGAATATTAGGATTAAATTAACAAATATAATTGGAAAATCTTACACAAATTTACCTAGGCCCTAGGCTCTAGGCTAATAATATGGGTAATAGACAACAATACACATATTTATAAATTTTTTTTTCATACATATATACCATCTGACACTTAAAAAATCGTGCTTATCACACCGAAAGGGGATCCTAGCTTCATTCGTGTCACTACCAACTAGGCCTACCGGCGTTGTATATTAACCGTCGAATTTCGTCAACGAATTGAACAGTTAGGTCCCCAGCTTAGGTCAGCACAAATGAATTTAAGGTGCTAAGAGCTCTGTCACGTTTGCCCTGCAAATATTGTAAATGTGACCTTTTTCCTGACCCAGTTATTTGTGAGTTTAAGAGTGACGTGGATAGTTATCTTTTAATCCCGGAAAATAAATCACGTGACAACAGGGATTGAGTTTACCGCAGACCGATTGGAACATACCATTAAAATTAAAAAAATGTAAATAAATAGGCTTCCTGATTTCAAATAAAAGGGGTTCATTTTAGCAAAATTACGTTTGGCAAACGTATCATTTAACAAACTTTCATTTCGATAAATTATTTGTGCTTAAATTTGTACATTTTACGTAAGGTATATAGGCTAAATACATAGGTTAGGTTAGGTTTGACATGACACCACAAAAAAAACTAATGCGGCGGGAAGTACCTGTTTGCGAAATTTAATTTTGTACTCTTTTCTAAATACAATCCTTAACTAAAAAAAATGTCTCAACTACCATTGATTATTTTTTATTAATAATTTTTTAAGGAGCGAGTTTCTTCGAATTTAACGTTACATAAAAAATCTCACTTAGTATGCGAAGAAGTGGCAAAAGCTAGACTCAAAAGATATCAATGTACAAAGCACAATGCCACCCCGTGAAAAGCTTCTATTGAAAGCTCGCAATCTCCTACTTTTGTCAGTCGAACGATTCCATCTTTGTGATTTGTGATAAATATATATTTATCAGAGCTTATTGTATATTATATTTTCTTAATATCTTTCGTACTTTGACCGGAGTAAATTGTAATTGTAGGAGGTAAGGTGTTTTATTATTTTAATATAAATATAATTATTCATAAACAAAGATAATTGAAAAGCCGACATGATTTCAATTTTAGTTTTATTAATTGTTGTAACATTATGGCACATACATTTCAAACCGGTGTTGTTATCTTAAAGTAACTAAGTTAGCTCCACATGGACAACCTGCAAGGGCACTACAATATTAACTAAGTCTAAATAATACAATCATTAAAAATAATTGTTATAATTATGACGGACTTTGAAACGTTTAATTTTATAAAAAAGTTCAGATACTAACCGACAAACTAAAAGGCAAAGCCCAACATCATCTTCTGAAGTTTCAAATTTTAAAAATGTAATTATTGTTTCAACACAAAAAATAAACTTTGCATAAAATGTCAGCTTAAAACAACGGCATACACCTTCAAAACAATCTCAACCTTAATTACGTCAAATTAATCACAGCTAATGACATTTAACTAATCGACTACCCCCCATCACTAGCAAAGTGTAAAACGTCAAGAAATTCGTCTGCCGTCAATTTTCAGGTTATTACACGAGATGATGGACTGCCGTAACTCAATTGTCAAAGACGGCAGCCAGTGATGGCCACTTTAATTATCGATGGTTTGTTAATTTTTAATTTCAATTTATAGTTGAATTTAACTATGAGAGCGTTAAGCTTTGGAATTTAAACAGGTTAAGTAAAACTAAACTAAACCAAGTATAAGTAAATCACTTGAGAGTTGAGGTGATTGTATTGTAGCGGTAAAAGCCAACACAACATTGATTTAGAACACAATTGATGCGCACAAGTCACGGTGCTTGTGTGAATAATCACACTCAAGTATTCAAATTTTACTAAAACCCATCCAAACTCTACCATGATTTTATTAAAACTTCTTTGAACTAAAAATATTTGGAGGGTATACTTTTTATATCAGTACTAGCTTTTGCCCGCGATTTCATCCCCGTAGAAGTCGTCTGTCGCTGCTCCCTCGGGAACGGTCTTATTTTCTGGGATAAAAAGTATCCTATCTCCCGGGACTCCACTAAACTATCTCCATACCAAATTTAATCATAAGCGGTTCAGCAATGAAAGCGTAACTAACAAACAAAGAAACAAACTGACTTTCGCATTAATAATATTAGTAAGGATTAAGCAGTGTTTATTATTCGAAAGATAATATTAATTTGTGCTACTTCATCGCATATAATTTTTTCCAAACTCAATTAAATCAAATGAGCAGTTCATAATATTCTAAAAATTCATTAAAAAGGTACAGTTATTTCACAGAACAAAAGTCAAGCTACTTTAAAATGCTTTTACCAACTAAATTTATATTTGACCCTTCTAATTACATTTTAATTATCAACCCCATTTAATATTTTCGCCCAGATTGAACTAGTCACGGCCATATTGAACCAGTAATTTTAAGACAGGCCAAGACACGGGACAATCGAATTATATCCTTCTTCCTTCCTTAAAACATTTAACGCCGTTCCTTTTCGTGTCAATTTTTAATAGAAATTAGAAAGCTTGGCATTTTCTCTTACTCATTAGTAAACGTAATAAACAATGTCCAAGTAACAACGCGGATTTTTTTTTTATTTAGTATATTTTATAAAAAAATGATTACATTTTTTTCAGTAAGCAGGCCGCTTTATTATTTTTAAACCATCTTATTAAATAACTGAGCGATAACAACGGGAAGCGGCAGATAAACATACGCAGCTTTTGCCCGCTGCTAAAATAAATATATATAAATTACTGTACTTTACTTTATAAAAAAACATGTACATCTAGGGGAGAAGCCGAGGCATACTCGTGTTATACAAAAAAAAAAATGTCGCTGTCACTTTCTTTGCTATAGCAATAGAATATAACGCAGCAACTTTAATCAAACTTAAAAATTAATTAACGTTGAGTGCGGCAGTCAAATTGCAAATTTATCGATAATCGATAAATGCCGTCACATCACTACCACGTCCCCCCGTTATGCACTCACACACGCACGCTACTAGTGTGCGTGGGATGAAGTGTGATTCCGAAGTACGTCGCCCTTTATCATAAACAAACAATTCTAGTTTTTCTTACTATGTATACACGTTTAGTACCTGAGTTAGATTAATCTATACAGAGTAGACCCGTTTAGTAGTTCTTGGTTCTGACGAACTTGACCTTGCGAACCAATATGTGACGTTCTCAATATAAAGGGACCTTATGGAGGAAGGCAGTTACGCTCTTCTTATTCCTGTAACTATACGAATACTATGGTAACAGTTCTAAAAACGGCGTAACCGCCTGCCTTCATAAGGTCCCTTTATATTGAGAACGTCACATGTTAGTAGGTACGAGTCGCTGTGAATTGGTTGCGCGTCCAGATGCTTTTTACCCTACTGAGCGAAAAATAAGGGGATGTTAACAGTCTATGTATGTATGTGACCAAAACTCGGAAGTTCCACTCTAGCTCCTAAACTTATTTTAACCGATTTTAATAAACGGGGAGTCATATGATGCGTCAAAAACGTGCGAGTGTCATGGGCTATATGAAAATTGTAAGGGTGCAATATACTAGCCGCCAGACAAGGTTTAGTTTGCAACTTTTGAATTACTTTGGTTTGACGTTGTACTCATAGCCTAGTTGGTACTGATGGTAGTGACCTTGCCTATGAAGCTAGCGGTCCCGGGTTCGAATCCCGATATGGGCAAATAATTTCCAAGTGCGCTACAATATGGGGCTAAAAAGTGCCTCGTTTCACACAAGTACGTAGGTAAGTACTTAAACAGAAAGTCATGTCTGTGTGATAAACGTTCTTTTCATCTAATGATGTTTGCTTGAGACTAAATTATAGGATGTAGTCCTTTTCATGTTTTATAAATATATAAATAATATCAGGGGACAATCTCACACAAATTGACCTAGTCCACAAAATAACGGCGGCACTCAGAGACGTCAATTAATATTTACGTTTGATTAAAGTGACTCTCCGCAGACGAAGCCGCGGGCGTAAAGTTAGTGTTAAATATAATGAAAAATAATAAAGAGACTAATGTAAACATTAGATATATAATGCAACTTATGTATGTATGTATGTAAACTCTTTATTGCACAAAAAGTATAAGTAAATAATACATTGACATCGTAAATTTAAAGTACAAAGGCGAACTTATCCCTAAATGGGATCTCTTCCAGCTAACCCTGAAGTAGATGAGTAAGGACAATGCAATATATATATATTATATCTATCAATGTAAACTGACCTGTAAATGTCTATATTTAAAAATAAATAGATTGAATTGAATTGAATATGGGTAGGTACACAAATCGATAAGCATACTTATATAGAGAAACATTGACGGTGAAACATCTTAAACCAAAAGAAACTAAAATTGAAACCAACCTTATTTTCACGCTTTTTAAAGGCGTCTGAACCATGATCCTTTAACGAACTGTTATCTAAAGCAAAACAAGCAAATTACGAAACGCCGGGGGGATGTAAAAGGAGGGCAGGTACAAAAGTGGGAGGACAATAGAAGAGCAAATGATTAAGTGGTGATACCGCGGGGAAAGGAGAGTATTTTTATGTTGAACTTAAAATAAACTTAACATCGGTTTTTGAAAAGACTCGCAAATGTTTGATTAAACTTCATAATTAGATTTTTACTCAACCGCACGGGCGCAGGCTGAGCATATACGAGATATAATTTGACAGGTGCTAGGGATATGAATACATCTATTCTATATTCTAACGTAAGACTTAACGCTTAAGGTTTAAAATAAAAGTGTCCCGTCTTGATAAAATCGCTATAAATAAATGAAAATCGCTATAGTCGCTTAGTAATAAAAGGTAATAAAATTAGGGGTTTTATTTTAAACCTTAAGCATTGTCTCGTCCACGCATGTTAAGCCCGCGGTCGGGTAACATATTACTATTATTTCAAACTGTTATAAAACCTTTGACCTATTGCACTTTTCTTCGTGAAAACTAAATAAAAACACATGTGACGTTCTCAATATAAAGGGAACTTATGGAGGCAGGCGGTTACGCCGTTTTTAGAACTGTTACCATAGTATTCGTATAGTTACAAGAACAAGAAGAGCGTAACTGCCTTCCTCCATAAGGTCCCTTTATACTGAGAACGTCACAAATAGAAAATTTATTGTAAAATTTATTGAACAGACACGTGTTAGGATTTTGTAATAATAGGGATGATGACTATTTTTTTTTCTTTGTCGATCAGGTAGACTATCAAAAAGTATTGAACACGTATTTTTTTCTTTTCCACATAATCAAAAACTTACGGAGATATATTGAGTTGAAATGTCACATGACGTCACGTCTTGGTACAATTTGGTATAATTTTTACACAGAAGTGGCGCGCTTAATCTGTCATTTTGTTTGATTGACAAAAGAAAAAATACGTGTCCAATATTTTTTGATAATCTAACTGACTGAGTAAATAGAATTTCTTTTTCTTTACCCAGTCATTATCCCTATTGTAGTATTTTGTAGCACCGATATGTCGAATGAGACTTTTGTACTACAGAAATCCAGAGGGCAAAAGTCCTACCACAAAATTCAATTACACCAAACCAAACTTTGTAAATATACCTAAATACATTTTAATCAATTCCCTTTCGTATCGTATCTATTTATTAACGACACGGCACATTTACCGCGCACAAATGAATTGACATTTGACAGCATCGTGTTTTGGCGGGAAACGGGAAACCTGACATTTGACGCGTAAAATGTCGTTAGCGGATATACGACTTTTTTATTTTTTGTGATCAAATCAATTGAAAAGGGTTGGTTTGTTTTTTTTAGTATTTAGACGGAATGTTGCTTGGTTTTGCTGGCTTTATGTGTATGTATGTATGTATGTATGTGATCGAAAATCGGATGTTCCGCTCTAGCTCCTAAACTACTGGACCGATTTTAATAAATGGGGTGTCATATGATTCGTCAAAAACGTGCGAGTGTCATAGGCTATATAAAAGTTATACGGCTGCGACATACTAGCCGCCAATCGGGCTTTAGTTTTCGAGGTTAGGTTAGGTTATTTAGTATTTTGACGACGCGGTTAGCCTAGTTGGTAGTGAACCTGCGAACTGGGTTCGAATCCCGGTATGGGCAAATAGTTGTGTGATGAGCGCGAGTATTTGTTCCTGAGTCATGGATGTTTTCTATATATTTGAGTATGTATTTCTCTATATAAGTATGTTTATCGTTGTCTAGTACCCGTAGTACAAGCCTAGAGCTTAGTTTGGGACTAGGTCAATTTGTGTGAGATTGTCCCCTGATATTTATTTATTTATTTTATTTATTTGTTGCTTAGAAAAGTTTTTTTTTGGTGAAAATGTGTTGACGCAATAGTGAAATGGGTATTTACATAAATATCTCATTTATATAAAAGTCTAACAAATGATTGTGTTTGTATGACCAATCAACATTAAAAACTATATTTTAAATGAAATGAATGAAATTATGTATTTTAAACCTTGCTTCAACAAACATGCAGACAGACAAAATTATAAAAATTTTAACACCTTTCTGACCGGGAATAAAAAGTGACAATGAATTTAGCCACTCCAGTATTCAAATAACAATTCAAATTGCATTACACTAATATTCGCCGCACAATCGCTGACAAACAATGCCCCCACATAAACTTTAATCTCCCGCCACCAGCCAACTTTGCCCTATCGACTATATTTTGGCATAAATTCAAAGTTTTCGTGGAATATCTCGGCGGTATAGAAACTATTCTGGAATAGTTTCGCCGAGGAACGCAGCGCCATCTAACGGCGGATAGCTTAAATACTTGCCGTGATTTACTCTGAAGTTTGTTGTTATTAAAAATCGGTTTTATTGGAAATAGGACGTTCTGAAATTTTAAATTATTGTTAAAAATGTATATTAAATAAAAATGGCTATACTTTGTGACTTAGCTTTCGGCGAAGCAAGGAGTGCTTCGCCGTAGTCGGGTAAAAATGTGCATAAAGTATAGAGTAATGTGTTAAGTTGTAGTCAAGTTTTTTATGGTTTAACCAAAGATGAATTAAGTTTTCGGAACTATACACTAAACATTTTTGGTTAGGTACTACTCTGTCAAGAAAGTACCGGGAAAAGATCAATAATACACAAACTGTTTGTTAATCATCCAAATTTATTTTATCACCTTCAAAGTATGCTCCTTCAGAAACGATACACTTACGCCAACGAATAATCCAATCATCAAAACATTTTTTAAACGCTGTTTCCGGAATTGAATTCAGTTCTCGGCGCGAATTCTCCTTTATGTCTTCTACCGATTGAAAACGGGTGCCACGAAGTGGTAATTTGAGTTTAGGAAAAAGAAAGAAGTCGGCAGGAGCCATATCTGGTGAATATGGTGGTTGCTCGATGGTATTTGTTGAGTGTTTGGTCAAAAATTCTTTCACAATGATGGCCTTGTGCGAAGGCGCATTATCGTGGTGCAAAATCCAAGAATTTTCATTCCACAAATCTGGCCTTTTTCGTCGAATTTGCTCTCTTAAATGCCGCATAACGCTCAAATAATATTCTTTATTTACCGTTTGACCTTCCGGCAAGAATTCCGAGTGCACAACACCGCGATAGTCAAAGAAAACAGTCAACATGACTTTGACTTTTGATCGACTTTGGCGTGGTTTCTTCGGTTTCGGTTCAGTTGGAAGGCGCCACTCCGAAGCTTGTTGACTAGTTTGCATGTCAAACTCGTAAACCCACGTCTCGTCACCAGTAACAATGCGTTTCATGAATGTTGGGTCGGAATTGACTCGTTCTAGCATGTCCTCAGCGACTCTCATGCGATTGAGTTTTTGGAGAAAATTCAGGTCTTTTGGGACTAGCCGAGCGGTAACATGTTTCATACCCAAATGATTAGTTAAAATAGTACGGATCGACTCGTGAGATACAGAAAGTTCGGCGGCTATCTCTCTCAAAGTTGAATGAGGATTTTCAGTCACTATTTCCTTCACTTTTGCGATGTTAACTTCAGTTGCAGACGTTGATGGCCTACCAGAGCGAGGCAAATCTTCCATCACATCTCGACCGCTTTTGAACGCTTTGTACCACTCATAAACACGTGTTTTTGATAAAGTCGAATCACCGTAAGCCTTCTGTAACATTTTCAGTGACTCCGAACACGAAATTCCATTGGCGATGCAAAATTTAAGACAAACTCTTTGTTCAATGTTTTTGTCCATTATGAAATTCGCAATACACACTAGATATGATATAACTAAAAACAGCACTGTATTTAATATAAATAACAGATGCAACTCAAACTCCGCGCCAAAATAGAAAACAGTTGTGCCAATCTAACAACAACAAAAAAAACAAAAATTTGAATTTGGAACCATAAACAAATCATCCATTCCCGATACTTTGTTGACTGAATGTACTTCTAACAAGATAGTGATTGTCGTAAATAAGCCTCTTGATTCCATTCGAGCCTGACAACACGTTAGATACAGCAACTAAGATGTAAGTTGAATCACAGGCCTTGCTGTTGTGACTGCCAGCTTTGGTTGATGTAACTAATATTATGTAGGTAAAGGCACCTTTTATGGACAGTGCTCCAGTTATGAACAATCCAATAAATATAAGCTTCTGAGATGTATATGTTATTGTTAAAATTAGTAGTGTTAGCGTTAAAATTAGATTATTTACATTGAAATTAGAATGAAATTTTCGGTACTGCCAAGTTTTCTATAAAAAAATGTTATTGTTCATCACTGGAGCCTTGTCCATAATAGGTGACTTACACATTATTATTTATTAAATTTATGTCAACTAAGTGAATTTTTTTTTTTATTGGCTCGCATTTTTTTCAGTGTATATTCGCCGTAGGTATTGTTAATGACTGGAATTTGACATTTACAAAATGCCAGCTCCAACAATAGAAGGTCTCATGGGAAACGTTCCTGAAAGGTCAAGAAGGGTGAAATAGGTTTTATCTATTACTCTTGAGTTCACTAATAAACACGATATTTCACGTTGGTTAGTGACCCTGCCTACGAAGCTAGCGCCCGGGTTCGAATCCCGGTATGGGCAGATATTTGTGTGATGAGCATATCTGTTCCTGAGTCCCCCCGACGCAAAAAGAGAGGTGTTATAAGTTTAACGTGTGTATCTGTCTGTGGCACCGTAGCTCCTAATAATAATAATAATCCAGCCTATATACGTCCCACTGCTGGGCACAGGCCTCCACTCACAATGAGAGGGGTTTGGGCTATAGTTCCCACGCGGGCCCAGTGCGGATTGGGAACTTCACACACACCGTCAAATTGCTTTGCAGGTGTGTGCAGGTTTCCTCACGATGTTTTCCTTCACCGAATAGCTCATGGTAAATTTACAAATTGTATTTCGAACATAAATTCCGAAAAAATTAGAGGTGCGAGCCCGGATTCGAACCCACGACCCTCTGCTAAAGAGTCGACAGGTCAAACCATAGCTCCTAAACGGACCGATTTTAATTTCGATTTTTTTGTTAGAAACGTGATTTAATCGAGACTGTTATTAGCTCAGTTTGATAAAAATCAGTTTTGTCATATAAGAGTTGTGAGCTCGGCCCGATTTTGACGGGGGTTTTTTTTAATTTGGAAATATGTGACGTTCTCAGTATAAAGGGACCTTATGGAGGAAGGCAACGCTCTTCTTGTTCTTGTAACTATACGAATACTATGGTAACAGTTCTAAAAACGGCGTAACCGCTGCCTCAATAAGGTCCCTTTATATTGAGAACGTCACATATTATTTAAGTAGGTAGTATGTATTTCTCTATCCTCCTGAGGCCTACGTCACAATTTCGCTAGTTCTAAACAGAATCTTTTGTCAGTCAACAAAAGTTAAAAGTCATTTTGACAGTTGTCCTATATGTAGGACTTCTGCAGGCCTCAGGAGGCTATATAAGTATGTTTATCGTTGTCTAGTACCTATAGTCTGAGGTTTTGTGTGAAGATGGATCTGATGGATACACGGCCTTCAACTGTCTCCTAAATAATTTATTAAAGTTCTATTATTTTTATTGTTTACTGTTTTGTCACGCTGTCTATACTATTGTTATATTTTTCTTCTAAAATTCACAGTGCTTTAGTATTACTGTAATACTGTGTAATTTCTTTGAATAAATAAATAAATAAATAAATAAAATAGTACAAGCGTAGAGTTTCGTCTTTTTGTCAACCAACACCTATGTTCATTATTGATGCAAAGAAAGCTCCTAAATCTATTGTATAATAATCACGTGACCAGAGAATTAATGGTCTTTATTTAATATTATAATCGACTAGGATAGCGCAAACATAAACAAGAACCAAATTGCTGGCAAATTGCGTCAGCCACAGATAAAACAACAATACAAACAATGGCCGCCATTTTTTCTGCAAAGAGGAAGAATTAATTACGATCCTTTATAACGTTGATTGTTTGCTTTTTAATTATGAAAATTATCATGAGGGTTTCAAAAGCTATGATATTTTCACACATTTCGCTGTTTTTCTACCAATTTGTAATTTTGGTAATAAATCTATAGACTAGAGCGCCATCTATACTACTTATTAAATTGTAAACTATCTTATTAAGTCTAAAAATGAACCGCAGACGGTTAACGCTTGTATTTATAAATCAGTTACTCTGCACAAATACGTATTGAAATATCAAAACAATATCTGTATTCCAATTTACGCAATTTATAGTGAAAATGTGAAATCAGTAAATAACCCAATCTATCCGCGGTTTGAATGTTGAGAACGGGCTTGTTCGGGCACGGGCGCATTCACATATACCACGAGGTCTATGTGAACGCGTAGTGTCATCTATCGCTCAGTAGCGGTACTTTTTCGCTGAAAACATTTTTAATATTGAAATTATAATTATTTAGTTATTATAATGGTCATAAATAAGACTAGAGTCTAGAATTAAAATGTAACTTACTAATTAAGTAGTGAATTTTAAACCAATTTAAACTTCAAAACCTAAAAAGAAGGGTTTCTAAGCTCTTAAAGACACTGAAAATGAATAAAATAAGTGAAGAAACAATAAAATTAACTGGGATACTAGTTTTGTAAATTAAATGTGTCTGTTATTATTTTGTTGATTATTGCGCCATCTACGATTCTAGTAAGTGACTAAAACGAAGGAAAGTTCCGGACACCGAATGTTATTTTCTTCCTTGCATATTGTAATGTTAGTAAAATAATCAGGTAAAATAAATAAGTCGTGTCGTGCAGAGACCTAGAAAAGGACACCTTAAAAATATAAGTTTTCTGGCTAAATCCTTGTATTGCACAATAATTCTAAGGATTATCGCGTTCACAGTCGAATAAATACACCGCGAAGATACACGTAAGATTTACTACTTCACTAGGCATTGTATTGGTAATGTAGAATTTAAAGAAAAAAGCAAAAAGATTGGAGGCGCGGGGTATCGATCCCCGTACCTCTCGCATGCTAAGCGAGCGCTCTACCATCTGAGCTACGCCCCCGATGGAGAAACGGATGAAATTACCGTACACTACATACTGACCAATAAAGTGTTAAAAATAAGTGTATAAAATTAAATGAAAAAGTTTTGATATCTATTAATATGTTTATACGATTCAAGTTTGGCCTGAGTTCTATAAATTTATTGACTTATTTACATCCACGCATTATGTATAGGTATCGGCACCAGAGTTGAGGTCACGCACACGCACACAACGTCATTTCATGTATTGACAGCGGAATGTTCACATTCACTCCTTCGTTCATTCTCTACCTTTGTTTATGTAGCTGTGTGCGTAATGATTTACCTCAACCAACACTCGTGCCGACACCTATACTTATTGAAATATAAATATACCTACCTATACGAATGTGTGTATAATTATTTATGTATTTTTAATTACTACTACTAAGTTTTAAACAAATAAAATATTAAAACTTTGACGCGAAATTCGCGAATCAATAATAAACTAACAGAAATAGAGATGATGTGATTGATGAGACGTCGTAAATGCCATTACGCTGCTATCACGACAGTAATTTTTTTTTATCATCAATCATCATAAGTAGTAGTAAAGTAATACTTTAAGTTGTATGTTTAATAAGTCTTTTAAGATAATTTATGTACATTTTATTATAAACTAATTCCATTATATTGCCATGTCACAAAAAAATGCAAAAACATTTCGCCCAACGTGGGGCTCGAACCCACGACCCTGAGATTAAGAGTCTCATGCTCTACCGACTGAGCTAGCCGGGCAGTGGAAGCTTACTCGAAATTACTCTTTAGTTCACTCAACATTATTGATATGACGTAGTTTCTCAAAGTATAAAGACGTGACGACAGTCATTTTATTTTATTACAATGAAGCATATTTTTAAAATTCCACTTGTTTTTATAAAATTAAAAGGCATGTGTGTGTAAAATATCGTAAGAATATGAGTTACTGTGCAAAAGTTTCATTTTGGACGATAAAACCTTCTAATGAAGTAAATAAATTAAGATAAGTAAATATTATGTCGAAAAGAAAAAAGAAACATTTTTATTTACTTACTAATAATAGCAGCACCGATTTTTAATAAAAAAATGCATACCGAATACCGAAGTATTAATTAAAACTTAACTTTTTAGAATCTATTGTGAAAGCCCCAAATAAAAAAAAATGCACTTGGATTTCAAATTTGTTCCAAATTAGGTTCTTCAAGGGGCCAACTTCCAACACTAATTGGCGACAGCTTTTTTAACCCTTCCGCAACTCTAAGTAGTCGCTAACTAGTCTAAACCGGTTCGAACCGGCTTTTACCAGGTCTGTTAGGAATTCCAGTTTATTGTGATTTTTAATTGCTCCAATTTAAGGGTTTTAAGGAATTGTCGAGTTTATTTCGGCGGATTTCAGATTCAGGTATATTGTATCCTCCCTCATACTGCAGTGCCCATTAGGGTTCATAATGAACTGTTCAAAAAGTATAGCTATGCTATTAATAACTAAGACCTTTGTAACATTAAGATATTGCAATAAATTATTATTATTATGATTATTTATAGATTTGTTTTTTGCCGCAAATAATACAAAAACAAAAACTTTTAATTTCTTAACCAATTAATGGCGTGCACGTTGTAAATGGTTGTAACCTTATTTGCGTATTTAGTTTCAAATCTTTACATATATTCCTTATTTTCGAATAAAGTACAATATTAGACACGTTAGTACCTAACTGAAAGGCATGTTATATTTTACAATTAATCAAAAATAACTTGTGTTATATTTAGCGTCACTATTATTATACCGGATTTTTTTATCAGGGCACTAGGGCACAGGGTAATAGAACATATTGCAGTTAAAAAAAAACTTTTTTTTGTTATTTGTTGTAACTTATCCTCCTTTAAACTTGTCGTGTGGCCACCGAGTATCGTAGGGTTATAAAAATACGTTTATTTTAAATAAATTGCGATACGCTTAATATTATTAATGTGAAAGCTTGTGAGAGGTAGTTTGTTACTTCTTCACGCTGTAATGGCTAGACGGATTTGGACGAAATTTTGAATGTAGATAGCTTATATCCTGAATTAACACATAAGGCCGTAATAATAAACTCATCTCGACTAATCCCCGTCTGAAGATACGTCAAAGTAAACGTCAATCCATAGACAACTGTCATTATTAACACATCTTGAACCCCGAAAAAAAAAAACTGTTCTCGTGGGATGATGAACGTGGACGAAGTCTCGGACAGAACCTATTATACATTTTATGAATGTAAAAGTAGCTCTGTTTGTCTGTTTGTAAAGCTGCTAAACTGCTGAACCGATTTTGATGAAATTTGGTGTGGAGATATTTTTAGTCCCCGGGAAGGACAAAGTAAAATAGTAGGGAATAGTAATAATCGACTTCTACGCAGACGAAGGGCAAAAGCTTCAAGAACATAATCATTTTTATTTTTCTCATCTTTTGCTACAATACGTTGCCTAAACATTTTTATGTAACCTGCCCAAAATGTAATCTGCTCTAGCTTCACTCGATGGTCCCAGTGGAAGACCAGCGCTGGCTTCTATTCCAGCATTATGCTGAACTGGAACCATTTCGTGACATAAGGCCTTTTCTATCTTTTTGTTTCATGTCTTCTTTTTAGGGTTCCGTACCAAATTGGTAAAAAAGGAACCCTTATGGTGATACTGTCTGTCTGTATGTTACAGCAGTTTTTTTCAGCAACTGCACAAGCTATCAACTTGAAATTTGGTATAATTGTATAACTAGCTTGACCGCATCTGTTTAAAAAAAAAAAAATTAAAAGGTGTCTAGAATAGGAGGTTGAAAAATGACAGTGATTTGATTATAGCAAGTCATATGAAAGGGCTCAATTTTCACATTTAAAAACATTTTTTTTTAAATATTCCGTGACGTACTTTTTGATTAATAACCAAAAATTTTCAAAAAAATTACCGTTCCATTCCCCTTATCTCCGAAGTTTATGAACCGAAAAATCTGAAAAATTCCTAACTTATAGATAATTACTTATTTTTTACGGAAAAAATAAAACGAAGCATTCAAAATTTATAGTTTTCGATAAATTGACAAAAAACTTTAAAGATCTGTACTAAAATTTAGGCAAGTCAAAATTGACCTTATTTCATACAATTAAAGTACATAAAAAGGTACATTTTTGAAGTACGGACTTAAACAAGGAACCCTCGCACTTGACCGGTTTTTTTAGATGTCACGAATAAATGTTTTTCTTTCTTTCTTTCTAAATATAGATCTATTTCTATATAAGATTGTTTCCTTAGATTATGTAAGATCCGAGCTGAAATGACAACAGGCTGACAGAGTTATCCCTTATCCCTCCACAGTTCGAGGACAAATTAAAGACTCGGGATTGACAATTGCATTATTTTTAAGCAGATTTTTAATTTGGTTTTAATTCCTCGCCGGGGAGAAACAAATCGGATTTGGTAAAGCCTTCGCCGGGAGAAGCTTTTCATACATTTTTATCGCTCGCTATTAATTAACTAGCATTTACCCACTCCGTCCGCGTAGAAGTCATTTACCGCTGCTCCCTAGGGAACTGACCGTTTTTTGGGATAAAAATTAGCTTATGTGCTATTCCAGACTATAATCTATCTCTGTGTCAAATTTTCCCGCGGCTCCGTCCACGTAGAAGTCGTTTATCGCTGCTCCCTCGAGAACCGTCCATTTTTTGGGATAAAAAGAAGCCTATGTGCTATTCCAGATTATAATCTATCTCTGTGCCAAATTTTGCTCAGATCCGTTCAGCCGTTCTGGCATGGTTGAATAACAAACATCCATCCATCCAAACTTTCACATTCATTATGTTAGTAGGATAACGTATTTATGGGTTGTCTAGTAAACTAGAAAAGCTAAAGCTAGGGTTAGGTTTAACGACTCACCCGTCAATGTGTCGTCGATTTAACTGCCGAGCTAAAGTTGCCCTGCGCGTTAAAAGGCACGTAGCAAAGATAATTCGTTGACGTACAGAGGCGAGCCATTTAAATTAAACACATACAATTATCTTACTCACTCGGTCCATTCGTTACAGAAGCGTTACACCTAACATTAGCCCTGTCCCTTTCTCTTAATGGCGTAAAACCCTAGAACGCAAGGGATAAAATTATCAAAGCTGCGTAATTAGTGCTTTAGAACCCTATTTTAACAGATAATATTCATTAAAAACTATGTTTACAGCGTTTTGACAAGAAAAATAAACATTCAAATACATAAAACCAGATAACCTCGAAAATTGTTGCTTAAACCATATACTGGGCAAACTAATATTACCCCTATTAACCCAAGTATAACAAGATAGTCCATTTTTTATAGCCAAAATGGCGGCTAACCGGTTGGACCCGGTTGAAACTGCTTATATCCGGTTCACAATGGTTTTGACTGTTTCAGTAGCAGATAATGGGTTAAAGTGAATCTGTATAGGATTAAATATTTTCTGTTCATGATTTACTTTGTGTACTTGTTTCTTAAAGAATATGTTATGTTTTCTCTCATTTTTCTTGTATTTATATGAGTACCAGTAAGTTCTTTCAGTAAAATAAGTTAAAAGATAGCCTATTAAATATAATATAACCTATATTACTTCTGGATAATGTAGTTTTCATTTAAGGAATTATTAAAATCGGTTTAGTAGCTAGAGATTATCGATTACAAATAAACAAATCTTTGCACTTTATAATATGTGAGGTTCTCAATATAAAGGGACCTTATGGAGGCAGGTGGTTACACCGTTTTTAGAAATGTTACCATAGTATTCGTATAGTTACAAGAACAAGAAGAGCGTAACTGCCTTCCTCCATAAGGTCCCTATATACTGAGAACATCACATATGAAGTATACATACATTGATAATAATATTAGTATAATGTACATACATAGTATAGAAGTATAGGTACCTATAGATTATCTTTTCTCCTATTGTTATTGGGTTTTCAGCATTACGACACCTCTTATTAATGTGACATTAAAGGAGGCCGAGTCACAACCAATATTTATAATGTCAATAAACCGAAATAGAAATTCTACAATGAATAGGATAATTATTTTCATCAGAATTTCAATTTCCAATTAAAAATTTTTGAGCTTATTTGTTAAAAAACGGTCAAACAACCACAGACTAAATTCCCGTATTCATCCCGGCATTTACGTAGATAACAAACCGACGCGGTCCGTATTTTTTTAATAACCGGGAACCGCAGGACCGTGGCCCGTCCGTCCGGCCGCGCGGCCTCGATGACACTTTGATGTTTATTCCTATATTTCCAGTTCTGCCAACTTTAAGTACCTAGATAAGGGGTTGCGGTTGGCTCTTTGTAGTATTTTGTGTTGGCAATTGTTTTGTAGTTCTAAGATTTAGCGAGTATAGTGGCGCCATCTGTGGGAGTTAAAGTGACTTATGTAGTGATTTGAAACTGGAAAATATGTTTAGTTCCTTGTATTAAGCACCAAAATTAAGAAGGATTCGTTGTATATTTGATTTGTACAATGCACGAGAAGATGGAAAACATCGTACATCGTATTTAAAATGGAAATAATGTAATTTCCTGTTCAACCCTGACATTTAATTTTAAAGTAGACTGTCGTCGCTATCAATTCTTCGACTTCTCGCGTACTGTAAGCCTAAAAATAATGTTAAAATCTATTTTGTATTTATTAAATACTTACAGTACGTTTCTGTTACAGGCACTGATATGAACTTCGAAATTGGTGAGTTGTATGCTTAATCATTTTATATTATACATTTTATTTCAGAACAATAACGACCAAATCAAATATCCATTAATTATCTTTTAAGTTAAGATATTGAAAGTTAACTGTTCGGAGTGAACTGTGCAAAATAATGCAATTTTTACCCAAAAACTGCTGCTTTATGCCGTGGTTGCCATTTTGTATAGTTCTACGTACTACCTACTTACGTCAAACTTTTACACATAAAAGCGCAAACCACATAATGGTTTTACATTATAAAAAAACAAAATCTTAATCAGCAAAAACTTGATCGCATCAATTTAATCAAAGTAAAAAAGGAGGTAAAAAAAAACAAGTTTACAGTATTAAACACAAAGATAAAATTTAATAAACCGTAAAGGCGAGGCGGGGAATATGCGTCGACACGTTTGCGAGGGTGCGGAAACGCGAGTAATGGCGGATGTTCAAACAATACTGATTGCGGAATACCTACTTTGAGAACCCTAGGCTGTATACAGTGCTTATAACCTATGTACTACTTCTAAGTATCAAAGTGTATGTACCTAATTAGGGTAAAAAAATGGCAGTACTCTTTGTTTCTGCAAATAAAATATGATTGATTTTTTTTAATCAAGTATTAGCTAAACTTAAGAAAAAAACATTTTCAAAGCTTATTTGCACAATCTGAGTAATATAATTAATTATTAAAAGTTATGTAATAAATCTTTACAAATAGTCAGGGCTGCCTGCGGTAACATTTTGATTCCACCGATAGGGTTGCTAAAATTGTACAAAATAAAAAGAAAGTGTAATTAAATTTTAATCGGACAAAAATACGGATAATATAATCATTTAAAACTACTAATTAGACAGAGAGATCCGCTATATAAGCTCCATGTTAAATTCTGTTTTACTAGAAAGAGATAGAAACAATGTTTTATGTCTTATAACTTGGTTATTTTTATAGTTATTCGAAAAAATATTTTTCTGTACTGTTTGTTACATGAATGACTTTTTATTAAAGCAAAAATAAATCATAATTATATAATTTCCTATTGAGTGATTGAGTGAATTTGATGGAGCGTAAAATATATCTAATAAAGTGCTTTCTGGTAAGTTGGTGACCTTCCAGAGCCCTTAGCCAAGATGCATTAAGCTAACTAGCGTTTCTCTTCGTTTCGTTTTTAAACCAATCGCGTCACTGGTAGATCACGTCATACGGAGAGTCACGTGATCAACCAGTGACGCGATTGGTTTAAAAACGAAACGGATAGAAACGCTAGTTAGCGATGGGCATCTTGGCTAAGGGCTCTGGAAGCGTTTTTATGGTTCCGTACCTCAAAAGGAAAAATGGAACCCTTATAGGATCACTTCGTTGTCCATCTGTCTGTCAAGACGCTTTTTCTCAGGTGCGTGGAAGTACCTCACCTATCAAGTTGAAATTATTAATTGGAGCTGTGAAAAAATCAAACTTCTAAGTCGACAGTGTCGACACGATCAAAAGATACGGCCGTTTATGCCGCATTTTTTGACACTCGCAAGGGAATCAAACCCTATAGGGTGCTTCCCATTGACCTGGAATCATGAAATTTGGCAACAAGCAATGTCTTATAGTAGAGTAAAGGAAAACGTCCGAAACTGTAGATTTGTAGTGCGATTATAAACTTATTCGCAGTTGGTATACTGGCCGCAATGTAGATGTATGAAAATATGAAAATCGCTATAAGCCTATAATTTTTGAAGAGTTCCGTCACGTCAAGATCACAATTCGTTTAATGGGTAAACTTTTTTACGTGTTACTAGCGACCCGCCCTCGCTTCGCTCGGGGTACTATTATACCCCTACTAATAGATATTACAAATGCGAAAGGAACTCTGTATGTCTGTCTGAACCGACTTAGATTTTGTATGGAAATAGTTTGAGTACCGGGGGAGGACCGCATCAAAGTCCATTGCGTGGTTTAGGAGTTAGCGGATAAACAGACAGACATACATGGAAAGCGACTTAATATTATACTAGGTATGTATTTATGTAAGGATTAACTAAATATTAATATTCAATTTTTAATTTTTACATTTTCACTCGCCTCTGTATCAAAAGTCTGAAGTCTAACTAAACCCCCAGTCTCTAGTGTGTCGAGGTTCAGCGATAATTAATTTAATTTATTATATTATAATTATTGTTAAACGCCGCCACAGACTACACATTTATAATGCCCTAGCTCGCTCTTACTGGAATTCATAAAGGCAGTGCTCAAATACCATGTCTGAAATGCTGAAAGCACAACGTGATTTTGATTTTTTTTTTCTGTAAACTGGGTGAGCAGGGCTGCCAGGTGCAACGTTTTAATTCTACCGTTAAGATTGCTAAAATTATACAAAATCCACTAGCGTTATACAAAAAAAGAAAATGTTTCTCTCCCTCTCCAAATATTTAGCCGAAGTGTGACGTTCACGCAGAGATTTTTTGTATATATTTTTTTGTATCCAATTATACAATGCGGTCAATTATACGAAAATGATACCATAGGCAACCAAATTATACAAATTTTGTATCCAAATATACAATCTGGCAGCCCTGTGGGTGAGCATAACGACTCCGCGAGTTAAAATACACGCAGAGACATCTATCGGCGAGCGGCGGAACATGAGCGCGGGCAGATTTGATTTATTCACGGGACGAAACCTTTTATTTTCATGAAACCTATGCCTGTAGGTAATAAGTTTTTTTCTATCATTGATTGAAGTTCATTAAATATGTGTACACGTTTACTACCTTGTCACTTTAATCGCTGTGACATTCATATATGCTGAAAACATGACATCAATTAGCCAAGGTACTAAAATGTACATCTTGACTGTACATATTGGCTGAAAGTATACTTTATACATATTTATCAACAAAAATTACCAACATATACATTTTGAGGTTAAATACTCTGTCAACACGAGCCGGCTGTACTACAAAGTGCACTACGATACCCTAATTTAACGATTTTCAATAACTGACAAAATGTATGGAATAGACATTAGCGGTTGACGCGGTAGATGGCCGGCTTACGCCAAAACGCCAATGTCATACATTCTAATCTACATAGCCTATCTGGCTGGGCAAAGGCCTCCCCCTCATTCCTCCACTCCTCCAGACGGACCAAACAAAGTGAGAGACAGACCAAAAAGAAGACGGAGGGACGATTTGGATAAATTCAATCCAGGCTGGCAAGGATATTACATATATCATTCACTGGATTCAAGGGAATTATTTAATTTTCATTAGTCCGGATCACTAGTCCGTCTTTCCGTGGGTTAGGCAATTATTCTCCGGTCATTCTGACCGAACTGATGGGACTGAACTGATGACATACTGAGCGTGTAACCACCGTCTAAAAATCAGTTGGGCATATTTCAGAAAGATTGTCGCAGTTAAGAACCTGATTTAAGAAACGCTAACTTTTTCCATTACGTCACGAAAATTAACCATATAAGTGTATGACTAAATTTCGTTACGTAATGGAATAAAGTTAGCGTTTTTTAATTAGGTTCTTAACTGCGACAACCTTTCTGAAATATGCCCAGTTGCGTATTAATTTAATACCCCTTTAACTTCAAAATGCATAAATTTTTGTTGATAAATATTTATAAAGTATACTTTCAGCCAATCTGTACAGTCAAGGTCATAAATATGTATACATTTTATACATACACTTGTCTAATTGATGTCATGTATGAAATTGATATACATATATGGCAAATCCTACACATAATCTAAATTAATTTAATTATGAAATATTAGATTAACGTCGCCGGAACATTCTTTATATAATGAATGCTCGCCCTTACTGGAATTCATAAAGGCGGAGCTCAAAAATCATTCTAATCGAAGTAATGAATTTCAATATACCAGAATTTAAGTGTGTCTGATTTATCTGTAAACTGGGTGAGCATAACGACTCCGCGAGTTAAAATACACGCAGAGACATCTATCGGCGAGCGACGGAACATGAGCACGGACGGATTTATTCACGCGACGAAACATTTTATATTCATGAAACCTATACCTGTAGGTAATAAGTTTTTTTCTATCATTGATTGAAAGTCATAAATATGTGTACACGTTTAGTACCTTGTCACTTTAATCGCTGTGACAATCATATATGGCAGTTAAAACATGACATCAATTAGACAAGGTACTAAAATGTACACCTTGACTGTACAGATTGGCTGAAAGTATACTTTATAAATATTTATCGATAAAAATTACCAACATATACATTTAGATGTTAAAGGGGGAGAGCATTGAACACTTCTCCGTTAACTAATTTTAACTGCCTGGATAATCAAATTATACGCAACTGATTTTTAAACTGAGGTCGGAGGTCCATCAGTTCGATCAGAATGACCGGAGAATAATCGTCTAACCCACGGAACGACGGACTGATAGTCCGGACTAATGAAAATTAAATATTATAAATAATGCCCTTCAATCCATTGAATGATGAAATACTGATGAGAAACTGATCGTGTAATACCGTATCATTCTCGCGTCTGTCACCTAAACTGGCGTACGTTTTATCAGTCTGCTATCAGTCTTGGATTGATCGCAACCGTTCAAATCATCCATCATTCTGGCGTCAGTCAACGTTTGACCAGACTGACGGACTGAACTGATGAAATACTGAGCGGGTAACCTCCGTCTTCGAAGTCAATTGGGATATGTGGTTGCGGAGGTGGGTAAGTCGATCCATATTTTCGAAGCTGTGAATTTGAAGCTACCCCAACGGTGAAGGACGAGGTTGTTTAGTTCTTTGCCACGCGAGTTCCGGCGGCACGCATCTTTTAACCATGTGAATTTTTCAAAAAGGTAGCCTGCTTTTTTATAGACGGTACTGGCCAGGTGCACTTCTCTGCGGGCCGCTATTTTTTATATCTTTTTCGGTACAACAAAACAGTACCTGATGGACGCGTTTTGGACCCGTCGTGTAGCTTGCGACGTGTCAGCAAAAAGTCGGTTCATAAACCACGTCGCAGTTGTTGAGCGGTTGTAGGCACTATTCTTAATTATGTCTAAAATGTGTACAACTAGTGCCATCTGTTGAGAAATTCTCCAAATCTAAGCATAAGAAAAACTAAATTGCGAGTCGGTTGGACAATACAATTAAATAAAATGTAAATGTCTTTTCGTGGTTTGAAAACAATTCCTTTAGTAGGGTTCCGTACCAAATACTGACAATAATGAAAAATTATGAAACAATTACGCTGCGTGTCTGAATATAATATTTTTACAATAATTACGGAATTATACTATTTAAATCGAGTGATACGAAGTTGAAAAATCGTTCTTTTAAATGAGACAAGATTAATATCAGGGAAAAATTACGCACAAATTTGACCTTTATTTATGAATCAATGAATGAATGGAGATAGCTTACACCCTGAATTAATATGTGACGTTCTCAATATAAAGGGACCTTATGGAGGAAGGCAGTTACGCTCTTCTTATTCTTGTAACTATACGAATACTATGGTAACAGTTCTTAAAACGGCGTAACCGCCTGCCTCCAGAAGGTCCCTTTATATTGAGAACGTCACATATATACGATACTTTTTATCCCGGAAAATTTGGTGGTTCCCAAGGGAAGACCGATAAACGACTTCTACGCGGACGGAGTCGCGGGCAACGGGCAAGTTCTTGAATATAATTGTATTTGTATAACCTGCTAAGCAAAATGCGGTATCTCAGACAAAACTGCTGTAGCAATTGCTACCTCATTACTAACTAGAGACGACTGAATCTGCTTTGGCTATTGAATTTGAGATACCGCCTTTTAGCTTAGGACGGCATATTTATAATCAATAGCTAAGTATCCGTGCAAATACACAAAAGCCCTAAATTTCACGTAAATATGTTTATAATCGATTTAATAGAATGATCAATCATGGCGACGTCAATAGAAGCCCCGTTTTGGTTATAATCAATTTGTCTATATGACTGATTGCCATTTGAGGAGAGCATCTCGGAAGTTCCTTTTTAAAATGCTTTGTAGGTTTTGTGTTTGTATACATGGATATAAAACCCTGCAAATCTTCATTGATACAAGGAACTGTTAATTATTTGATACTAACTGGATAATGTAGAAAACAATTAAAATGATCAGCTAGACAATTGTATTTGTATTTTGTATTTTAAAGGCGTGGTTTCCGCAACTCGACGTCTAGCGCCTGTTTTGCGTGTGGCTGTCTTTTATGCGGTTACATACTTATGTGTAGATATATATGTGTATACTTTTTTTTTTTTTCGTGATAATTCTGACATGTTTTCCTGCAGAACTACGCAGATATTTTATATTATTTTTATAGTTTTATATAATGCTAGTATCATTGTCATAACTAGTCATTAGTTAACTGTTTAAAAAATGACTAACTGTTGAGTTTCTTGCGGCGCTTCTTCTCAGCAGTGGTCTCCTCTTGGGAAGCGCTGGTAGATTTTGACGTGTAAAATTGCCCGTGCGGCCTACTTACTGAATAAATATATTTTATCTTAAATCTTTAAAAGATTTTCCTGTGTCACCTACACTAGGCTATGCCTGTCTCGTAGAGTGGCACTGCGCATAGTTGCCATGAAATATTTATACGAGGTCAAAGAAATCTACAATAAGTATATATAATTTAGAGAATAATTGGTAATTTAGTTTGGAGTAGAAAGGACGCGGGTAGCCTAGTTGGTAGTGACCCTGTCTACGAAGCTAGCGGTCCCGGGTTCGAATCCCGGTATGGGCAAATATTTGTGTGATAAGCGCGAGTATTTGTTCCTTAGTTTTAGATGTTTTCGGTATATTTAAGTATGTATTTATCTATATTTATAAGTATGTATATCGTTGCCTGGTACCCATTGTAAAAGCCTAGAGCTAACTTTGGGACTAGGTCAATTTGTGTGAGATTGTCCCTGATTTATTTATTTATACATGTGAGCGTAATTGTGTGTTTGTAAATGGATGGAAGAGGATGTGTGTGTGTGTTTGTTAATGCACTTGTGCGAGTCATTGTTGTGTCAATGTAATGAATTTATGTGGAAAAGCTTTTCAGTATATTATGTCGGCCGGCGCCCCGTAAGACACTGCACGAGCTTAAAGTTTACTCGGGGGCTAATTATTCCCGTGAGGTTATCCCGTCATAAAAGCTCGCTCATGGTACAAGATTAAATCGTGTATGTGACGTTCTCAATATAAAGGGACCTTATGGAGGAAGGCAGTTACGCTCTTCTTGTTCTTGTAACTATACGAATACCTACTATGGTAACAGTTCTAAACACGGTGTAACCGCCTGCCTCCATAAGGTCCCTTTATATTGAGAAAGTCACATATTAAGAAAGTGACACGCAATAAGTATGCACTTTCGTATTTAGTGAGTGTCAGTTTATACTGGACTTTTTTTATGTGATGTAACTACAGATTAACGGTTTTCGGATTTTCTCCTTTAATTGTAGGTACTTGTGAAATCGCTTCTTGCCAAATTTCATGATTCTAAGTCAACGGGAAGTACCCTATAGGTTTTGATTCCCTTGAGATTCCCTTCAATATGCGGCATAAACGGCCGTATCTTTTGATTGCGTTGACTTAGATGTTTGATTTTTTCACTGATCCAAGGGATTGCAGACCTATGTATTTGAGATTAATTTCAACTTGATACCTCCACGTGTTCCTGAGGAAAAGGGTCTCGACAGACACACAGACAGACAGACGGACAACAAAGTGATCCTATAAGGGTTCCGTTTTTTTTTTCATTTGAGATACGGAACCCTAAAAAGAACACGGAAATACGTTTTAAAAATTATTCCAATCCATAATCAGTGTAGATTTAATAAAACTGGAACTTTAAAAAAAAATTGCGACAAGTACGGCGTTTAAGCTTTCTCTTTTCAAAATAAAATCAAACTCGGTATAGCAGTTTATCTGATAGCGTTACAAATAAACAGACAGTAAAACTCACTTTCGTATTCATAATATACCTACATATGTGACGTTCTCATTATAAAGGGACCTTATGGACGCAGGCGGTTACGCCATTTTTAGAACTGTTACCATACTATTCATATAGTTACAAGAACAAGAAGAGCGTAACTGCCTTCCTCCACAAGGTTCCTTTAAACTGAGAACGTCACATATAACAATCAAACCTTAATCAGTCCAACCAATGTCTCATTTCGCTGGCATCTGCTCATTTCCGTGGCAGTACACCGAAAACCGCTCGCCAACATATTTTGCACCAAACCAGTCCCGAATACACCGTAATGATAAGGACCGCCATACGGCCAAATAGGCTAAATGAAAATGATACCACGTTACCCCGTTATGACGCCAATGATTTTTTATGACGGTGTGAAAACGGCGCGCATTGTTTTTGCGTTTTGAAAATGGAATAGGACAGTTTATTTAGCCTGTGGCAACGCGAGGCGAGGAATAGTTGTTTTAATTTAATCTCGTTTTGCCGTGGTAGACTAACGGTTTGACCTACCGACTCTTAAGCAGAGGGTCGTGGGTTCGAACCCGAGCTCGCACCTCTAAGTTTTTCGGAATTTATGTGCGAAGTATAATTTGTAAATTTACCATGAGCTTTTCGGTGAAGGAAAACATCGTGAGGAATCCTGCACACACCTGCAAAGCAATATAAATATAAATATCAGGGACAATCTCACACAAATTGACCTAGTCCCAAACTAAGCTCTAGGCTTGTACTATGGGTACCAGGCAACGATATACTTACTTATATAAAGAATTACATACTTAAATATATAGAAAACATCCATGACTCAGGAACAAATACTCGCGCTCATCACACAAATATTTGCCCATACCGGGATTTGAACCCGGGACCGCTAGCTTCGTAGGCAGGGTCACTACCAACTAGGCTAACCGCGTCGTCGAATATGACGGTGTGTTCGAAGTTCCCAATCCGCACTGGGCCCGCGTGGGAACTATAGCCCAAAAAACCCTCTCATTGTGAGTGGAGGCCTTTGCCCAGCAGTGGGACGTATATAGGCTGGATTATTATTATTATAACCTCGTTTTGATATCGTAAAGAAATCAATTAATTTCAAAATGTATATGATATAATGTAATAGATATAAACACAGCTCAGCTAACGTTTTAAAATTGATATTTAAAAATATAAGTACACATTCTATTGCTGCGTAAAATGTTACAATTATCTATGTATCTCAAACTTTGCCTCTATTATAAAGCAATATATTTGTTACTTTAGTTTTTTAGAGGGATAATGTACTTGTAACATAAGCTTAACTTTGTAACTAAAACATTTTTTATCGTGAAATGCACTTTAAAAATATATAAATTTAAATAAAAAAGTGTGTGTGTGTGTGTCAGCTCCGACGCACGACTGGAGTTTACTCTTTAAGTACGATTGTCTTTGCATATGCAATAGGCAAAGAGGGTAAATAAATATCTCTATATCTCTATCTATATCTATCTACGAGTATATCTCGTAGAACTCTCTTTTACCCAGTTGTATCTCCATGCCAACGCATGACAGACGGACGGACCAACAAACTTACTTTCGGATTATAATATTTGAAATTTACACGGTTTACAATTCCTAAAAGTGGTTTTCCAAACGATTGGTCACCCTAGCAGAGTGAGACATAAGCGCCTCTAGTTGATGTCTCACCAGGATCGGATTTTTACAGCATGCGCATTCCA
Organism: Tortrix viridana; assembly: GCA_963241965.1. Lineage (NCBI taxonomy): Eukaryota > Metazoa > Arthropoda > Insecta > Lepidoptera > Tortricidae > Tortrix > Tortrix viridana. The sequence goes on from OY725200.1 coordinate 6,474,078, forward strand.
GATGTCTGTTCCATCGTTCCATGGTTGTTGCTGAGTCGACAATGGTCAGTAACTTCTTCCGTTTTATGTTCTCCTGGTACTTTTCAGATGCTGTTTTTCTTTTTGACAGAAAACGTAACGCTTTTTTTGTTACGCTTATAAAATTTCACTCTTCATAAAATTTCCATACCGCGGTCCTTATATGAAAAATCGATTCCTAGGGAGTAATTTCCAAAAATAAATTGAACGCCCTACAATTGGCTATTTGACTAATGTCAAAATAAATTATTTTTACACTACCACTAAATCACACACTGAACACTGAAAATTGTGACGTCACATTAAACTATTTTCATACTAACTTCATACTACCGGATCGTTTCGGATCGTTTGACGTTTCAATAAAAGTTGCTGATTTGACCAATCAGTCAACTAGCCTATTCAACATTATTCGACTTTAACGTTATAAACATAATACCTATAAATCCCGCAAAAATCCCTACCCAAAATCACCACGAACCACAACCTGCATTTTTAATTAGCACAACTAAAAATCATTTAAAAAGGGTTCTGCCTACATCCGGGGCGTTAAGAGCGTATATACACGAATATGTGTGCATGTACAAAGGGAAGTGTAGGGCTGCTACCTGTGGCGGTTTTTTTTTTCACGGACATGTTCGGAAAAAGCTTGAAAACAATCACTTTTTTGCCGTAAAACAAGTCGATACATGATCAAACAACAAAATGTTAAAACTTGTTTGTATCTCATGAAGGCAAAAGAACTCTGAGAAGACTCTGAGACCCCTGGACTAATACATATACAAACTCAAGATTTCAAGCCTTTTTCCTTGTCATTTTACCGACTCTCTCTCTCCCAAACCAGAACAGAACATGAATAATTAGTGGCAGGTTAGCGAGTATAACGATGGTGCAGACCAATCCCGGAGCCCTACAATTAAACCCGGACAGACAGCCCTATGGAAGGGGGGGGGGGGGGGGGGGGGGATATAACAGGTAAGGGAATTTCATTACAAGTCCGAAGCTTGGCTTAAGTAACGTTAATCTGAGGTTATGAACGTGTTTGAACATCCGTACGCTGATAAATTGGCTTGGGGATAGTCAGCGATGCGGTCTGGAGATTGCAGTCTTGAGATTGCAAATGTTTATAGACCAAGCCCTATAGACCTCGTTTCGATGAGACAGATTTGCGAATAATTTTGAATCTGTTATTTCTAAAGTATTTATTTAAATGATGCAAGTAAAGGACAATTTTAATCTACATTAAATGCCCAAGTAAAAAACGTATTTGTTTGAATAAAGGTTAATACTGAATAGAAGAAAATTGCTTCGCGATTAACCTCGTATTTTTAATTAATATTTTAAAGATAAAAATGGTTACTGGGAATCAACCTTCGGAGATAGAGATGTGCCATTGCAGACTTTTCTCTAGGTTTTTTGAATAAATACAATTCTTTAGTACATTATTTTGATGTATCTCTTAAGGTTTAGCCAGCGTAAGCCATGTAAGCGCCAAAAAATTGCTTTTTTGACGACTTGATTGGAAAACATCGAATTTTCTCTACTATATTGACGCGGTTAGCCTAGTTGGTAGTGACCCTGCCTACGAACAGATACACAGACACACAGATACACATATACAGATATACACAGATACACAGACACACAGATACACAGATACACACGTTAAACTTATAATAACAACCCGGTTTTGCGTCGGAGGTTAAAAATTGAATTACGACTGTGCTTTGGGTTTTAACGAGGGGCAAAAGAATTCATATCGCGTTGTCACTTTTTAAGCAAACTAAGTAACATTTAAGTAAACTAGTAAGTTGATAATGTAACCCATTAGCAGATGCTCTTATTTGTCCAACTTACCCACGTACATTAGTCCGTATCAAGCGCTGAGACAAAGCGCTGCGTTAAAAGATCATATCCATTGTCAGCTCATGTAGGTCGGGTGCGAGTGGTGTAACGCATAAGCGGTAGCGGTTTGTTAACCAGCGTGGCAGCGGGTCCGCTAACGACTTTAGAATACTGTCAAAATACCAAAATTTGACATACGCGGCCGACATCGATATACCAGAACTTCAATTAATATCGATTGCTTTGCAGAATAAAATATTTAGGTTGACATTGAACCTGCTTGTTTTGAAATAGCAGACTAAGTACCAATTTCACGATACGATGTTAAATGTTAATCGACTGTTAGTTCATACATTTTGACAGCTGTTAGCACTCTAATCGTCTGTTAAGTGGTGAATTCCGACATAAAAGTATCCATTTTTACTGGCAAAACTAGTGTACTTGATACGTTTTTTAGTTAAGCTGTTTACTTCATACTTCTTTATATCATAATCAGCATCCGAACGTATAGAAAAATATAGATATATATTTATTTCCGGTTTTAATTGGACAGACGAAGCGTATCGCTATATTCTGTCATGTCTATAGGCGCATCGCATTTTCATTAGGTAAACAGCCCGCATGCTAATAGTACATTGCTCCGATAATAGCTTCTGACAAAATAACGTGGATACTAACTTGTCAATGGATTGCTGCGTTAGCTAGCATACGGGCTATCAACCAATGAAAATGCGTATTATGGTGGCACTTCATTGGCTATTATTTGCCAAACATTTTCGTTGCATCTCTTTTATTCGATATGACAATGAGAGAGATGTAAGCTCAATATTTGGCTATATTTTTATATTGTTTTAGTCACACTGAACAAATAAGTGAGATTAATGATAGAATATCGTAATATCTCTGGTTGAGAGTACGAGAAACTGCTAACATCCTCTCATTTGAGGGAGGGTGTACCATGTAAGTACCAGCTCATTTAAAGAAATGAGTCCCTCCTACAAACTTCTATAGTTTGCAAAAATGATTTATGATAGAGCTACAATATTTTCAAGTAGTAACCACATTAAGCAATAGTTTTCAAACTCAAACTCACAACATTTATTTGACAAATACACTGCAACAACAGACATAAGTAGTTCAAAGAAATTTATAACAGAAAGCCATTGTAGAACTAAAAAGATACACAGATAGGATGCACAGATACAAAATAAAATAAAAACCGGTCAAGTGCGAGTCGGAATCGCGCACCGAGAGTTCCGTATTTAAGTCCGTACTTCCAAATATAATATAATATTTTATGTACTTTGAATGTATGCAATAAGGTCCATTTTGACTTGCCTAAATTTTAGTACAGATCTTTTTTTGTCAATTTTACAAAAACTATAAAATTTGAACACTTTATTTTTCCCGTAAAGTATAAGTAAGTAATTATCTAGAGTTAGGAATTTTTCTGATTTTTCGGTTTATAAACTTCGGAGATAAGAGGCCGGTTTGTGGGTAAAACTTATATCACGTTCCCATTTTCACACCAAACAGTGCTCTCGTTTTCCTAATTCTTTTTTGCCGAGCTATAGCTTCACGCCCTGCCCACTGATATAAATGTCGCTACCGCTTCTCCCCAACACCGCAACCCTCAGGCAGAGAGCGTAATCACAGACTCACTTTTGCCAGCCAACACTGTATTTGCATTACTCTGAAACCAGCGCCGGAACTGCGCAAATGATTTTTCAGTGTTCATAATTATGGAGAGTAATGCGTGCCTTTAGCAGTGCCAGTTTTAACAAAACCAGGGTGTTATTCTCTTAAATTTTCGAATACTTAACTATAAAAATAACCAAGACATAAGCCATCAAATATTTGTTTCTATCTCTTTCTAGCAAAACAGAATTTAACATGGAGTTTATATACATAATATACATACACTCGTAGATAGCGACCCGCCCTTCAGTAAAATAATGTAAAAATATAGCCTTTGAAATAAAATGTTACTTCTGGATAATTTATACAGAATTTATTGGTAAAAATGAGCACAAGTCATTTAATTATATTAGTACAGTCATTATATGGTTCCACAATATTAAGATTGATTTTAATTATAATTATAAATATGATAATTATTCATATATTTTACATTACGATTTTATTATTTTTTATTTTTATATAGCTTTCTTATAGTGAAAGAATGATTAAAATTGGTTCAGTAGTTTCAAGAGTTTATCAATTACAAACAAACTAATATTTCCTTTTTATAATATTAGTATAGAAGTATATAGATATAGGTCTCTGTACATTTAGTTTATTTCAATTATCTCGCAAAACGTCTGCCTAAAAATCGGAGCAACTTAAAACACTTTACCAACGTTTAAAGAACTCTTAAACCGCAAAAGTTAAAAGATATTAACGGCGAAAGAAAAAAGGATTCGCAAAAGTTTGCCATCGACAATAGAAGACACTTAAATGTTGCGAGTAACGAAAAAAGTTTTTTTTAACCCGCGTCGTCTATGGGATACGGTTTTAGGTTGTTTTTTGTTTCCTCAAGTTTTAGTCGGTTTTTCTCAACATATATTATTTTTTGGAGAAGGTTTCTGTTAAAACATTAAATATGTAATTATTAAGTTTTTTATAAACACGTTAAGTCAAAGCCGCAAGAAATTTAGTTATTGCCGTAATTTTTAAGTTAGGTATGTTTTTAACAATTCAGAATTTCATAATAAAAGTACTTAAATATTAGAGTTTTTACAATTAATCAACTATATTTGAAAACGTACTCTTTACAAGTTTGCTACTGTTGGTTATTTTGTAATAACAGTATAGGTAGTCATCTGTGTAGTGCTCAATAAGGGCCTGCGCAAACCGGCGGAGCGCAGCGCAGATCACTTTAAATTTATCAATGTATATTCTTTTCTATTTTAATAACAATAAGGTATAAATTTAGATCCGCAGCCGCAGAGTAGAAATCCCCCGTGATGCCCCGAGGTCGGTCTCAGAGCATTCAAATTTATACCTTATTGTAATTAAAATAGGAAAGAATATACATTGATAAATTTAAAGTAATCTGCGCTGCGCTCCGCTGGTTTGCGCAGGCCCTAAGTTTCAGTCAAAAATATTGCAGACTGTACATTTACAAAATAACGAGTCCCAAGGCCCCAAATCTGTGGGTCTACATAAAGTATAGCGGAGATCCAGCTTCCGACACCACCAGATCTTATTGGGTTAACACGGTATTCCAAATTTCAGCCTATAAGTACTATAAACGATAACTGGTTCAAAGTGACTCGCAAAATGGGACCCAAACAGATAAAGTTAAATAAAAACTTGTAAAAACACTTTTTAACATAAATATGTACAAAAAACACATACCTAGTATAAATTTTGTCTCCCATGAATATTCATTTAAGACTAAAACATCTTAAAACGAATTCCTCAACTTGTAAAATGCCCTTATTTGATGTCCCGAAATTTTCTTAAAAGCATTTCTTAGCAAAATAACTCGTACGCTTTCTCCTTTGAAAAACTGATCATGTAATCATCCAGTTATTTTAAATTACTTAATAACAATAGGGGTTATTTTTTTACTATTTTGGTACGGAACCCTAAAAAGCGTCACTTTCTGTCATATTTTAACCAACCCCAGCTTGTTATAGTTTTATAATATTACGAAACTTTTGAAACCGCTGACCGCCCTAGCTAGGTTACTAGCGATCTTGATACGGCTACACTATTGGTTCTTTTCATACGCGCCCATTCCGCCATTTTTAAACTAACAGCGCTTTAAGCGCTTGATCATTTGGACCTCTTATTAATATTATTTATATACTATTTGAGTTCATTACACGTTTAAACATAACATAATATTTTAAACTTATATTTATGTATTCTATTGTGTATTTATTCGGAAAGAATGGTAGGTTCTTAACGAAGTTGAATAAAAAGTACTGAATCGATTTCGCAAGCGATGGAAGCGCTTGATAGTGTGGAACTAATATCCTCCCTTCAGTATTTTATGCCAGTCATTCGCTCTTTCAATCATCCACATTCAGTTCAGTTCAGTGTGATTTCGGCGTCCGAAGTTCGCGGACCTTTATTTAGCGCGAAAGTATTATTAAAACTATGAAGAGGTTATAATTTAGAAACATACTTGTTAAAAAGTTCATTTGAAGTCTGAATAATCTATTTTGTCTGTGTCTAGTTAATATGGCGGGACGTTCTATTTTTAAATTTTGTATTCGGAGTTCGCAAAAATGGCGGATACCTAGTTGGGTGTTTTTTCATGGAGCGTTCCTGTAACCGTTGAAAATAACGCGTCAAGGAAAATGTTGGTGAGTTGTTTTTTATAGTTTTCCTTTATTATGTCAGATGTTTTGCCGTTAAAAAATACAAATTAACGAATACATATTCGATTTGATATTAATAGGTAGGTACCTATTTACTTTTCTTTTATTTTTTTATTTATTTATTTATTCATTTATTTCAACCATCTATGGGTCATATGATATTAGTAAAATACATTAACACTTAAACCTACTGTTAGTAATGTGGTCATGATTATAAATTACTGGGATCCGTTCGTCAGTACATGTACCATGCAACAATGGTTCACATACTGACAATCGAACCTCTGTGCAAATGTCATCAGGATGCTGTTGGGGCTGGCCCGCACCCTGCGCACCAGGGATGCGCAGCGCTTTCGCATGATGGCGTAAAAACAGTCCATTCTTGCATCCGCGAACATACCTGACGCGCTGCAGAACCGAGGCAGCCCCATCAGCACCCTGAACGCATTGTTAAACTGCACACGCAGGGCGCTATACTGTCTTTGCGTATAGCTTATCCACAGGCTGCTCGTGTAAAAGTTGGTACAGTATGCTCTGAAGAGCATCAGCTTCACCTCAACGGAACAACGAGCAAACCGGCGGGCCACCATGTTCGCTCTGACAGACAACGCCCTGCGCTCCCTTTCTATGTCTGCATCATCTTTTAGGTCAGAGGTCAGTACGTGTCCCAGGTATTTAAACTGATTCACTACATTTAACGGCGCTCCATTAAGTTTAATGGTAGGAACCGAGTACGGACGCTTACCTCTGACCCAAAAGACCATGCATTCACTTTTCTTGACGTTATAGGACAAACCATGGCTGACAGCATATCTCTCACACACGCTCAACAGCTTCGCAAGTCCACACGGAGACGCGCTCAGCAGCACCATGTCGTCTGCGTAACTAATGTTATTAAGGCAAATACCGTCAATATGACAGCCGACACGCATGCTGCCGAGCTCCTCTAATAGACCATTGACATACAGGTTGAAGAGCCTGGGTGACGTCAGTCCCCCTTGCCTTACACCGCAATCCAACCTGTATGGCTCTGAATAGGCTCCCGACCATTTCACAACGTTGACCTGGTTAAGATACCAAAACTGGAGTATTTTGTTTAACTCCATGGGCACAGTGATGTCTTCTAATTTACGCCACAAGATGTCGTAGTTAACCAGATCAAACGCTTTGGAAAGGTCGAGAAAGCAAGCATAGACAGGGGTACGCCGATTTGTGTAGTACTTAATGGTCTGTTTTACACACAAAATAGCCGCTTCCGTCGAAAGTCCACGTCTAAAACCAAATTGATTGTCATGTAGATTAATGTGCTTCTCTAGTTGACTATTGAGCAAACTATCAAACACCTTAGCCACAACTGTTGCCAAAGAGATCGGTCTATAATTGGTTTTGTCACAGATGTCTCCCGTTTTGTTTTTCACGATTGGCACCACCACAGTTCTCATCAGTGCCTCGGGAAGGTAGGAATGTCCTATACACAGCGTGAAAAACATCGCGAGTACTCTGCACAGATGCGGGCCAGCAAATTTCAGATGTTCAATGCTCAAGCCGTCGTGGCCAGGAGACTTACCACGTGACATTCTTCTGATCACATTCTCAATGTCTCTGGCTGTGAACCTGGCTGCAATCTCCTGACCTACTGGCCCATCACCGCGTTGTATCTGTGACGGCCCCAACGGCGATTTTACCGTAAATTGATCTCTAAACAACTCGGCTATACCGTAGTGATCATTAACACCGTTTTAGTTTGGCACATTTATTTTTGTATTCCAAAGTTGCACTGTAAAAGACCTGTGATTTTCAAGGTTCACTATGATTTATTGAAGTTTTTTCAGGACACATTCACTTTTTAAACGCATTTTTCTTTAAATTCATTGCCTATTATAGGACGATACTTATTTACTATAGTAGTAGTACTTATTATGAGATTGTTTAAACCTCCTTTGAAATAACTGAACATTACACGCTGTATAAAGACATTCACCTAGGTAGGTACATGGTAGGTACTTTTTCATTTCATTTTCATTCAGTACCTACTTACTTATAAATAGCTTTATTAACGTGTGAATACATACACAATTTAAACATTCGTTACATTAGCAATACCTTAGTAGGTAGGTACCTATTTATTTAAGTAGGTATTAAACTAAAAAAACTGCGTTATTTCAGAAGTTTCACGCTATCGTCTGGCCTGGTAGCTTTTGTATAAAGTGCTTATTACACTGTCCTAAATTTAGTCGTCCTAAATGGGGGAGGGGAGTCAAAGCGTCTCACTTTAACGTATTGCTGCTCCCCTGTCGTCAGTGACTGAATTCAGGATAATGTAATAAAATAACCATATAAGGCCAATCCTCACATTTCTCAATTATCGGCGTAATTTCCTCATTCAGATAATACCATTAAATAGCAATGGTGATGGCGTTGTTCTACGTAGGTTATTAAGATGCCGAGTGGGGTCTTCTACAAGCAAGTAGGTACCTAGTGCAGAAATCCGAATTTTTGATTAACTACCTACTAGATACCTACCTATACCTATTAGTTCATCCGGGCTTCATCAGTTGCTTACGAGTATAGCGATCAAACGAGCTTGGCTTGGTGCCTAGGAGCACGTCGATGATCAACGGTGAGATATGTTTTGCTTTCCATTATATAGGTATCCAGCCGAGCCAGACATGTGAAAATTAACGTAAAAATAGAGATAGGTACAGGTAAAGAATTAATAAATGTATAAGTATTATATATGTCAAAATTGATTAAAATAGTTCACTTGAAAATTTGTCATGTGTATAAAGTAAAGTTAGAACAAAATGAAAATAAAAACTTACATCTACAAATATAAATTTAGATTTTAACTCAATCACACATCTAGATGATTGTGCTTTAAATATAAAAAATGTTCTATTTAGTGTCTTTGGTGTTGAATTTGTACCTATTTTACTCTGAAATGGTACATACAAGAGTTTCGAGTCACGGACCCCGAACCCTTCGCGACCCTCGAATATTTCGCGTTCTGCCTTTGAAACAGACATTTCAACTATTTGCGGTCGTTGTGCTGAGATTAAAACGTTTTTTTTGTTGATTAAAAATTATGTCACTGATGTTTCATAGGTACCTACCTCTAGTTATTATTGCTAAATGAAGATGAAACTTAAAAGAACTATGATTAACTTTTACTTTAGTTTGTACAAGCAAGTCTGCCTAAACGCGTGCTTTATATTCTTACCTATTATAAGTGATTTAAAAAATAGTCGGCTTTTATTATTTATAAATCTTTATTGCACAAAATCACGAAGGTAAGTAGGTAGGTACAAATGGTGGACTAACTGTTTATCTATCTATGTTTTATTTATCTTTTCTAAATGAAAGTAAACTTATTAGATTCAAATGTTGTTCGAGAAACAAATAGAACTTCCATTTCGATTAGCTTAGTCAGGACCCACCAACAGAAGTACCTACCTACTTGGTAAAGTAAGTAGAAACTGCTATAATCTGTGGCACACCCATGACACTTCATATTAGGGACACAAATTAGTCGTTTACTTGTTTCCGTGTGTGCGTGAATTACTGCAGGGCGGGGCTCGAAGTTCGCAGTTTGAAGCGCTTAACGGCCTGGCCACGACTTTGAGCGGCGGCGAACGAATTCTCTCTTCATTGCTCGGCCGAGACGCTCACCGCGCAGCGGTTAGTTGACGTTACACGCAATGTATTAGAAAATTCCCTAACATTGCCAGGCCCTAACATTGCAAGGGGAGGATTTCTATACGTGCGTTTTCAGGTTATACTCGTAGTTATAAGGAATCAAAATGGCAGTTTGCACACGTGTTTTAGTAAAAATGAAGTCGATTGATCGTCGGATTCTAGCTTCTATATGATTGCCTGATTCAATATTATTATGTTATGTACGAGTATAAGGAAAAAAGGGAATTTAACAGTTTATATTAATAGTTTCCTGGTTGGTTTACTTCTATGAAAAGTACCAAGTAGTTACATTTAGATATTACGGTGTCCCCTTGTTTTGCAGACACTCATTTAATCGAATGTGTCGTTTCACCGAATTTAATTTCATCGGAAGCTAATTTCTGCTGAAACCTCGTTGTTTTCAGGTTATCTTAAGCGGTTACGAGTGTTATGTTAGGTTAGACCAGTGACCACCAAAAAAATATAGCTCCTGCACGTAGAAATGCCTGTCGATGAAATGAAAATTCGGCGAAGTAAAACATTCTATGAAATGAGTGTCGGTGATTCAAGGGTCAACCAGATATTACACATGAATACCTATCTAGTTTTAGTTTTTAAAATAAAAGGTAAAAGAAAACAATCAACGGTACAACTAGACGCCGCAAGGGCAAATCTACTTTTTGTTAAATAAAAATAAAGCCGTCATTTCAATAATCACTAATTGCATTGACAAACTAGCTTTCAAATTCGCATTTTATATCGAAACTGGTCTCGAAAACTGCGAACCTTTGCAATTGGTCAAACAAAATCCGCACCAAACATCTGCCCCAGCCCCAATTCAATTAGGCCTATTGAGTATTATTCCCAGGAACGAACCCCAGACGGTATTGTCCAAAGCCCACCACGTGCGGGACAGATGCGCGTGAGTTTTATTTATAGCTAGGTTGGCCATAGTTTAAGTTGGAAGTTAGGAAACTGTTGGCCTCGGCTGCAATGTAAGTGCTAGGAACTTGAAATTATTATGTGAACGGATTTTTTTTTATGTGTACCTATTACTTACTAATTTATCATATTAACCACCTGTTTCAAAATCGTCTAGTAAAGCATATCTGTCAAATAAATTTAGCCTTTAGGTACTAAAGAAAGCTCTTACGCTTGAAAATAGACAAGGAGAGGGCTATCTTTATTTGACAGATGAATTTACTTGTCGATTGTGAAACAGGCCCTAAAAGTTCTATTATTTGTGAAGTGCCACGATCTGCGTTAAAGCTACTAAACTGACTAATATAAATTACTTATGAAACTGTCCAATCCCATAATTTACAAAAAATATTATCCAAATTGCATGTACTTATTAGAAAGAAACTAAACTCACACGTCAGAAGATTCTGTAAATTTATAAGTAAAACATTGTATAAAGTCCGCTTACCTAATGGTAATTTTACATATTAGGTAAAACGCTACATTACAAGAGTTTTATTATCATGTGTGTAATTAAAATAGTATTTCATTATGAACCTTGAACACCGGAAACAAATCCACTCGTTATCACTAACGTTATTAATCCACAAAACAATTTTATCAGGTTACTGAACTATTCTGGACTCATTTACTTCCATGATAAAAATGTACATATTAATTAAAGTGTTGAAACTTTACAACTCATTATTCATTTTTCAGAAGTACGTCGTATCGGTCAGTTACAAGGAAGTAGGGTAATAAAACTTAATAAATATTTTAAAAGCGACGTAGATATATCAAGAAATACACTTGATTCATGCCTATTTGGCAGTCAAATCTTTACTCAAAAACGTTTAAATATAGGAAAGCCACATGCATTTGAAGGCGTACTTTACTAATTAAAAAAAAATGACTATATATAGTTTCACCAGATTGCATGGATTAACCGATACGTTTCTTTGTAAAGATTTAGGTTTCCAATCGTTATGTACATGTGATAATGTAAATATTCTTATCAATATTCGTCACGAATGATTCCTCGGCGGCTTTAAAAACAGATAATAGAACAAAAATAATAAGTCATTCATAAATTGGTAAAGCGTAAAAGACAAAGTAAGTCTATCAAACAACAAATGAATCGTAATTAAAGTAGAAAATATGGTTTACCCTTAAATCGCCGACATTCATTTCATAGAATTTTTTACTTCGCCGTTTTTGGTGGTAACAGGTCTAACCTAACCTAACCTACGTAACCCATGCTTAAGTTAACCTGAAAACAATAATATTTCAGCAGAAATTGTCTTTCGATGAAATGAAATTCAGTAAACGACACATTCGTTAAAATTAGTGTCTGCAAAACAAGGGGACACGAGAAAATATATATATTGTTTATTGTTGTTCTGTTATAAACATAATACTACCCAGTAAAATCTTGTTCAACCTTAAAAGGAAAAAAACAAACACTTCATAATTTAGAAAAATATATAAGGCGATCGTCACGTCACTCTACTTTAAAAATAAAACATTTCATTCATTCATTCATTTAAAACCAAGCCAACGTAAACCCATTCGTTCGCGCCAATCGGGACTGTCCTATAGCCCCTATAAACGTACGTCACTCTACTTGACAGGATGCTGGTACATTGTGAAAAAGTACCATACGCAGTGTTCCGTATATGGATATAGAACCCTGTCGTTGTAACCTTGCTGGTATTTGTATAGGACATGCTTATGTGAATAGAATTGGGCATTAAAAATAATCTGAACATGTATAACCTATTTTGCTCGTGGCTCGTTCAATGTGTTACCTTGGATAAAAATTAATTTATGTATTAAAATATTTGTTCTTCTTGATTATTTATGTGATATTGTTTAAATTGAGTCTATTAATTGTGTGAAATTTGTCGTAGTACCTAATTTGAGTTCTTTTCGAAATACAGACTTAATTATTTTCTTTTAACCCCGACATAAAATATAACAAAAGTGTATGTGTTTGTGGCATCGTAGCTCCCAAACGGATGAACCGATTTTGATTTGGTTTATTTTGTTTGAAAGGTGACTTGATCGAGAGTGTTCTTAGCTAAGTTTGGTGAAAATCGGTTGAGCCATTTAAGAGATATGAGCTCTGAAAGGGGTCCTAAATTTGTCGGGAATTGTATCTATTTAATTTTGTATGTCGACATACAATCACAAGAAACATGACAACATGTTGCATTACACACATGTAAAGACCACCATACAGATTACATTTTGAAATTTTCACCCAATTCCATTTCAAATATCAAAGAAAGCGTAAAAATGCGGCGTTGTCAGCATGCCATTGTAATAGGCATTGGCAACACCGCTTCGCTATTTATTAAAAAGGGTGTGAAGTAATCAATATCAATAAAAAACATTGAAAACTAATCTAATAGTGTTATCAGTAAAGTTATCAAAGGAGTGGTTAGTAACTTAGCAGATAATCTGACTCCAATTTGTTAGTAAAAGCTTTACGTGGCACCGAGCCGCGGCTAGCTCCACGGGTGCTCCATGGTCACTACTTAAGCTGACCATACACACTAGGGTATGCCTGCGCAGTTTTGCCTGTACAGTTGAACTGCACAGGTAAACCGGAGCGTGTATGTGACACAAGTTGCCTGTACAGGCGTGGAAACCTGCACAAATGTGTCTTGTGTCACATACACGCTCCGGTTTACCTGTGCAGTTCAACTGTACAGGCAAAACTGCGCAGTCATACCCTAGTGTATATGGCCAGCTTTATACAGTATAAATGTGTAGTCTGGAATAGCAAATAGGCTACTTTTTATCCCGAAAATGTGACAGTTTCCGAGGGAGGGAACGACTTGTACGCGGCCGTCCGCGTGGCGGGAGTCGCGCCGAGACGAATGGTTTCGCTTTGTATTTTATTCTTCTCCACAAAACCATTCGTCTCCACGCGGCACCCGTCGCTGACAGCACTGCCATGTCCGCTTAGGGGTCTCGTTGAGGCGTGCGTGTGTGAGTGCGACGTTACAATAATTCGTTTGCACATGTGCCTTTTCTTCTTATGAGGGCAGCGTAGCACCCGTAACAGACGCTCGAACTTGGTCCGCGCCGGACAACGGATTTGGTTCGCTCCGAACCAGATCCGGCCGTCTGTAGAGTCTTCGGACCATATCCGTTGTCTGACCCGGACCAAGTTCGAGCGTCTGTTACGGGTGCTACGCTGCCCTCATAAGAAGAAAAGGCACATGTGCAAACGAATTGGTATTGCACATGCGACCTTTATTAACCTACACAGGGTTTAATATGCTTCTGTGAATAATTCGCAGATGTGCCCTTTTTTCTTACAAGGGCAGTACGTTTGTTCGTAGTTTCTTTACTGCTGTCGCTATATTTAAACTGTCCCTGGATCGATAAGTCATCATCAGGCTAAGGGTCCTTACTTCAAAAGACTGATGGATTGGGCTTAGCCTCTTGAGGTTTGGAGGGCCTTTTGTCTCTGAACGATGTATAGGTATAATACTTAAGTTGTATCAGGTACTAGCTCTTGCCCGCGACTTCGTCCGCGTAGAAGTCGTTTATCGCTGCTCTCTCGGGAACTGTGCGATTTTCCAGGATAAAAAGTATCCCCGGGACCAAATTTTATCGAAATCGGTCCAGCGGTTTAGCCGTGAAAGCTTAACAAACAGACAGAGTTTCACATTAATAATGTTAGTATATAATGCTTTGAAGTGTTTATTGCGTTTCCTGCGGGACTGTGCTATATTAGCCTTTGCATAAAAATAAATAAATCAGGAACACTCTCACACAAATTGACCTAGTCCCAAACTAAGCTCTAGCTTGTACTATGGGTACCGGCAACGATGTACATACATAAATATATAGAAAACATCCATGACTCAGGAACAAATAGGTACCTACTCGCGCTCATCACACAAATATTTGCCCATACCGGGATTCGAACCTATTCACTCTCGTTGGTCTGTCGCTTTGTTTCTGCGTTAATGGACGACAAACCAACACTCGAACTTTATCCTATTTTTTCATTTTTTTTCCTACTATAATAATACCACCTACTTATATTATAAACTAGCCTTTGCCCGCGAATCCGTCCGCATTAAGTGGTTCATCGCTTTCTAGGGTTCCGTACCTGAAGGGTACCCTATTACTAAGCTTACGCTGTCCGTCCGTCTGTCTGTACTAACTTTAAAACAGCTGTATCTTTTGAACTGTAAAGATAGCTGATTATTTTTGCATCTGATATACAAGAAACATTATTTTCAATGTTGTATATGTGACGTTCTCAATATAAAGGGACCTTATGGAGGAAGGCAGTTACGCTCTTCTTGTTCTTGTAACTATACGAATACTATGGTAACAGTTCTAAAAACGGCGTAACCGCCTGCCTCCAAAGGTCCCTTTATATTGAGAACGTCACATGTTTGCATGTGATATACAAGAAACATTATTTTCAATGTTTCATATGTGATATTCTCAGTATAAAGGGACCTTATGGAGGAAGGCAGTTACGCTGTTCTTGTTCTTGTAACTAGGTATACGAATTAATTACGAATACTATGGTAACAGTTCTGAAAACGGCGTAACCGCCTGCCTCCGTAAGGTCCCTTTATATTGAGAACGTCACATGTTCTGTCGTATAAACGGTAATATAAGCGTCAATGATTATAGAACAAACCCCATAGAAAAACAACAAATACTAATCGGTCAAACGTTTACGGAACCCTCAGTGCGGGAGTCCGACTCTCACTTGACCAGGGCCCTTAGCCAAGATGCACTACGCTAACTAGCGTTTCTATTCGTTTCATTTTTAAACCAATCGCGTCACTGGTATATCACGTGATACGAAGAGTCACGTGATCTACCAGTGACGCGATTGGTTTAAAAACGAAACGAATAGAAACGCTAGTTAGCGTAGTGCATCTTGGCTAAAAGCCCGGTTTTCGTGTATTCGTGGACACAGGTAAAGTATTAACACCGTTTTCGCGTCTCCCGTGCCCAACAGTGGGCTTAGTGCCTCAGTCCCACAGTTGATACATACTTGACCTAAATCTTCGAAATTGTCTCCCTTTGTACTCCGTATTGGCAGGATTACCCTATACAGCCGTCAATGGGCTTCGGAAGTATTCGTGTATCTTCGGAATTATTCGGAAATGCGGACCAGTCTAAGGGCCGTATTAATAAACTCATCTCAACTCTGATCCCCGTCTCAAGATACGTCAAAGTAAACGTCAATCCATAGAAAACTGTCATTTTTGACGCATCTTGTGACGGGCGTCTCAGCCAAGATCAGTTTATTAATACGGCCCTAAATGTACATGGTGCTTATGTATATTATTACCTAGTAGTAGATACACCCATAGGCTGGCGAGGCCATTACGTCGCCTCCTCATCCTCGTATCTGCTTTTTTTCTTGCGGTTGGTAAACTGATTACATCATAAATTGTGGCGTTCTCAACATAAAGGGACGTTTTGAAGGCAGGCGGTTACGCTGTTTTTAGAACTGTTACCATACTATTCGTATAGTTACAAGAATAAGAAGAGCGTAACTGCCTTTCTCCATAAGGTCCCTTTATACTGAGAACGTCACAATTATAATTAATTAAATGAAATTACCAACTGCAAGAAAAAAATTGCAGATACGAGGATGAGAAAGTAACGGACGCTAGTATGGTGAAACGGAAATAATTTATAATAGCTGATTTTTCTTGTGTTTCGGATATATTATAATTCTAGTAATTAGGCAGAAACATAATCCAACTAAATATGAGTCAATAAGTAATTAAAAAAAATCATAAATTTAAACAAATCCTGAAAATTTTGTTAAAAATAACTATAAACATTTTTTTCATATTGCTTACTTAATATCTTGATCTATAATATTCAAAATGAATCGCACAAAAAATAATTAAGAATGTTTCATTTATATTCAATTAGCTAGAATATTGTTTTCATTTTGCATATTTACGTATTTAAAAATCGTAACTGGCTACATTTTTCTTCATTCTTTGTTGATTACAATAAATATAAATGTTGCAAGCAAATCATACACTAAATAATACTGAAAGGTGGATTGCTGATAAATAATAATTTCTTATAAAAAAATGCAAATTGATCAGTGTACATTTATAAATAATTTTATGTCATTTTTATCAAAGCTCTACTTATTACTTACTTTTTCTATCATTTAAGGGTACATATAACCGGAGCCACGTAGTTTGCTGATTTAGCGGCTTTCCGTGTAAATATTTTGTGAGATTTCACCTTCTACTCATTATAGACAAAAATATTATTATGCTTAGACACAAAAATTACAATTAATATTTTTAATTAAGTAAAAAAAAAAACATTTTTTGACAGTATATTTATATATCTACTTCCGGCTGGAAAGTTTGTAGGATTCATGAATATAGTGTCTTATAAAAATGGAGTAAAAAAAATCAGGCTATTATAAATTAATATTTTAAAAACCGTAAAATGACTGGATTAACAGGTTGTTTAACATGGCTAGTAGGTAATACAATATCCGAGATGTGTTTCTGCGAAATATGACTCTATTATTTAGTACTTAATAGCTGGAACTCTTGTCAGCTAATGCAGAGTTGACATAGTATTATGTTCACACGATACGTATTCATTTGTAAACAGTTTTCGCTGCACTGTATTCCTTTTTTGGGGGCTCATTCGATTGAGTATATAATATGCAAGTATATATTTTTTCTCTCGTAATAATATTGACATGTTTTCCTGCAGAACTACGCAGATATTTTATATTATTTTTACAGTTTTATATAATGCTAGAATAAGTAGTATGAATGCCATAAGTTTTGTTTAAAAAATGACTAACTGTTGAGTTTCTTGCGGCGCTTCTTCTCAGCAGTGGTCTCCTCTTGGGAAGCGCTGGTAGATTTTGACGTGTAAAAGTGCCCGTGCGGCCTACTTACTGAATAAATATCTATTAACTTTTTTATATATATATATATATAACTTATATCAACCGAAGCGAATCAATTTAGTTATAGCATTCGCCCGCGACTCCGTCCGCGTAGAAGTCGTTTATAGCTGCTCCCTCGGGAACTGTCAGTTTTTTCCGAATAAAAAGTAGCCTATGTTCTATTCCAGAGTTATATCTGTGCCAAATTTCATCCGGATCCGTTCAGCCGTTCTGGTGTGATTGAGTAACAAACATCCATCCAAACTTGCACATTTATAATATTTGTAGGCTTACTGTCGTGTTTAAACCACTGATAAAAGTCAATGACATTGTTACTATTAAATGTTTCTCCATTTTAATGATAAGCGTTCGATAACTAGGATCTGGCGTTCGGTGGTCTTATAGGGTTCCGTGGGAACCAAAAAACCCTTTAAATTATATTAAATTATAATGTGCTTTTTTTCCGGAACATCCTTATTTTTATTTCTTACTAATATTATAAATGTATGTGTGTTTGTTCCTTCTTCACGGTTGAGCGCCTCAACCTTCCGATGTGAAAAGTGCAGACATAGGTAATAGCACGGAGACGAACTAAGGATACTTTTATTCCGAAATATTGGACAATTCCCGAGGTAATACCGATATACGATTTCTACGCGAACGGAGTCGCGGGCAAAGGGTAGTTTACAGTCGAAGAATCTAGTCTAGTCTATTTACCCTTTGAGCTAAGTTTGGGACTAGGTTAATTTGTACGACACTTATTTTAAACCTTAAGCGTTAAGTCTTACGTTAGAATATGGAATAGATGTATTCATGTCCCTAGCACCTGTCAAATTTTATCTTGCCCATGCATGTTAATCCCGCTGATATTTGTCTCATTTTATCTATTTGTCTTAGTGCTGGGCATCTCCCTCAAACCTCCATTATTTCCTATTGACGTTCTCAGTATAAAGGGACCTTATGGAGGAAGGCAGTTACGCTCTTCTTGTTCTTGTAACTATACGAATACTATGGTAACAGTTCTAAAAACGGCGTAACCGCCTGCTTCCATAAGGTCCCTTTATATTCAGAACGTCACATTTAGAGCCGTACATTGGGCGCTCGCCTCGCTTTCAAATCGCCAGTGTGTTAAGGCTTTTATACATATTTATTTACCTGACATTCGAGTATCATTCGTGACTCCTAGTCCAGGATTTAGAACTAGAACAAAATTATCATTATACGGAACCCATTCGCTAAACTAGAACTCGTGTTGATAAGCATTGGCCTTCGCCCAGTGATAACGAGCGACTGATAAGAGCAGCATTGTCAAACGCGCCTCACATTAATATAGACTTATTTGTAATTGGAGATATTTTAATACAATTTTTGCTTTTACATTTCTAGTGTCATCCTGTAGTTGTCTGTGAAAGTGTTTAGTTAATGTGTTCATAAACAACAGAAAACATCCAAGACCATCACACAAATATTTGCCCATACCGGTATTCAAACCCAGGACCGCTAGATTCGTAAGCTAACCATGTTAATAATATCATCAGTAATATAATTGTCTAAGTTGTATCTATGGATAGTGTCACAATGGTTCGCTAGATGGCGCTGTTACGTTAGGGTGGAATCCTACATCGCGCCAACGGAATGTTTCCCCAGATCTATAAGACCAACTAGTAATAACAAGTGTTGTCAAGACCAGCTTTCGTTTGATGACCCAAAGTACAGCTACAGCCTTGTACAATAATAATATGTGACGTTCTCAATACAAAGGGACCTTATGGAGCAGGCGGTTACGCAGTTTTTAGAACTGTTACCATAGTATTCGTATAGTTACAAGAACAAGAAGAGCCTGCCTTCCTCCATAAAAGGTCCCTTTATACTGAGAACGTCACATATTATCAAACATTGCGCTTAAATATATCTGACACTTCTTGTTTTTGCTGGATGACAGCAGCAGAGGACCGGTCGTTGTGGAAAACCTTGGGGAAGGCCTTTGTCCAGCAGTGGACGTCTTGCGGATGATGATGATGATATCTGACACTTTTGTGTCTCTAGTAATAGAAACGTCAGACTTTTTAAAGCACAAAGTTGGTTATATGATTGCTGCGCCCGTGCTATCGCGTTATCGTGGCGGATGAGCCAGGGCTTGTTAACGTTACTAGATAACATAATAAATAACGTTACTTAACGGTAATTTAATAAAAATGCTTTGGTAACGGTATAAATTTCAATGTTATTTGGTACAGTTATTTTATTATAATGTTAACTTACTAACGTTAATTTTACCGTTAATTTTAACAATAGCCCGAGGCTTGTTATTTACTAGATGATAACATAATAACGTTAAATTAAGCGGATGACGGACGCGGATAACGTTGGTAAAATAACGCAAATATTAATAGCGCAAAGTTATTTACATGTTCAAGACGATCGGACGTCACGCTCGCTGTGTGAGGTGGCCTTAAGTGTATTTCAAGATTTTCAAGTGTAGTGTTATTTTTTATGGTAAGTCAATATTTAAGTAGTGATAAAGTTTCGTGCGTTTTTAATGTATTATCTTTTTAAACCATGAAAATTAGTACAGTCAAAAGCACTAATATCTCTCTATACGGCCATCGCGCTAAATATATGTATACCTATATAGACGTTATTATCAATGGCATAGGAGTGCTTTACCAAATATTGAGGTTAGTTATGTATCGAAGATATTTATTATTCTAACAAATAATATAAATGAGAAGTATTTGATTTTTTTTTACACGGAGTGAGTAAGATTACGTAGTCTAAGAGTAATGTGAGTTACTTTTTATCTATAACTAGCGACCCGCCCTCGCTTCGCTCGGGGTACTATTATTTACATAAACCTTCCGTGAAAATTTATTTAACATGCTGAAAACCGCATCAAAACCCGTTGCGTGGTTTAGGAGGAGTTAGCGGATAAACAGACAGACAGACACGGAAAGTGAGTTTATTTTATACTTAGTATGGAGATCCGGCTCGAAGGACCATGTACAGATCTGGGATTGGAGTGGACTGTAGTTGGTGCGGTGGTGAAGGAGAAGTCTTGTTTCTTGGTTATAATAAAAATATATTTCGGAGCACTTGCTGCCTGGCACACAGATTGATGAAGAGAGAGAGTTGCCGGTTAATACAAAACTAAAAACTATTTAATGTTGCCAACATGAGGACAGTTAAGGAAGGATTATTTGATTAAATTCTACAGATAAACGAATTGCACGAATAGAGTCGAAGGAAGAAGTTAGTCTAGTTTAAATTAATGTTCCTAATTACAGCAAAATGTTAAGTAAAATAATGTCATTGCACCGTATTAGTTTTTAACCGTTTCCATTATTTACTTTATTTTTTATATTGATAGAAAAACTACATAATTATTAACTTTCTTTATCCCGGTCGTTCGTTTATTTTGTGCAAAACTTTATTTCTCACAATCTCTGGAGAAATCAAATTCTATGCTCGTAGTTCCGCTGCTATTATTAAGAAAATAATAAAAGAGAAAAGTACATACAAATATCAACTTTAACTAACCTACAATGAGTAAAAATTCCAACAGTTACACCCTAGTAAGACCAGCTGTTTGTATAAAAAACTCATACCAACTTTAAATCAATGAAACAAAGTTGAAATTTGAATGCAGAAAATATACAGCTACCCGTCATCGTTGGTTCCGAAACAAGCTAAAATCAATCATAAGTCTTATAGATAAGACTCAATTTTGACTGTATTATAAAAAGCGTTACCACAGTCCCGACTCGAAGGAAACTCGGAACAAAGAATTCAGCTGCCGTTTTTAACAAAAGATTTTTATTACAAAAGTTTTTTTTTTCGATAACAATGGGGTTACATTTCGGAAGTGATTGCTGCTATTTTGTTTTGTCGCTTTATAATGATGTGATATTTTGCGAGTTTGTAAATTATTTTGAACATTTTTTCTAAGATGGGGTGTCGTCAAACGTCATAAGTGCATTACGAGTATATTATTATTCTTCAAAAAATACTAGTTTTAATTCGTTACCGAATTATATCTATATAAATAAAAATTAATTGCCTCATGTATGACGGATATTGCCTATTATATGACGGATCATCTCTCGAGAACGGCTCGACCGATTTGGCTCGACTTTTTTGTGTTCTTGTCAGAACAAGGTTTGCATATAGCATTTTTTTTTAAATGGGTTAGCCGCTAGTTCAAGTTTAGTAAAAAGCCGTTGGGCCGTTTAAGGCTTATGAGCTCTGAGAGTAGGTGTCCCAATTTGTGACGTTCTCAATATAAAGGGACCTTATGGAGGAAGGCAGTTAAGCTCTTCTTATTCTTGAAACTATAGGAATACTATGGTAACAGTTCTAAAAACGGCGTAACCGCCTGCCTCCATAAGCTCCCTTTATATTGAGAGACAAAAGTCTGGGGTTTTATCAATTTCATAGTTTTGTTCCGAATCATTGTTGTGTTGGCTATACCATACACCTCATCGAAAGCCTCAAGTGATTTACCTACAGAATGTATGAATTCGATGCTATAGCGATACAGAATACACCAATTGCTATTTAGCTTGAATTGGGGTCAATTGTTATTAGCCCGTCGGGCTCGTTACGCGTCATGCTTGAATATTTGGAAATGGAACGCGTTTTGTTTTTGTGCGTTTCGTTATTGCTTTGACGTTTGCGTTTTGTTCAATGTTAATGTGGCGTTTTATTAACATGTTAAGTGCCCTACGGCTCCAAATGGCGTCAATTTTGTTAAGAAATTAAGAGGCTGGGCGGTTATTGTGAATCGATGGTGTTTGACTGCTATACGGCACAGATCAAAAGGGATTGTTAAATGTGGTGAAGGGTAGTAAAGATATTGTATGTAACGGGTGGGTAGGCCATTGTGCACGGTCAGTATTGATACTCTTGATCCCCTGACCTGCCGCCAAGCAGTGTTTGTACTATACTCTTCTTAGCAATCTTGGTCCTCGGGTTGGCAACAGTATTTTATTATTAGCCCGTATCATCGTATTAGTTTCATCAAACATCCTGTTGTATTTATGTGAATCTGTATCATTCACCTCAACTCTCGTGCCGACACCTATACCTACTTTTGCGCCAAATTTTAGAAAGATCAAGCTAACAATAGGTACTCAAGTTATCGTCGAACATATATATAACATATGAATGCCACGCCTTCCCAGTTGAATCTAACTCAATTCCTTTGGTAGAACATTGAATAACCTAGTAGAAAAACACAGTATAGTAAACTCATCGAATTCCGTGACTCGCTCAATTCCATGCTAGCAGTTCTATAATCCGCCATACGACTAGAACCCTGCTAATAGAATCTAGGAACTGGAATACGATCTTAGACTTTTAAATAGGCTAAGGCAAATAAAGGGTGTATTTTAGGTGCCAGATTCGACCTGCAGGGTTCTATGGCGGATTATAGAACTGCTGCTGCTGCTGCGAGTCACGGAATTCGATGATTTACAACACATCAAGATAATAATAACATAAGATATGTTTTTGTTGGCTCTCTGTGCTGCCAGCATAAGTTGCTCGCCTACTTATTAGTTGCTCGGTATTCTCTTTCTACCTACACTGTAACAAAAGAGACGCACTGAGCTCATTATTGAGTTTATTTACTAAAAGCAAAGTTCGATCACCTCGATGTTTATATTCTACTGAATAGTTAACCATGTTATTCTTCCCGCGGTACTCTGGAACTGAAATAGAAGCAATACCTTTATAGCACGTAGTTGCTACACGTAGGTTTCTGTATGAGAGGTTGCGCACTAGATCCGAATTCCGTCATCCGATTTCTCATACAAATGGTACTACTGCTCTGCTACGAACATTTCTCGGATTCGGATTGGGATCGGACGGATGCGCAAACGCTTTAACTGTGAAATGTAGCATTAAAACATTTTCACAAAAAAAAACCTACTGAATAGAGTTCAAATAATGACCAGCCTCCTAGGAATTGCCTATTTGGTTTGGAAATGTATCCAAGCCGGTGTCACAATAGCATTGTCACATGATTCTTGCCACTGACCAAATAGGCCATTCCTAGGAGGCTGGTCATTATTTGAACTCTTCAGTGGATGTTTGAAGATGTTTTTTTTGTTTTTGTGATTAACTAAAACTGTTATTAAATTAAAATACTAATAAAACGTTATTTAAGACGAAATACAATACTTTCTGCTAGTAATGACCACAGAGTAGAGTGCTTTGTAAAAATGTAGATAAAATATTATTATATAGATTAGAAGGCGCTATTTTTTTATTACAACAAAAACACATATACATCATATTAAGAGACAATAGCCTAATACCAATTACTCATCACCCTTAACAAAATGTCGCTGTCCAAAATACAGGGCCGTTAATCATTGAGGAGTTCTCCCAGTACTTCATCATCAGTTGCACTTTACCACATGCATTATAATGAGTATAAAAGTAGCTTCATGTTCTTAATAAAGAAATCGCATTGCTGCCCGTGAATCACTTACAACTAAGGAGTTCCTCTTCACCAAAAGGTGCTTTTAGAATGCAAATTCTTAAGGTCTTACAGGGAATACTAAAATCGCTGTATGTGCCTATAACTTTGAAGAGTTCCCTCGATTTCCCCAAGATTCCACAATCAAATCCCTAACCTGATGAAAATGGGACTAATCTGAAAGTATATCCTTTCAAACAAAAAAAAAATCCAAAGCGTTCCTAAATGACGGAGTTCTGAGGTAACGAACATTAAAAAAAATCAACTGAATAGAAAAGCCCCTCCTTTTCTTGAAGTCGGTTAAAGAGCGGTTCTTTTTTTATAGCGACGGACGGAACCCTTACAAAACACTTAATATTTTACAAAACGTCTAAAAAGGCAAACCCTATTTTCAAGCTTATTCAAGTTATTTATCAAGAATTAAAATTTTTACATTATTGTTCAACCTAAAGATACATAGTTTATTTTCCGTGGAGCCCCAGGGCTGCGCAGAGCGCACGTTGAGAATGTCTTTGACTTGGTCTATCTGTGTGCTAAATTATATCCAAATCCCACAGCCAATGAGTTATTGAATCACAAATAGCCAAACGTCTATACATTTTCAACTGACCTAGCTATTTTATATATATTTAATTAAATGAATGTCTCTCTTATAGTATAATTAGTACAGATAAAGTGAAGTGAAGAAATAGAAGTGTTGCCATGTAAGAAATTAAATAGTGATGAGGAAATATCGATGATTCAATATCGGCTTGACATACTGTACCCCAAGGAAAATGAGCACTATCATTTTGTAGAGTACCTAATCGTGCCGTCTCGCTCGTACTCCAATGAAAATGTTGGGCACTTAATTTTGAAGAGTAATGTGTCGTCTCGCTCACGTTAGCCTGTTAGTCGGACGCTCCATCATGTCAAAACTATGTTCTTGTTATAACTTCGTTGAAAACATTAGAGTCAGTTGTATTTCTAATTATGACTCATAAATAGTTGAAGAATTAGATCAAACCACTTACGCCATCAACTTGATGACATCTTCCTAGTTAAATATCAGAACAGAGACAGGATAGAGACGGGTTATACTCAAAAGTAAATCTGACAATCTTACACAAATTCCCAAACCCAAACTGAGCTCAAACTTTAGCTTTTTTGCCCAAATATGTTGGTTTTATCACTATTAATTCTAAAATCCCATCAAAAACCTCAATTTCGATACAAAAGTATCGAATAGCAATCCGATAACTCATATCAAGATTCTGCTTCAGACTGGAGATAGCCTGGCCATCGTTATAACGTAAGGATCGATTATGTCGGAACCAACTCGCGATCAGAAAGTGACAACAAAAGATATTGTTAGTTACTTTGATAGGATATTGATATTGGAAAATGAGCAGTTTAGATTGTATAGATTGTGGTCAGTAAAAGTAGACCTATTGTTATTTTTAATTCAGGAGATTCAAAATTTAATAACTAAGCCCTTTAGTATTATTTATTTATTTAACTAAGCCCTTTAGTATTATTTATTTATTTATTTAACATATTAACAGGCTTAATTTTAAAACAACATCCCGCAAAACTGTTTTCACAGTAGTTAATACATAAATTATGGCAAGTGAAAACTTTATTTATCTGTTTAAAAGCATTTTATCATATTATGTAGATTATATTCCTTACAAATATACTAATTTACTCTGGTTCAGAACTTTTTCTCAATTTTGATTTTAAAGAACACTTCTTAAATTACTTATATAACTTTTAAATTGCTTAGATAATACGTTCTAAATAATGTTACAATAGTTCTCAAGTATCAAGTTCCAACGGTACAGTATAGAAAAAAAATCAATTACTATATTTCACCATTAACTAACTAGAAACTTTTCTATAGAGGAAATGAGTCTATGCCCCTGGGACGCCATCTTGTACATTGTTTTAAAAACTTAGGAGTTCCCGTAGGAAATGTTACTCAGTAGAATTTATAGTGTTGGCACAATGGGAAGTTCGTAAGTATCGATATTTAAAAAATGTAATCAAATGTACTATGTAATGATAAAAAATGTACATAAAACTATTACATTACACAAGGCCTTCTCCAGTGATTGCCACAATGACCGTTAGGCACATTGAAATTATTCAATAGCCTCCCTGTAGCCAAAACAAAAATTTCAAAAATCGAATTCGTCGAATTGAAAAATGTCACCGACAGCAAAAAAAACCTTCCAACGGGAAGTGACAGCGATAAACGCGATAGGAAGCGCTGACCCCGCCGATAACGTTCGAAATTCAAATTGCGATTGTAAACAACGGTTTCCAATTTTTTTTTGAAACATTTTTTTTAATTTTCGGGCCGTTCTAAATCAGCAGTTTAGTAAGGGCAATATGGACTACTTACCAACCGATAATATATTTAAACAATTATTTTTTATCCACTCAATGTAGTTTAAATAAAGATACCTATTTCGAGTTTATATCTGTCACAAGACTCACAAGTGTGATGATTTTTCACAAAAGGTTATCCGCTTTTAAAGCATCGTGGTGAATTTAATTTTAAATTATCATTTAAATATAATAGCAATGATATTTTATAATATCCCGGAAGTAGGTACGTCATTTTTCTACGAATCAGAGACTCTATTATCAATATTATAATGTCCTTCGCCTAAATGTTATCTTTTTTATTTAAAACTTCCATTCAATAGCAAGACTACTGATTATCAGCACGTGTTTCATAAGGTGACGACGAAAAAATACTTTAAAATGGACGCACAATGTAGGGACTGTAAAGAACTTAATAGATTACAATAACTGCCCTGTTTATCGGTGACGACATCGTTCCATATTTGAAATTTAGATTTAACGGTTGTTAAAAAATAAGTAAGTGGCACATTAATTTATTTCATATTAAACCTAATGAGATAGCTTTAAAGAGTGAAATTGAATGATTCATTTTTTCCACTTACGTCGTTGTTCTTTAGAACATTTGAGTTGTTTACATTAATATCAACGAATGCTATTTGATCTTTAACTGGTAAGGAACATGGTTGACTTTGGTTAGTTTGGCGATATGTAAAATTTTGTAAATTTGTTTTGTTGAATCCAAAATCGAGTTGTCACAGTTCTCTTTTTGAATTTAAATTTTTTGAATAATTTTCTGGTGCACTGATTTTAAATGCCTCATGGGCAATTCAGGTGTTTTTTTCTTCGAGATTCCGTATTCGAAATTCAAATTGCTAAAAATAATCTTGGAATTGTATGCTTGATAAAGAATTATATTCTGTACATTATAGTTCTATATATTATAGTGATAATACTGTTACATGTATGCTCCGTGCATGTATCCGCTCATACACAAGATCTGATTCATCTCGTAACCATTAAATCAATTGAATGGTTGATAACCTATTAACAGTTATTAAATTAACTGTTTTAGAATTACGAAATCCTGACTTGAGATAAAAAATTATTATCGATAAGTGTTTGAAAAAACGTTGAATCATTTATCAACATGTTGTTATTATTGTGTAATGGGAAAGAAATGTTAAGTACTTTGACGATGCTTGTAGCCGACAATAATAAATACTTATCCTAGTGTTCTCTGATATTATAAATCTGAAAGCTTCTGAGTATTTTTGGACGTTGTCCGCTTCTTTAAGCACTTCCCAAGAGGAGACACTCTTTTTTTGTCTCAACTCAACAGTGATCTCCTCTTGGAAAGCGCTGTTAGACTCAATACATAATTCATTGGTTATAACCAGATTTTGTTATGACTACTATTTTATAAGGAGCCCTGATCTCTTTAGCTTTTAGGTTATGTTACGAAACCGCCATATTGTCCCTACCACGTATGACAGGCGGGAACGACCGCGATTGGCTGCATCCTGCCGCAAATTGACGCGGACGTCCGCCGTAGACGCGTTCCTATTTCAAATGTGATTGAATTATGACTTTTTAATTTGTAATTGTTGTGGATTAATGAAGGAGTCGTGTTCTTATTTCAAATGTGGCTTCAGTTTTTAATTTCGTACGTGTTAGTGGTCAGTATTTTTTTAAGCAATTAGATTTTGGCTAGCGTAGAAACGCGCTTTCTGATTATTGGTTTTCAATTTATAATTGTTTGTGGCCAGTATTTTGAGAGGTGAAATTATCTTTACGTGGCAAAACGCCAAATTAAACGTGACTTGTATTTTTTTAAAGCGCTAAATTTTTAGCTTTTCTCGATGGCCAGTCTTAAGACGCGTGGCTTTATTCGAGTCACTGAAAAAACTGCCCGAGAAAATAATTAAATTTACCACATTACGGGAATAATGTCCGAAATATCATTACTTTCTATTGAAGCCGCGGAAGAAAAGAAAATGGTGAGACGTAAATAAAAAAGAAAACGACGTCATTACGTTGGAATAATGCTGGTAGGCTCGTCATTTATCACGATTTGGTTTGTTTTATTTAAAAAAAGTATATTTTTATTTAAAACAAAATTGGTCAGGTGTTCAGCTTTTGATGGCACACGTGTGCGCGGTGTGCGTGATGATGTACAGTCGCCAATAATAATTATCCAACAATTGGCTCAAACATATGTGACGTCCCTATTCCTAGAGACGTGTCAGTATTTTTGACCCCAATGTATGATAAGATAATATATTATTAATTGTGACCATACATTTATAAATTCTGTAGCTTCCACAACATTAGCTAGCGCTAATGTTGTGGAAGCTATTCCGAAGGCATAATCAGAGAAACCCTTAAAAACATTGCAATAAATAAATAAAATATTAACTAAACACATTGAAAATAATTACTACATTGAAAGATGACTGCCCCATCCCTAAAACGGACTCCACGGAGAGCATTTGGCATTGAAAATGCTAATGAAAAGCAAGCAAAACAGCAAAATTATAAACACTGGCAACATTTAAACTTTAAACTTATAGCGTTAAATTACAAAGCAGTTGACAGTTGATTTAAATTTCGAACAAGAAAACCGGAAAGCTAAAATACACCTTGTTGCCTTTTAAGTAAGGTGTCTCGTTTTGATATCGAGTTGTTGAAATTAGAGGTTTTAATTAAAGACCGCCACGATACGATCGTGTTTTGTCTTTTGGCGCGCTTTTTTTGTTAGATGTAATTCTAGATAGACTGTTTGAGGCATGGTTAAAAAGGTGAAAAATATTGAGACTTTCATTTGTTTTTAGAACAAGGTTTTCTTAGTTTTGAATTTATAGGTAATTAATAAATAAATATCAGATAGGGAACACACATAAATTGACTTAGTCCCAAACTAAGCTCTAGCCTTATACCATGGGTACTAGACCACGATAGACATACTTAAATAGAGAAATACTATACATACACAGTAGGTACTTTGAAATAAATACTCGCTATTTCTAAATATTTGCTCTACCGGTAATCGAACCCGGGACCGCTAGCTTCGTAGGCAGGGTCACTACCAACTAGGCTAACCGCGTCGTCAATCTGCTCAGCTGTTCACAAAATCTTTTTATGTCATGTGAATGATCTTTTATAAACCAACCACAGAACCAACGAGCTTTCTTTTTTAATCCTTTAAAAGCGCAAACCTTTAAATAACAGCCAGCTGCAAGCGTTTTGTGTAAAAATAGGACAAAAAATAACACCCTCTCTTTTTGTTCACAGAACACGTGTGATCTCGATCGGAATTCGTGCGACAAAGGGCGAGATGCTATCGAGTTACAATGGTGTGTTACTATTTGATCTTTGTTAAGAATTGATTGTTTTTTATGATGTTGACCTTTTTTCTGACATGTAAAGCTAAATAATTTATTTTTTATTTTTAATACTTACAAAGAAATGTCATAAAGTCCAAGTAATATTTTTTTTTAACATAAAATATTTATTTAAAAGGCCAACACAGTTACTTTTTAGATCATTAATTTCAAACTAGGGTACAAATCTATCGGATCAAATAATAACACAACTTTTGCACCTATAGTATACAGGAACCATGTATATTGGTAAGTTTTTTCCTACTTAATATGGTAATATGTAGCGTAGTGTGGGACAGATTTGGATGATATTTGGTTCACAGATAGTTCACATCCTGGATAGACACATAGGATACTTTTTATTTCCGGGATACCCACACAAAAAGCGATAAACGACTTCTACGCGAACGGAGTCGCGGCCAAATGCTATGTATATGCTACGGTTCACCCTTGAATCACCAACACTCATTTCATAGATTTACTTCGCAGAATTTTCATTTCATCGGCAGGTATCCACGTGCAGTTATAATTTCTTGGTGGTCACAGGTCTAACCTAACCTACGTAACCCATGCTTAAGATAACTTGAAAATAAGGTTTCAGCAGAGATTAGTTTTCGATGAATTGAAATTCGGTGAAATGAGTGTCTGCAAACGGGACACCATTTGATTTAATCAAAATCAGCTTAACCGTTTAGTTCATATCCAACTTTCTGCCTAACAGATCCCAAAATAGGCCAAGTTCTCAAGTGCCAAAAGTGATATCTAAAATGGTGCCAAGACTGCCAAGTTTGGCACTAGATTGTCGACAGTCAAATTGCAATTGCATTTTGAGCTACTTGAATGCTTGAACTTGAACTCTTTTGCACTTGGAATAAAGTTATAAGGTGCCTGAATGAATTCGAGTAATGATGTAGTATTTCCTTTGAACTTGTCCGGACGTGTCTAGATTGCAATAGTAGCAATGTTAAGGGGCGCGTCACACTGACGTCATGGGGTCATCACACCCTCATCGGGTGGGGTTGACGAAGATCTACATTACACAAGCTGGATGCGACCTTAACGCCGGTAGCACACCTCCGCCGCGAAACCGCGAAACTGTGGCGGAATCGTGATATTTAATACGAAATTGAACTTTATTTCGTTGCCAGTTTCGCTACTACAGTTCCGCAGCGGAGGTGTGCTATAGGGCGACAGACTTACAGTCGGCGGATCCCGGCCTGCGGTCTTAACATGCATGAAACGAGATCTTTGACAGGTGCTAGGGAAATTAATACATATATTCCATATTCAAACTTAAGACTTAACGCTTAAGGTATTAAAGTGTCCCGTCCTTTTATTACCTTTTATTACTAAGCTACTTTTAATGTGTGCGCTAGATTTTGGCCGGCAGCCACCTGAGACTTACTGCCGGCGGTTTGTTAGTCTGTGATGCCCTTAACTCATTCGGTGCCGTTGATACACCTGGTGTGTCAACATTACATACATTTGGAAGTTAGGCGGCAGCGAACGTTAAAACGTCAGAGCGGCTAACATCTTGTATTCTCGCTAGTCACTCAGTGCGTCTCTATCGTTATATGTGACGTTCTCAGTATAAAGGGACCTTATGGAGGAAGGCAGTTACGCTCTTCTTATTCTTGTAACTATACGAATACTATGGTAACAGTTCTAAAAACGTCGTAACCGCCTGCCTCCATAAGGTCCCTTTGTATTGAGAACGTCACAAATACTTAAATACTTAGAAAACATTTCAGATGAACAAGTACTCGTGCTCAGCACACAAATATTTGCTATAACCGGGAATCGAGTAGCAAAGGTCAATTTGTAAGTTGTATGACGATAAGGTCCTTTTATACTGAGAACGTAACATTTCTCTAAGAACGTTTATCGTTTCCTTGTACCCATAGTACAAGCCTAGCTTAGTTTGGGACTAGGTCAATTTGGGTGAGATTGTCCGTCAATATTCAAGTTTATTTGTCACTTCCATTAACCATACGTCTGTCCAAAACCCGGACATGTTCGCCCAATAATCGAATAGCTTGCCCACTCTGGCCCACCCCCACAATCATAGGGGACTAACAGTTATTGTGGGAAATGGTCTGATTATTGACAGTCATTTATAATAAAAAAAATCTGATTGGTCTTGCATGAGTGGTGGAAATTCATACTAAGTGATATGAATACATGTTCGAGGACAATTTCACTCAAATCGATATAGTAAGGCGACGATAACATACTTATAAAGGGCTATGCGACATGAAGGGGAACATAAACATTGTAGTTATATTTTGTTGTATGGAGACATTTTATTTTTAAAAGTAAGCAATACTGAATTCAAATATTTAAAAAAAATGCTTGGTCTGGTAATCGAACCGACCAAATGTGAAACAATAAACGTGTATTTTCACTTCTCATGCTCTAAAAGTTCGTCTATGTCGTGCGTAGGCGACATAAAGTCGCTTCTTATGCTCTAGTGCATAAAGTAAAATCTTCGTCGAAGACCTAGGCAATCGGTCAAACAGTCACACGAACAACTTAACTTCATAGAATAACCTCTTTATTTTATTTCGTTTCGTTAGTATTCTAATACCAAGGCAAGGATTCATAATAAAGCTTCATGAAATAAACTTATAATTTTTATTTCGTCGCATTAATTATTATTATTGTTTTTATCATGTTGCTGTTTCATTTCCTCGCAATTGAAGTGAAAAGTAGAGTGTACAACTCGTCCATAAAACCCATTTAACACTCGACTTTATATCCATCCTCGCTCGCAAGCTCGCTTGGATGGATAAACGTCTCGCGTAAAATGGTGCGTTTTATGCACTTGTTGTACAATATACTATTTATTGATGCCAAATGAAAAAGTAAATGATAAAGAATAACTTCCCTTAAGTAACATGTCTTAAAATACGCGAGGGCTAGTAATATTAAAATGCGAAAGTGAGTTTGTTGGTCACGCTTTCACGGTTAAACCAGTAAACTGGTTTCGATGATATTTTAATCCCGGCAAGGACATAGGATTATTTTTATCCCGGAAAATTTGACAGTTCCCGAGGGAGCAGCGATAAACTATAGCGTATTTGTTTAGGTACTTAAAAAATTTGAAATACATAAATGAAAATAAAACGACTTTCGCGGACGACCTCGCGTTCAAGAAAATTAGGCAGTATAGGCTATATAAAATTAAGGATGTCTCATGCCGCTAGTCGGGTGT
The DNA here is from genome assembly GCA_963241965.1 of Tortrix viridana. Taxonomy (NCBI): domain Eukaryota; kingdom Metazoa; phylum Arthropoda; class Insecta; order Lepidoptera; family Tortricidae; genus Tortrix; species Tortrix viridana. The sequence continues at coordinate 6,507,271 of OY725200.1, forward strand.
TAGACAGCAAACGATGTAGAAGCAGCAAGGAACAGTGGAATGCCCTGCCCTGATCTTTTTGTTATTGGGGTTACTATTTGGTCCTCAACGAGTCCCCCTGGCAGCATATGTGCCCGCATCAGGCTGGGGTGACTCACCGTATCTGATGGGGAGGAAATTAAAACTTAATGGACGGAACTTATGGATTGAAATGATTACATCGGTATTCGAGTGAAACTTTGTAATCGTTGAAAAAACCGGATAATTGCGGTTCTTAGTATTTGTTTTTTTGGTTGGTTCTATAATCATATTAAATTTGATGCTTGTGATTAAGGAGCGTCCTCACTGAGAGCATTCTTACCCGGGCATTGCAATGGTAAACGAGGAATAATTTCATTCAGGCATTCGAATATTCGACGCCGAATGCTCAATACACGCGAACGCTCTCAGTGGGGACGCTCCTTTACCTTTTTTACGATAGAACAAATAGGTAGGTACAAAAAAAAACGTTTCATGTATGGGGACTCCCTTAATATTTTACTTTTTGACTTTTAACTTTGAATTTAGACTATGCGGGTCAGCACTGACTTGCCTCGATTCTGGAGTCCGTAATTAACTCTGTGTAAATGTGCCTTTTTTTCTTTTAAATGTGCCTTAACCCGAAAAATAACGTGAAATAGCGTGCGCGGACTGGCACGAACAAAATGTTACATGGTGCCAATGCCCAGCGAGACTAACGTCTAACTGCCGCACTCAGAGACGTCAATTAAGTTTTAAGTTTCATTAAAGATGCTGCGTCTAAGTGCCGCACTCAGAGACGTCAATTAAGTTTTAAGTTTCATTAAAGTTGCTGCGTCTAACTGCCGCACTCAGAGACGTCAATTAAGTTTTAAGTTTCATTAAAATTGCTGCGTTTAACTGCCGCACTCAGAGACGTCAATTAAGTTTTAAGTTTCATTAAAGTTGCTGCGTCTAACTGCCGCACTCAGAGACGTCAATTAAGTTTTAAGTTTCATTAAAGTTGCTGCGTCTAACTGCCGTACTCAGAGACGTCACTTAAGTTTTAAGTTTCATTAAAGTTGCTGCGTCTAACCGCCGCACTCAGAGACGTCAATTAAGTTTTAAGTTTCATTAAAGTTGCTGCGTCTAACCGCCGCACTCAGAGACGTCAATTAAGTTTTAAGTTTCATTAAAGTAGCTGCTGTCACTTTCTTTGCTATAGCAATAGAATAAGACGCAGCAACTTTAATTAAACTTAAAACTTAATTGACGTCTCTGAGTGCGGCAGTTATTCTATTGCTATAGCAAAGAAAGTGACAGCAGCTACTTTAATGAAACTTAAATCTTAATTGACGTCTCTGAGTGCGGCAGTAAATCCAGCATTAATTTGACAAAAATAAAAAAGTCGGGTGTTCAAACCTCTTCAGATTAACAGTCAAGTCAAAGGAAACTGTTATTTTAGATGCGTCTTGACACTGTCAATTACAAAAAAAAAACGTACAAATTACAGTTCAAACTGACATCGGTCAGGCAGGACTGATATCGCTCAAGGTCAGTATTGACACAACCAAGCCACCATAATAATGAATTGTCATCGTGTCGTCGAGTACGCCGCCATCTTGATTTGCAGAGCCAAAGCTCTTTAATGACGGTGTTGAAAAATACCAAAAGAATAAAATAAAAATCCCCAAGAAGGAATGTCACGAACTTTCCAATTTGATATTTCGTGTCATTAAAAATTTTCGCAACCCTTCGCGCCGCGGGCGGTGAAAGAGACAGATACAGCAGGCCGGTCGTTTCACTTTCGTAATGAGACGAAAAAGGAAAAACTAAACTTTTGCAAATCGGTTTTCATAACAGTCTGTACTTCAAGTGCAAAAAAAAAGTTTTGTTTTTACTGTGAATTATTTTATTTTTTCTACAATCGAGTTCAAAATACACATACATAATGGGTCCTTAGTCCTTTGGAATAAGGTGAAAACTGCACTATGAGACTATTCATGATTCAACGAGAAGTATTACTACATAGTATACTTAAAGCAGTCGCTTCCCGTCGTCTGTCCATCTGTATGTACGCTTAGATCTTTCAAACTACGCAACAGATTTTAATGCGGCTTTCACGCTTGGATAATTTTTCACGAAAGTTTTATGTATAGGTATAATAGTACCCGGAGCGAAGCGAGGGCGGGTAGCTAGTACCCTATGAATAAATATCAACGGGACAGCTTTACACAAATTGATCTAGTAACAAACTAAGCTCTCGCCTGGTACAGTCAGCGTCAAAAAGAAAAAGCAGCCAAAATGGCCAAATATATCGCAACAGATCCTTATTCCTATAGTAATAAAGATGTGTTTTTGATGCTGACTGTACTACGGTTACTAGATAACGATAGACATCCTTTATAGAGAAATAAATAATATATTGAAAACAACCAAGACTCTGGAACAAATACTCGCGCATATCACACAAACATTAGCCGTGTCCGGAAATCGAACTCGGCACCGCTAGCTTCGTAGGCTGGGTCACTACCAAAAAACTGATATAGTAGGGTGAAAGTCGGCAATAAGCTTGGTGTAACATAACATACGTGTAAAATATCAAAATGATTTGCTAAGTATATATGCGGTGTTCAAAAAAAGAGTACGAAGGAGCCTGAGGGGGGAAGTAAGGGTATTCCAGTGTCACGTCACGTGTGCGTCACGAAATTCAGTCATACATTTAATATCGTTCATTTTCGTGACGCAACGGGAAAGTTACAGTTTCTTAATTCTTTAACTATATACACTTTTTGAAAAACACCCAAGTAGGTAGTGAAAAGTCGTGGTAGCCTAATGGTTTGACCTGCGGACTCTTAAGCAGAGGGTCGTGGGTTCGAACCCGGGCTCGCACCTCTAAGTTTTTCGGAATTTATGTGCGAAATATAATTTGTAAATTTACCATGAGCTTTTCGGTGAAGGAAAACATCGTGAGGAAACCTGCACACACCTGCAAAGCAATTTGACGGTGTGTGCGAAGTTCCCAATCCGCACTGGGCCCGCGTGGGAACTGTAGCTCAAACCCTCTCGTGAGTGGAGGCCTGTGCCCAGCAGTGGGACGTATATAGGCTGGATTATTATTATTATTATTAGGTATAGTGGGCCTACTGTGGATGTCTCCATTGCGTAACGAGATCTTTTCAAATCACTCCATGATATTGTATTGTAGTCCCGTAAAGCTTTCGCCGACTTCGAAAAGCACTGTTATGAGCTTTGCATATACATATAATCCTAGCTTTTGTCCGCGAATGCGTTAATCGCTTGAAAGTTGTCAAATTTTCCGGTATAAAAATGATCATTTGTCCCATAAGACAAATGTCATTTCTGGACGCGTAACGCATACCGACTTTATACCTGCACCTCTGCACAAACAGCGTACTTAATTAGGTTTATGGTGCTACGCGTTGCTGGCGAGTCAGTAAGGCGTAGCGAATTCGAAATTCTAACGGCAAACTAGAAAACAAAAAAGATATATGCTTTATTGTTAATTGGAAATCAACTTAAAGAGTTCTCTTTTTTTTATTCAAAAATTCAAATTTCGAGCATACAATCGTAACTATTAAAAACAAACCTCCAAACACCCTTCACGCCGTCTCTTTCTAACGTTATAGGGGTGAAAGAGCCAACCGCGGGTCGTTAGTATGTTAGGTTAGGTTAATTACAAACGAAGTTTCTGTCCTAAACAAATCGGTTTAAATTTGATACTTTAGGCGAGGTTTACATGGTACTTAAATCATTTTTGAATCACCGACACTCGTTTCATAGAATGTTTTACTTCGCCGAATTATAGAGTGATAGCCTAGAATAACACAGGCTACCTTTTATCTAGAATAAAACTCTGTTCCTAGCCTAGCTCTTAAATGAATTAATAATAACGCGGACGCAGTAATGTCATCGGAGCCCTAAACTGAGCATGGCCCGCTCTTGTCCGGCTTTTTTTATAAAAATAGAAACATTTATTCGACGATCACAAGAAAAAAAAACTTAATAAAGATTACAGATTATAAAAGAATGGCAACACACACAGATACCAAAATTAAATAATTTTACTTGTTTAATATATTTTGTTTTGTTCTCGCCATTTTAGCGAGTATAAATCGACACATCCTAAGTTAAAGTGTCTATCTGCCCGATACAATGGCATGGCATTTTCGTAATCTACGGTATCGACTTTATCATTTAGGTACCTACATTGAAAAAAAAAAAAAAGGTGACCAGAACGTATTTTTTTCCAAACGTACAACTGACAATGCTTAAAAACTCCAAAGAAAATAATAACTTTAAACTGTTCTCCTTTAAAATTTGGTTGTTGTAGATATTCTTTATCTCTTAGGGTGTGTCGAAATGTGAGCCATGTAACCCCGCCCCGTCGGAATCTGCGCGGCCCAGGTGCTGCGTGTTTGCGCTGGCCACACTGTAATTATGTGGGACCGCAGTACCTTTTGTGCGACTGGTACAGAACACGGGTTCAACCGAGATCGCTTCAATTTATAAACGACTTTAAAATCTGTATTACAACATGTATCGCCGACTACTTTTTTGCACAGTCAGTGACGAAACTGGCGACTCCAAAACAATTTTTTCCAAGCAGAAGTGCTCGCTTCGTTGTGCTCCGTTCTTGAGGGTTCCATCTTAGTGTTCAGGGTTGACCACGCGTTTATTTATTGATACAAAACACACAGAACAATGTACAGCAATTTAAAATTTAATATGTTTACACATCACTGGCCAATTACGTATGTAAGTACATTTTATAAATTGTAAGAAAGGTAGTATGTTTGCACATCACTGGCCAATTACGGATTTACATTTTATAATTGTAACTGTTAAATAAAACACCAAACATTATTCGCAGTACGAATTTGAAAATAGAGAAGAATACAAATGACAAACAGACATTTTGGAATAAAATAGGGACAGGCGTAATTTAATAACAGGACTAGCTAAGAAACGAAACTACGAATAAAGTAGGTTTGGAATTAACGTGTGTGCATGTGTGAGTGTGTGTGTATGTCTGCACGCATTTGTGATGTTGATATTTGCAATTGGTCTTAGAATCACAACCGAGGGCAGCACAAGTTTTCCGCGACTTGTTTGTCGCTCTGATATCTCTTTCTAACTAGTAATTAACTATAGAGACACACTGAGCGTAAAGCGAGAAAATACAAGATGTGCTAGGTGTGCCTATTCCATAAGTACCATGAAAAAACTATTAGTTAGATTGTTCATAAAATTACTAGAACTAGAAACGTCGGATTGTATCGAAAGATATGATCAAGGTTTAAGTACACTCTAAGCTCTTGGCTTGAGATATATTTGACATTTTTTTCACTTCAGGAAGATTTCACAAAAGATTACAAAAAAGTTATATTCCGTATTTTTCGAGGTCTTAAAATTGAGCGGTATGCCATTTCAATGATTCCCCATTTTCAATTATTTTAAGTAGCTACCTATTGTTAATATCTCGTATAATTTGCCTTCGAAGCTAAAAAGAACGAAACATTCAAATATAGCTTCATTATATCCAAAATGGCGTCGAAAAATAAAAACAAAACAAACGTTTTTCGCAACCCTAGATCAACTCGCAACGGAAACATTTTGAAAAACGAACGCTTTTGTTTTAAAAATGGAACGGTTCGTATCCGTTACATCTTTTTACATAATAGCGAGGGAAATCGTACGTTCAGCCAGCATTGAATTTTGAGTTCTCGTTTTTATAGAGAATGCTTTTAAATATGACTTGATTTCGAGAAGTAATAACATTGCATTGATGAGTTTTGCAGCGCCACGTAGCGGAGAGTAGTGAAACTAAGGATAGATTTACTCATTTTAATACATTATACGTATTACTACAGGCATACTATTAGAGAGAACATGGGGAAAAACGAGCGGACTGATCCTTATATAATAAATCTTTAAAATTTTGAACTGAGTTTAAATAATCTAATAATAATCTAAAAGAAAGTGATGTATGAAAAGTTTCGGAAGCATAAAAAATAATTTAGAATTTACAGTCGAACACGTTTGTTTTTGAACGCTATAGACCTAGTCAAGGTAGTCAAGTAATTTTCTTCATCAAAAGTTCAAATGTTACAAAAAACTAAACATAAAGTATTTTCCCTACCAGCGCCATCTACATTCCCTTACACAAACCTAAGCTTCAGCTACTCGCCGCTAGGCAGCGTTGTTCCCAACCCGCGCTACATCAATACAACGACATGCATAGTTTATTTGGGGCATCATAACAGAGTCCCTGGACGGTGTATCATGAAATTGCTATCCCAAACTGGAGTGTTAAATATTCACACGGGGGGTAACTGGTTTTGTTTGGAGTCTAATAAACGATGTTATGTTAGGAAATATTGTATGAAATACGTAACACAAAAGGAAAGATATATTGCCACAGGTACAAAAGAATGGTACGTAATTCGCTATGTAGAGGCTGGATTGATTTATTAATTATGTTGTGTTAGTATTGGTATTTTTCTAGTAAATAGATAGAATTAGTGAGGCCACCGAAACGACGGAAAGAAATGTTATAAAACGTGACCTCTTACGCACTAGATAATTAGGATTTTGGTAGGAAAGTCATCTTAATATGTCCTTTAGTAGAGAACTGGGCAAGAGTATGTCTGGCCATTACAACCAATACAAAAACAATCTGGTAAACACATAAATATTTATTTAGCTAATTTTCCGGTCAAAGTTATCTTAGCTGATTTTCGATAGGTATAAACCTTTTAGTCGTATTTAACTCAAGAAAAGAACCAATTAAGTTAACCTAGTCATGATGGTTTTCCTTTTAAATTCGTTATATGTACTTTCATTTAAGATATTTTCCAGATTTTTAGTACTTGTAGTTTTGGCTGAAGGGTGTGGGGACAAGCTACTCTAGCGAAAGCATATATATAATCTACTTCAAAAACAGTCTCAGTCGCGGGATAAAGCTAGTAACTACGAGCACCGTCTTGTGCTCACCAAACATTTGTGACGTTCTCAATATAAAGGGACCTTATGGTTGCAGGCGGTTACGCCGTTTTTAGAACTGCTACCATAGTATTCGTATAGTTAAAAGAACGAGAAGAGCTTAACTGCCTTCCTCCACAAGTTCCTTTATACTGAGAACGTCATATTTTTATTCACAAACTAAGCGATAAAACTTTGAGACGGCAACAAAAGGGCATAATGTATAAACTTACAATTGAGTTTGCTGTTTGACTTGCATACTTATAAGATTCAGCTAGTAAATATAGACGTTATAAATAATATCGCTGTTTAGTATAAACCTGACATTTAAGATATAGGTTGACTGGTAGAGAAGGCTTGTAGCATTAAGTCCGCCTTTTGTACACTTTTTTTTGTACAATAAAGTATTTAAATAAAGAAATGAATATTTAGATCGGGCTAGAGACGTCAAAGAAAAAAACAGTATAATAGGGTCAAAGTCAAAGTATTTTAATTCAAGGACGTCGTAATACATTCAGTCAACAAAGTATCGGGAATGGATGATTTGTTTATGGTTCCAAATTCAAATTTTTGTTTTTTTTGTTGTTGTTAGATTGGCACAACTGTTTTCTATTTTGGCGCGGAGTTTGAGTTGCATCTGTTATTTATATTAAATACAGTGCTGTTTTTAGTTATATCATATCTAGTGTGTATTGCGAATTTCATAATGGACAAAAACATTGAACAAAGAGTTTGTCTTAAATTTTGCATCGCCAATGGAATTTCGTGTTCGGAGTCACTGAAAATGTTACAGAAGGCTTACGGTGATTCGACTTTATCAAAAACACGTGTTTATGAGTGGTACAAAGCGTTCAAAAGCGGTCGAGATGTGATGGAAGATTTGCCTCGCTCTGGTAGGCCATCAACGTCTGCAACTGAAGTTAACATCGCAAAAGTGAAGGAAATAGTGACTGAAAATCCTCATTCAACTTTGAGAGAGATAGCCGCCGAACTTTCTGTATCTCACGAGTCGATCCGTACTATTTTAACTAATCATTTGGGTATGAAACATGTTACCGCTCGGCTAGTCCCAAAAGACCTGAATTTTCTCCAAAAACTCAATCGCATGAGAGTCGCTGAGGACATGCTAGAACGAGTCAATTCCGACCCAACATTCATGAAACGCATTGTTACTGGTGACGAGACGTGGGTTTACGAGTTTGACATGCAAACTAGTCAACAAGCTTCGGAGTGGCGCCTTCCAACTGAACCGAAACCGAAGAAACCACGCCAAAGTCGATCAAAAGTCAAAGTCATGTTGACTGTTTTCTTTGACTATCGCGGTGTTGTGCACTCGGAATTCTTGCCGGAAGGTCAAACGGTAAATAAAGAATATTATTTGAGCGTTATGCGGCATTTAAGAGAGCAAATTCGACGAAAAAGGCCAGATTTGTGGAATGAAAATTCTTGGATTTTGCACCACGATAATGCGCCTTCGCACAAGGCCATCATTGTGAAAGAATTTTTGACCAAACACTCAACAAATACCATCGAGCAACCACCATATTCACCAGATATGGCTCCTGCCGACTTCTTTCTTTTTCCTAAACTCAAATTACCACTTCGTGGCACCCGTTTTCAATCGGTAGAAGACATAAAGGAGAATTCGCGCCGAGAACTGAATTCAATTCCGGAAACAGCGTTTAAAAAATGTTTTGATGATTGGATTATTCGTTGGCGTAAGTGTATCGTTTCTGAAGGAGCATACTTTGAAGGTGATAAAATAAATTTGGATGATTAACAAACAGTTTGTGTATTATTGATCTTTTCCCGGTACTTTCTTGACAGAGTAGTATTAAAGCATTATAAATATTTATACTTTCCTAATATTATGTGTACACCTAAAGTTGGTGTAGTCTAGATATAAGTTAATGTAGTAGCGGCTTGGCTTCTTAAAAAATAAAATATTTGTTATGTGACATATTTATTTGGATTTATTTAATATTTACGATGATAAACTTAGTCGATTAACCCATTATCGTTTTTCCGATCCGTACATACTAAGTCATTGTAGAAACAAATGAAGATTCTCATAAATATGTATAACAAGTAGACAATAACGTAAGCATTATATGTATTTAAATTAAAAAAATAAAAGTCCGCTGCCATCATAACACGCATTAACAGCGGCAACACGGTACGGTAAATAAGCGCCCGAATATTCGATCTCTAATTATATGCCAAATTAACATAACTGAAGCTAAAAACATAAAATTTGAGAAATAGCTATAATGTCATTTGTGACATCTAACTAACGAGCTTAAACCCTAAAATGGTAAAAGAGAAAAAACAACGCTACATCTATATGTCATTAAAACAACTCGTCAAACAGCGCCATCTGTTAAATTAATCCAAAACTTGAACTATTGGCTAGCTAGCTAAGCACAGCATATTGACCTGCCGTCTGCAGCGCCGCCGGTATTGTTTATGGGCAGTATGGGCGGAGCTTCATAATGTCTGCAATGGTCGGTGCTAGACTGCATAGTCAATGGACTGGAGTTGAAATACTTGTTAGGTTTGGATGTAGACCTTAACACATATGCTCTATAAGGAGTGAACTTTGTTACAAAATCAGCAGTGTGAACGTCAACGTCTCGCCCTTCACATCGACCGAGACGAAGAATAACCGGCGAATTTACGTCGTCCGTGATGGGGTGTGAGTGAACACAGACTGCTCTAATGCGATGAATTGACAGGCCAACATCGGCCGGCGGAATGTCCAGTTAGTCAAAGCTATCCATGTGGGACTTGTCAGCAATATAACTACAGCAAGCCTAATATATCACAAGAATAGTGACAGCACGAATAAAAAGTTGCTAGGGTAACTTAACTTAGAGCCTGTACACAGTAGCGTTTTAACGACTAATAATTGATTTGAACAATAGTAGTAATAAAAGGTAAACGTCTGCACGAGACACTTATCTTAAACCTTAAGCGTTAAGTCTTACTTTAGAATATGGGATAGATGTATTAATTTCCCTAGCACCTGTCAAATTTTATCTCGAGCATGCATGCAAACCCGCTGAAGCACTTGGCATGCCTTCAGCGCTTCATAGCTAGAAGAGGATTACTAATGTAGGAACCTTCAGAGGATCAGACAATTTTTTGAAAAGATTTACATAAATTACATTCTTCAAAAAGTAATAAAGACTCCGTTGAAGGTTATTGCACAGTACAATAACTTGCACAAATTGCACTACCAATTATGTTGGATTTAAATACATACCCAGTTACTCACCTAAATTCGGAGGCTTGTGGGGAGCCGGAGTAAAGTTGTGTTTACCCCTAACTCGTATCGTCACGAACAACCCGAAAATTACTCTTAATCGAGACATTTACAAATCTTTACGACTTCTTAACTACCTCATAAATATCACTGAAGGGTAAGTTGTAAAAAAAAGTCATCATCATTCATAACTCATTAATAACTATGTCTTCAGTTACTGAAAGTATTGAGAAGACTTTGACATAGAGTTTGCAAAAATTTTGTAAGAATTCGGAGTGGACTTGGCAACGAGATCCAATCTTTACCCGAATATATGCTGCTTCATGTGGCAATTGCCACTTTTTGCAGTTGCACCTGTTATCACGTCAAACTTTATTTTGCCAAGCTGATGCAGTCAGTGCTGTATTTCGAGAGCGTTGGTACTACTTATAGTGCATCGCCTCGTGATTCTGAGGTACCGAGCGAGTTCTATTCTGAGGGGACACAAAAGGTCCGACAGTATTTTGGACTTAATCGGACAGGATCCATCTTATTGAGATAAGATATAGTAAGTCCGTTTTATTAATTTTAAAGCCAATATTGATCCCGTCAATGATTTTATCGTAGTTTCGTCAAAGTTGGACCAAAAAATAACTATCTAAGATTCAAAGCCCTAACTGAACTGAAGCTCGTTGGTCAATAATTCGAATTCGCTAGCAAATTGTTGAAAAGAATAACATACTCGCTAGTTTTTATTAAATCCGCACCCAACCACGCATGTAACGCTCTCAAAAAACAAGTCCAAGCGGCCGTGAAGGCAAATGGACGCGGAGATTTATGTCTGGACCCGAACCCCCGATCAAATTGACCGTTAATCCGTCTCTAATGGACTGCGGTAGTTCCGACAAATGCGCAAATTGAATACGGACTGAGAAAACACGAATTGTTAAATCAGAGACCTTGGATAACCTGTAAAGTGACCAATGACATCTGTAGACCTTTGTATTAAAAATGTACGGACAATAAAGAATCAAAAGGGTCAAACTGAAAACCAGCGCTGTCTTTCTGCGCCAGCAGTGGCCAGCTCACCCTCTGACCCTTTTGCCACAGCTATAAACATGATAATGTTATTTATTTTATGTACGCAAATTTAAAGCTGTTAAGGCCATAAACATTTATATTCTTATTCTTAGTTTACGAATGTATCATTTAAATTAAAATCAGTTCAGTTCTTTCAATCTTTAGTTGAGTAGCATTTCATTTGCTTCAAATGTGTTTTAGTTCTTTTCTTTCACGATACCTGAATTACCCTAATACTTTATCCTGTATCCTATTGTTACACGGCAATGTATATAATATATGTGTCATTGCGCTCTCAGAAACGGCTTTAAGAATATTGATGACAATCGGGAAATAGAATATTTTTGGGTCGAGAAATCAATCTGCCTTGGTTAGCCTTCTTCACGCTGTGGAAATATAATCAGCCGGCCGATTATTCAAGCAGCACACAAGCTGTATAAGAGCTTATACAGCCCTTAAAATGCTGAAACTAGAGTTATAATGGCTGTATAGGCTCTTGTATAAGAGCTGAAGCTGAGCTGAAGTGACAAGCCAGCCCAAGTAGCACAAAAGCTGTGGGCTGGCTTGTCACTTCATCGTATTAGAATATATTCTATCAGTTTCTCTTACGTTTTCATAATTTTCTTTGTAGATTTCGGCGGCAGGCTACCTGAGAGACTTGGGACACGCACTCTGCCCTCGTAAGAAAAAAGGGCACATCTGCGAATTATTCACAGAAGCATATTAAACCCTGTGTAGGTTAATAAAGGTCGCATGTGCAATACCAATTCGTTTGCACATGTGCCTTTTCTTCTTATGAGCTAGATTACGGCTGCCTTTCCATAGAAGCGGAGAGGAGCTGCGTAGGAATCGACCAATCACATTGGTTGTAATCCACATCTCGTCTCCGCTCCGCTTCAATGGAAACAGTCAAGCGGAGACGAGATGTGGATTACAACCAATGTGATTGGTCGATTCCTACACAGCTCCTCTCCGCACCGCTCGTCTCCGCCTCTATGGAAAGGCAGCCTAAGAGTTACTTAGAAACTATATTAAAGAAACCAAATACACTCCACGAAGTTGGTAACAAGCTAAATACAATTGCCGCGAAACGAGAGAAAACACCTTGAGTAAAACAATTTATTTACAAGGCGTTCAGATAAATTTTATATGACCGTAATAAAAAATATTTACCGAGAAAAATGGGGTCGTAACAAACCCTTACGCTCATTACAGAGGCCGTTAATAATATTAGGCACTAAACAGCGACAGAGGGGGGCATAAGAGCCATTAATAAGGGTCAAATGACCCCAGGAGCTATTAAGGGGTATTATTGGTCTAAATCAGTTTTTAATTTTTCGCTCGTTCCGGTGATACTTGAGTCAATTTTGGGTGATTTGTGATTTTGGTTAAATTATATTGTTTTCCCTTACTAACAATTTACTTTCTAACAAATACAGCGAAATAAATAAAAAGTAACTCGAAATATATCGTGAAGTATTTTTCGTTTAGTTTCAAGCTTAAGCGGTAACATTTTGAATTTATTCAGATTTTTTCCACTCCTTTATTTTGTATGTTTAACTGGACTAGGGTTTTTGTAATATTTTCTGACATTTAAGTTGCAGCCTACAATACCTAAAATTGTAGGAAGTTAGTTATAAAAATGCTAGTTATGTCATGTTTATTGTGTCTTACACACGAAAGCAATTCACAAAATCTTACTTTCTAAAGGGGACTGTCCGTCACATAGTAATGTGTTCACTTTTCAAGAAGCCAAATTTTTGGGACCAAGTATTACATTTTTTGTCCTTAATATTTTTGTCTGACGTCGAGCTTAGTGAATTAATTTTCTGCGGAAAGGTAGTTCAGTTAATAATACCAACTAATTATTTTTAGCCAACTGTCAGTAAATAAAACGTTTTGCCAGCCATTATTAATGCAAGTTTAACTAACGAATAAGCTAATCATCTTAGCTCTAATGAGAAACGTTGACGAGGGTACGTTGTCAGCTCGGTTGCCGCAAAACGTTAACAAACCTACAAATTAACAAATATTTGTATTTCCAGTCTCAGCTAAATTGGGAATTGAGACACAATTTTGAAGCAGTAAATTAAATTATCAACGCTATTATTTAATTACATTACTTATCCTGTATTCGCGGACAGAGTCGCGGGAGATAGTTAATTAGTAAACTAAACTGTAACGATAAATTCAAAACGAGGCAGACAGGTGAAAATCTAACTAAAATCCATATTGTGTTTTACACAACATGAAACGTAAATTTTTGTCTGAAAATTCATTAGTACTTAAAATATTTCTCACTAATTTGTGAGCTTTTCACTAAGCAAAAAGAGTGAGAAGTTCACAAATCTTTAAATTCCTTTTTTACAGTTTTTTTACAATGTATCAATATAATTTTGCAATATCAAGAAACCATTATGGAAAAGGTCTAATAAAGTTTTCAATTCCCCGTACAGTCGAACCAATAGAGCGTGTTTGAAAAATCTGCCGCAAGCGACTAGGAGTCATAAATTACGTGCGACTGTACGCGACAGGTCCGTGGTTGAATTAACAATGTCGGGGGTTTAAGTGGTTTTTTTTATATTATTCTTTATTAGGAAATAGATTGTCCAGATAATTGGTGAAGTTTTTCTACTGAGTAAGTTTGGTGTTAAGGATCTATTTTTTAGTTGAAAACAAACTAAAATACTTGATTCATTGTTATGTATAGGTATCTTGTATATATGTATTGTTATATTATATTTATAATATACGTGAGTTTTTCACAGTTAATGTTGACGTGTCTTGCATAGGGCCAAAATAATTGCTTTGGAATTTGATGAATAAAGTTATCTTTTTTTGTTATTATTTGAAATTAAATTACCCAATTCTACTTACATCTACTGAGTTATAAGAATAATAATAATTGGTAAATATAATAATAACGTATTTTTTCTTTTTGTTACAGAACAATCGAGACACACCAATCAACAAATCAGTCATTTTCTGCATTTTACTTAGTAATAATGTTCACCACATTTTACACTTAGGATGCAGAAACATGTATAACAACGCCATCTACACTTTCAGCTGTGAAACTCAACTCGCTCAAGTTCCGCTACTCGTCGATAGATGGCGTCACTAGAAGAAGAAACTGGCATGGAGTTCTAACAGAAGAAAGAAGATTAAGTATTGTTACGTACCCTTGTCATTCTTCCTGCCCCGTGTGTTCATACGACTGGACGGAGAACTGATAAGGGCATGTTCTTTACTAATTCATCGACGAATTCGAAGATTGGAACAAAATTACTGTTGATATAATTTAATGTATGTGTATGTTATTGCGTAATCAACTGCAAAAACAGTTTATTAGCCAAGCTGTACCTTCACATTATACGTTTTTATAACTTTTTTAATTGTTTACATAAATGTAATGAAATAAATAAATGAGTTTTGAGTTTATGACTTGAAATATTATAGGATAGGTATACCAGGAACATTAAACTCGTTATGAATGCCATAAATAGAAAAAGGTCAAACATACGTCTCTTTTTGTTTCTTATAGTCCGGTTTCTATGCAAGTACTTATAAATACTTTTGATATTTGTGTAACATATCCCCTTTATATTTGTTTTAAGGATTAAAATAACGGTTTCTGTGTATGTAAGTTAACGTTTTGCAATTATAATTAACTAATTCCTAATCTCTATGGTGCTGTAGCTTTTAAAATTGGATTTCGGGTACAGTCGGCTAGACTCGCATAAGAGCGTACCTACCTGTGAGAGCGAGTGAGAGAGAAATACCAACCCGAAGGTCCTTTTAAAAGCTATGCACTTTACAATAGGAATGATGACCGGGTAAAGAAAACGAAATTCTATTTAGTCCGTCAGTTATATTATCAAAAAATATTGGACACGTTTTTTTTCTTTTGACAATTAAACAAACAATGACAAAGATAAAGCGCGTCAAAGTCCGGGAGTGGGGGCTCGTGACGTCACTTCTGTACAAAAATTGTACCAATGAAATGTCAAGCGACATTTCAACTCATTATCTCTGTAATTTTTTGATTGTGTGAAAAAAGAAAAAATACGTGTCCAATACTTTTTGATAATCTGATCGACAAAGAAAAAAAAATAGTCATCTTCCCTGAGAATTTCGTTAGTATCATCATGTACCTGTTCATGTAAAATATGAAATTTTATGAATAAATATCTGAATCTGAAAGCTTTCCAATAAATAAAATATGATTAAGCATTGTGTTTTTTTTTAATTTTAACCTTTATCGAAATACTATATAGCGTGACAAAAAAGAGTGACGTGGTGACAGCTGGAACAACAATGTTCTCAAGTGGTTTAGGTGAAATACTTAAGTAAAGGACCTTTTATGTAGTATTGACGCCATGACGTTCCAAATTTGAATGACGTAAGTTCCATATACGTTTTGTACACTACTAACTACATTTCCTTCTTAGGGCCTGCGCAAACCGGCGGAGCGCAGCGCAGATCACTTTAAATTTATCAATGTATATTCTTCCCTATTTTAATTACAATAAGGTATAAATTTGAATGCTCTAAGACCGACCTCGGAGCATCACGGGGGATTTCTACTCTGCGGCTGCGGCTCTAAATTTATACCTTATTGTTATTAAAATAGGGAAGAATATACATTGATAAATTTAAAGTGATCTGCGCTGCGCTCCGCCGGTTTGCGCAGGCCCTAACTTAAGTTTTTCACATATAACCACATTCACTAAGCAGCAGTTTTTTGATAAAAATCGGATCATGTTGCCAATTTTTCCAAACAACTTTTTTCTAAGCTCTTTTTTGCCTAGCTATCGGTGGATACACGTACCCTGGATTTTATAAAGATCCGTCAGATCAGATATCGATCAGGAATCTCAATAAATTGTATGTAATTGTATTGTAAGGCCTGGCTTTATAAAGGCGCGTTAGTAAATGTGACTGTCTCAATACAAAGGGACCTTATGGAGGCGTTTTTAGAACTGTTACCATAGTATTCGTATAGTTACAAGAACAAGAAGAGCGTAACTGCCTTCCTCCATAAGGTCCCTTTATACTGAGAACGTCACAAATATTTCAGATCTTTAGTAACTTCATACAATTTTTGTCATTAATCGAAATTTGATCTATCGGATCTCTATGAAACCCAGCCTCAAGGTACCGCCATATAGCGTGAAACCAACATAACGTCAGATTGAAGGCTCGAAAATAAATTAATGTTATATATTATTTGTGACGTTCTCGATATAAAGGGACGTTATGGAGGAAGGCAGTTACGCTCTTCTTATTCTTGTAAATACACGAATACTATTACGGAAGTGTAGTTAGTGGGTTCGACTCCCGCTAAGTCTTCTCTTTATATCTTAACTCGTGCATATGCAATATTTTGTGATTATTAAGATTTTTTGGAACTAATACCTATATTTATGCTTAAATAAACAATAACAAATATTGTGTAAATAAAAAAGATTTAACAATTTTATTGACAAAATATTGAATTAATACACGTTTAAATATATCAAATGCGTGAGAACACATTTGTGACGTTCTCGATATAAAAGGACCTTATGGAGGAAGGCAGTCTCTTATTGTAACTATACGAATACTATGGTAACAGTTCTAAAAACGGCGTAACCGCCTGCCTCTATACGGTCCCTTTATATTGAGAACGTCACAAATGTGTTCTCACGCATTTGATATATTTAAACGTGTATTAATTCAATATTTTGTCAATAAAATTGTTAAATCTTTTTTATTTACACAATATTTGTTATTGTTTATTTAAGCATAAATATAGGTTGTGGAAAACCTTGGGGAAGGCCTTTGCCCAGCAGTGGACGTCTTGCGGCTGATGATGATGATAAATAAAAAGTAAAAATAAATATCAGGGACAATCTCACACAAATTGACCTAGTCCCAAACTAAGCTCTAGGCTTGTACTATGGGTACTAGACAACGATAAACATACTTATATTGAGAAATACATACTTAAATACATAGAAAACATCCATGACTCAGGTACAAATACTCGCGCTCATCATACAAATATTTGCCCATACCGAGATTCGAACCCGGGGCCGCTAGCTTCGTAGGCAGGGTCACTACCAACTAGGCTAAACGCGTCGTCAAAATGATGATGAATGCATTTTGGCTACCCTTGGCTTGGGTGGGGACCCCAGGCCCTTACCACAGTATAAATATAGCTAAAGCAGTAAAGAAAGCACCAAACGTTCGAAACGTCGCACTCACACAGACACGTCTCAACGAGACCCCTAAGCGGACATGGCAGTGCTGTCAGTGGCGGGTGACGCGTGGAGTTGAGATGTGCGTCTGTGCGAGTACGACGTTGTGCGACTGTGCCGTTACTATGTTCGCATGCAAGGCATATAACCTAACCGAGTTAAAAACCCCCGATATCAGCGCCTAAAAACCTTCTGAGCAATGAGCAAAACCTTTAACGGGCTCCAAGCACGTACATTTTCACTGGACGGACTTCGTCACTGGAAGATTTCAAGAATTAAAAAATCAGATCCCCTCATCAACTAGAAAAGAGCTGATGATCTTCAAACGGCTGAACAGATTTACATGAAACATGGCTAAGAACACTCGGGATAAAATTATCTATGACACAAAAAAAAAACTAAATGAAAATCGGTCCATCCGTTTGGGAGCTACGATACCACAGACAGATACACAGACTGACACGTTAAACTTATAACACCCCTCTTTTTGCGTCGGGGGTTAATAAAAAGAATGAGGCGATTCATCTGATTACTGCGCAGCGTGGCAAGGTTTGAATCAATGTATTATTTATGAAAAGTCATAGAAACAAGTGTAATACGCATTCATATGTGACGTTCTCAAAGGGACCTTATGGAGGAAGGCAGTTACGCTCTTCTTATTATTGTAACTATACGAATACTGGTAACAGTTCTAAAAACGGCGTAACCGCCTGCCTCCATAAGGTCCATTTATATTGAGAACGTCACATAGAGCTGTCACATGGATCATCCTAGATCTATATCTGGGACCGGGATACACAAACTAATAGGGATGATGACTGGGTAAAGAAAACGAAATTCTATTTAGTCCGTCAGTTAGATTATCAAAAAATATTGGACACGTATTTTTTCTTTTGACAATCAAACAAAAAATGACAAAGATAGAGCGCGCCAAAGTTCGGGAGTGGGTGTTCGTGACGTCACTTCTGTGTAAAAATTGTACCAAATTGTACCGAGACGTGACGTCATGCGACATTTCAATTTAATATACTTCCGTAAGTTTTTAATTATGTGAAATATTAAAAAATACATGTCCAATAGTTTTTGATAATCTACCTGATCGACAAAGAAAAAAAATTAGTCGTATGTGACGTTCTCAATATAAAGGGACCTTATGGAGGAAGGCAGTTAAGCTCTTCTTATTCTTGTAACTATACGAATACTATGGTAACAGGTCTAAAAACAGCGTAACCGCCTGCCTCCATAAGGTCCCATTATATTAAGAACGGCACATTTTGTTTTGTTCAATGCACAACGAGCGCGAAAGCTTAAGAAAATATTATACGTAACGTTTGTTTTGTTATTTTCTTAATTATACGCTATTTTGAAACCTTCCTAAATATTAACATTATTTAGTACAGTAGTTAATCAGTCAAATCAACTACATTACATTCGTAAATTTTTTCATACACTGAATAAGTAACATCACTATTTTTATACACCAAGAACTGACAACACCGAAGCTGTCATCCTACTGCAGTGAATTAAAAGTTCAAGTATTTTAGATACTTTTTTTCCGGAAAAGTTTGTTTCTGAGAGAACAAGCGATAAACGACTTTTACGCAGACGGAGTCGCGGGCAAAAGCTTAATCCTTTCTAAATCTTTACTTAATCACTACTAATATTATAAATGCGAAAGTCTGTCTGTCTGTAACCTCTTCACGCTTAAACCGCTGAACAAATTTAGATGAAAGTTGGTATGGAGATAGTTTAAGTCCCCGGGAAGGACATAGGATAGTTTTTATCCCGGAAAATCCTATAGTTCCCGTGGGATACACGATAAACGAGTTCTGTCGCATTATAGTTTATTATAATTTCACGTATTGCCCAAACGTAGTATACCTGCCTAATGGTAATTTAATGTTCAAAAATGTGGTCAAGCATACATCGGCAATTGCATACAAACTGCATCGTGTAATGTAGCATGCATTGCCTACGGGTGCATTCGGAAACAGCATTCTGCACTTTAGACCACGTTTATAAATTGAGTAAATTAATTCAATATTAAATACCTAGAGTTTAAAAACTTTTCCAGCGATAGCCCTCTTATATAATATGAATAATAATCCAGCCTATATGTCCCACTGCTGGGCACAGGCCTCCACTCACAACGAGAGGGTTTGCTGGCTAAGTGTCGTATCAGGAAAACTGAGAAATTACTAAAATATAAAAAATCTAGCGACCCGCCCTCGCTTCGCTCCAGGTACCTACTATTATATACGTAAGCCTTCCGTGAAACATCTTCTTAATGATGGTGAAAACCGCATCAAAATCCGTCCCGTGGTTTGGGAGGAGTTAGCGGATAAACAGACAGACAGACACGTGGAAAGCGACTTTGTATTATACTAGGTATGTAAGGATTAGCTAAATATTCAATTTTTAATTTTTACATTTCATTCGCTGTATCAATAGTCTGAAGTCTAAACCCCCAGACTCTATTATGTCGAGGTTGAGCAATATTTAAGTTAATTTATTATATTATAATTACAAATAATACTTACACCGGAGCAGAGGCAGACCAAAAAGGAGATGGCGGGATGACTTGGACGCGTTTCGGAGCGAGTGGCGGGCGCATGCGCTCAATGGGGACGAATGGCGGAAACGAGGGGAGGGGAGGCTCTGCCCAGACACTAAAACAGGCTTAATAAAAAAAAAAAAAAAAAAAAAAAAACTTACAGTCGCCATCAATGGAACTTGTGAACCATGTAAACAAACCTTTTAGGCAACATTTCTTCGTAAACTTTCACACTAGCTCTCCATCACTACTAAATCCATATGTTATTTAACCACTTGTTATTCTAATTCTCATTGAACAATATAAAATCACTTAATATTCGATATTTCAGTAAAAGTTTGAAAATATTTTGCAGTTGAGGTTATTCCGACATATCGCAATGACATATTTGTTTTGTTTCAAGTCTGCAATTGTCTATGATGGCTGACTAGTGTTGGCCAAATTAAGACTGTAACGAGAAGTAGTGTGTTAAAACGTTTTTAATTTCGGTGGTTTTTAAAATCACGCTTGATTGTACCAGGTACAATCGTTACGATTAAACATTACAGTACAGTACGTGACGTTGCATAATATATATTGGTCACACGTCATCCTCAATCGATTCTAGTGATTCTGATTAATAATACATTTTAAAAGAATTTTAATCTTAGTCTACTTTTCCCATCGCTAGTAAACTCATCAATCTATAGACAATATCAAAATGGCGCTTTGTTTACATCGTTCACAAGTTCTATAGATAGCGACTTTACACGCCGCCAGGCTAGGCTACACTTTTAAATTAGAGATGTGTCAACTCAGTTCGTCAAACCGGTTCAACCCGAGTTGAGCTCAACTCGGTTTGAGTCGGTTTGAAGTTTCCCAAACTCGCTTTGGAGCTACTCGGATGGAACGTAAATTGACGGCATTGCCCGATCGAACGCAAATCAGCGTCCCGATAACGGACGGACGGAGCGAGCGAGTGGGAGGGACGAACAAAAATTGCCGAATAAACCCGATTTTTCGCGAACTGGTGAATTATCCTTGAACTTGATGGAACTCGGTTTGACTCGTCTCCTTATGATATGAATGAAACGCACGTGTGCAAGCGTAAGTTCGACCTATCAACACGGTTTGATTAACTCGGGTTGAAACCGGTTTACATGAGTTTTAAACTCGGTTAGCTCGGTTTCGAATATACAGGGTGACCTCGAATTGGTAATACAAAATACTTGATTATGATTCAGTTAATCACTAATAGTGTATTGCATTAACTCAGTTGTTAAAGTTAGCTTTCCTTAATTATCGTTAATTTTCTAACAAAACAAAATAATAAAAATAATTTAAAATCCCAAGTGTGGTTAACCTACATGACGTCATGCATATCTGTCGTACAGACAAGGAAATTGATTCTCGCACCATTTTGTACTCTGTCACAACAACGACGGAGATAATGACAGTGGACATTCAACGTGACGCACTGCCACCCAAAGCGACAAGGAACAAAATGTGTCTCAATTTCCATTCCTGTATCTATCACTCGATGTTATTAATAAACTAGGTGCTGATATCCATCCAACCCTTTAGTTTTAAGTAGGTACCCTAATAAATTATCTGATAAAGTGAATAACTGAATAATGAGTGAATTATTAAAAAAATTTAATGTTGAATAACGTACAGTACAAAATACAAAATTGTAAAACTTAAACAACTTTTAAAATGTGCTCAAAATGACCCCCGCCTTCTTGGATACATAACTCTGCCCGTCGCCTATGATTGTCTTTCAATCTGTGGAGAACAAATTCATTGGTTTTTACATTATTAAATGCCTCAACTATCTTTTGGCGAAGTTCACCCACAGTATCTGTTTCCCGTGCGTACACTCTCCTTTTTATTTCACCCCACAAAAAGAAGTCGAGAGGTGTGAGATCAGGGCTTCTAGGAGCCCAAGCGACTGGGCCACAGCGTCCAATCCATCTCCCAGGGAACTCTTGGTCCAAGTAGCTTCGCACACGCAGGGAAAAATGAGCTGGTGCCCCATCCTGCTGGTAATACAGAGCCTCCAAATTTTGCTGCGGCACCTCTCGTAGCAATACCGGTAACACATTTCTCAGGAATTCTTCATATTTCGGTCCATTTAAATTTCCGTCAATGAAATGAGGACCAATCAAACAGTCGTTCAGTATTCCTGCCCAAACATTTACCGAGAAACGTGTCTGGTAGGAGTCCCTGCGAGTTACGTGAGGATTTGCTTCACGATCAGACCACCAGTGTTCATTGTGAACGTTGAACATGCCTACTCTTGTAAATGTTGCCTCGTCGGTCCATAAAATGTTCAAGTGTAGATTTTGCAGCAGCCAACGACAAAATTGCACTCTTCTAGGATAATCGGCTAATATGATATCCTGCACCCTTTGGAATTTAAACGGATACTTTCCTTCAGCATTCAGTAATCGCCAAATAAACCATTGGCTCGTTCCGAATCTTGCGGCAGCGTCCCTTGAGCTCGCCTCTGGGTGGTGGCTAAAATAATCGAGAACTCGTCTCCGAAACGTCTGCGAGTACCGCGGCCGCCGGCCCGGAGCTTGAGCGTGCACTGGGACAGTAAACTGTCCAAAATCTCTTAAGTTTTGGACAATGGAGTTTATTAGAACACGAGTAGGAGTTGGGCAGTCAGGGTGTCGTTCATGAAACAATGCTTGAGTTCGTACGGTACTTCGTGACGTAAAATAAAAAGATAACATATCCATTCGCTGAATATTCGTATAAGGATAAGCTCGGGGCATTTTGTTTAATTACTATCTTAATTAAATACGAAAATTCTTACTTTCTTTGACAAGACAAGTGACAATTTACTAATCAAGATACGCTATTATCATAAATGATGTGTCAGATAACGAACCAAAGAGGAAAGTGTTCATTTGAAATACTTTAAACCTCTTTCATTTTAAAGGTAATGGTAGGGTAACCAATTTAAGCAAAAAAAAATGGGATAATTAGAAAACTTAAAAAAAAGTACTTATGTTTTAAAATTAAGCGTGAGACCTCGTAGAAGCGATTGGTTTAGGGAAGCTCTCTGTAGTACTTTGAATTTGTATTACCAATTCGAGGTCACCCTGTATACGGGTTGGCCCATCTCTATTTTAAAATTGCTCACCCTTACTGGAATTCATAAAGGCGGTGCCCAAAAAACTCATTGTTCATAAGTGCGTTCATATCGTATTTTTCAGTTTTTGGTAAGGTATCTGATAAAATTTATCTGTAAACTGGGTGAGCATAACGACTCCGCGAGTTAAAATACACGCAGAGACATCTATCGGCGAGCGGCGGAACTTGAGTTCAAATCGAAACGGACCTTATCGCGGCAGGCGGTTACGCCTTTTTTCACACGGCTGTTATAAAGACAAGACAATGAAAACTATAATAGCGTAAGCGCTCGCCCCCATAAGGGCGATTTGGATGACCACATATAACTGCTTAGAAAACACCCCATGACTCGGAAACAAATAATGTATATTGTGCTATCAATTAAGCTCGTTTAACAATTACTAGCGACCCGCCCTCGCTTCGCTCCGGGTACTATTATATACATAAACCTTCCGTGAAAAATGATCTAACTGATGGTGAAAACCGCTTTAAAATCCGTTGCGTAGTTTGAATGATCTAAGCGTACATACAGACGGACAGACGGCGGGAAGCGACTTTGTTTTATACTATGTAGTGATGTATTTAAGTTTGCTTAAGTATATAATTAGTCTTTTCTTACAAGATAATTCGTTTATTCGTGTCGCTGTTCCTACTAGATATTATTTAATTGTTTTTTTAGGTACGGCCGGTATAGTTTAGTTTAGTTTAGTTTATACTTTAGTTTAGTTTACACTGCTGGGCACAGGCCTCCACTCACAATGAGAGGTTTTGGGCTATAAGTTCCCACGCGGGCCCAGTGCGGATTGGGAACTTGGCACACACCGTCAAATTTCTTTACAGGCGTGTGCAGGTTTCCCCACGATGGTTTCCTTCACCGAAAAGCTCATGGTAAATTTACAAATTATATTTCGCACATAAATTCTGAAAAACTTAGAGGTGCGAAGCCCGGGTTCGAACCCACGACCCTCTGCTTAAGAGTCGGCGGGTAAAACCATTAGGCTACCACGGCGGTGATAGCCCTCACTGAGTTTTATTTATGCCCCCATAAAAAAAAACTATAAAAGTGGTACACTACAGCAACTACGATAGAAACTACATCCCCGGTTCTGCTTCTGTTCTCATTAGGAGTTGCTGGTAGGTGTCAATGGTGTCATTGATTTCGTTAATATTGTATATTGAAGACACTATGACGGCGGTTGAAATGTCCGGAAAGAAGAATGGGCAAATTGGCCTATCATATTGGTCACTGATGAAGCCCTGGTATTAAGAAATACTTTTTGTAAGAAACTTTATTTTGTATCTCTCAAAAAAAAAAAAAACTTAAGTCAGAATGCAATAAATGAATGACTATGACTAGTGTACCTAATATATTGTGCACAATAATAGATTTAAAAAAATCAAAACGAAAACACAATAAACCTGTCCGTAGCTGGGATTCGAACCCGCAGTATTCGGCGTAGTAGACTTTAACGATTAGGCTATTCAGACGGCGGCTTAGGTCGGAGTTCACCAACAGTTAAACAGCCGATTAGGATTTAACAGTCCGTTAAATTGGTTGGTGAACTCTGACCTTAATACTTTTGTACCTTGACGATGCAATTACTTTGTCACTATTGAGGTAGAAAGGATTTTTACTAAGAACGGTATTTCATCACTTTATCGAAACACCTTACATCGAAAGCTAATTTCTGCTGAAACCTTATTGTTTTCAGGTTATCTTGAGCATGGATTACGTAGGTTAGGTTAGATATGACGCGCCTTAGTATACCAAGGCGCTCTCCCGGAGTCATAAGCGTTGAGGTGTCACAGCAGAATGCGCTTGCTCGTAGTCCTGTGGCACCTCCCTGAAAGACGCTGAGGTTTATCGCTGGGTTTTTAGTGGGTATGCTGGCCGCTCTCGGTCGGTGAGTCCCACATAACCACGTCCCCCCGGACCTGGGTGGTATGCGTGATGCATTTTCCCAGCGAAAAAAAAAAAAAAAAAAAAAGGTTAGATATGACACCACCAAAAAATTATAACTCCTGCACGTGGATATTAGCTTCCGATGAAATGAAATTCGATGAAATGATTAGTTTGATGAAATGAGTTTCGATAAAGTGATAGCTACCCACTAAGAACACCTCGATTAAGTCACCTTCCAAACCAACACCTTCTAATAGACCATCATTATAAGTTGAGATTTCCCTTCTTAATTACTAAACATAGGCCAATAATTGGGAAAACTATGCAAAATCGTCTTTTATTTGGGTTACAATTTACAATTAAGTCACGGTAATGAAAGTAACGTAGGAAGAAATTAGGACTATACTACACCATCAAATGTGACGTTCTCAGTATAAAGGGATCTTATGGAGGTAGGCAGTTACGCTCTTCTTGTTCTTGTAACTATACGAATACTATGGTAACAGTTCCAAAAACGGCGTAACCGCCTGCTTCCATAAGATCCCTTTATATTGAGAACGTCATAAATATTAAAATTATCCTTGGCCGCTGAAAGACCAAGTTCCATAAAAATTTGCCCATTCTCCTTTACCCAAAACCAAAGCTAGTAAATTTAAATAAAGAAAAAATCACACTTAATTATTTTGGCGATTTGTTTTAGGCACACCTGATGAACTCGGAACATTAGTAATTTTAAGACTACAATATCAAGATTGAGATCTCAAGATTGAAGCCTCAAGACCGCAGTCTCAAGACTGCAAACGCGTTTCCAAATCAAATGCGTATTTATGGAAAATTCTGTACGATAATCGCACTAAAAGATAGCGTAAAGTGTATACGTAGCTAGGGTTGTCGACAATAGAGTTGCGCCGGCGCCGGACGCCGCTAATTGGTACAGCCCTGGGCGCTCTAAGGCGGCGGATGCAGATTTTTCTGGATAAAAAATATATGGAGAGGGTGTTGGATTTTATTACATTATTTATATGAGATTGTACCGGATATATTTTTTTTATCTGAAAGTGTCGGTTCACAAATATTTAACCAAGGTATCGTTCTCAATATGGTACTTCCCGCAGTAGCATTTAACTTTTTTTGTGGTCTCAAGTCCAACCTAACCTGTGTAATAAACTATGTATCCTATTTATGTGTCAAAAAGTGTGTAAAATGATACGTTTGCCAAACGTTTTTAGTTAAATTAACGGACTCCGAATGTCCTTGCTGGGCCTACGAATTCATTTTCATATATACTAAATAAATAATAAATAAATAAATATCAGGGACAATCTCACACAAATTGACCCAACTAAACTAAACTCTAGGCTTGTACTATGGGTACCAGGCAAAGATATACATACTTATATAGTGAAATACATAAATATAAAGAAAACATCCATGACTCAGGAACAAATCCTCGCGCTCATCACACTATTTGCCCATACCGGGATTCGAACCCGGGACCGCTAGCTTCTTAGTATCACTACCAACCAGGGCATAGCTGTTTAGAATTGCCAATAGCGACTCCACATATTTCTGCGCCCGTCGAACTTGGCTAAGAATGTTACTTAAAAATATATAAAAAGTCATA
Source organism: Tortrix viridana (assembly GCA_963241965.1). NCBI lineage: Eukaryota > Metazoa > Arthropoda > Insecta > Lepidoptera > Tortricidae > Tortrix > Tortrix viridana. The sequence goes on from OY725200.1 coordinate 6,534,022, forward strand.
TCTAGTGCAAGCTGACAGGAAGATCGTGTTGTTAAAACTTGTTCATTGTCGTCGGAATTTACATATTGAGAATGAATTTCTTTACACATTACATATGTCTAATTATTAAACACTACAAAATAATCTTTATCTATTCTAATAATAAGGAAAGGTTTGTGTGACTCTGAAACAATTTGATTTTAATAATTATTTCACCATTAGATTACATTACCCTGAAGGAAAAGGCTATATTTTATTTCATAGGCGATATATTAACATATTTTACTGGAGCGAAGCGAGGGCGAGACTCACTACCAATTAGGCTAACTGCGAATTTTACCAACTAAGTCGTTTTACATTATGATTAACTCTATTTATTCATAAATTAGAAATTACTAGCGACGCGCCCTAAACTCTAACCTAACGGCTAGCCTTATTGTAATACGGCCGATTATACGAGCCGACTACGACATATACATAAACCGTGAAAAATGATCTAACTGATGGTGAAAACCGCATCAAAATCCGTTGCGTAGTTTAGGAGGAGCTAGCGGATAAACAGACAGACAGACGGACGCGGTAAGTGACTTTATTTTATACTACGTAAGGAAGTATACTTTATTTTACATAAAAAAACAAAAACATAGCATTACACAAATATTTCCAACATCGTCAGTAGAATTAGCTCTTTTCAAATATATCTTTTTAATTCGAAATGTATGCAACTGTTTGCATCAACGAAAATACGAAATATTCAGTTTTCGTGAATGCGTCGAGTGCTTGAAAGAATATAGTGATGGGGCATATCTAGTTTATCGATAAATACATATTTTTATCCAACCTTTTTAATAGAATACATTTTGACAGACTAGTTTGACTGATAAAGTCAATAAAGTGTTACTACAAATGTATATAATTTAATAGTGATAAGAAATTTTATGTTTCAGTATTAACTTAACCTACAATGAATGTAAATAAATATAATATAATATTAATTAATTAATTAACGTATAATTCAACCGATCGGTGTTAAAAAATCGTAAGAGCTATATCTTTTCGCACTTCAACAATTGATTCACTTAATCCTTCATTTAGTATTCTTATATGGCTGCTGAGACAGCCAACCGGTGAGACAACTATACCCGGTCTCCCCTACCACTCAAAATCAAAATCAAAATATTCATTCAGAAAATTGGCCACATACGGGCTCTTTTACACGTCGGTAATGAGTGAATCTACCAGCGCTGTTTAATAATTTACACTGTTTAATAATCTACAAATATGATGAATGAATCGAAAAAATATGGTATCCCATAATTTTATCGAATTTCACTTCATCGATGGTATTATTTCATCGAATTTCACTTCATCAGAAGTAATTCAGGCTCAGGCTCGTTTTAAGCACGTAGGGCGTATGGGGGCCAGACTAGCTTCCTACCCCCCAGGTAGTAAGCAGTTCTGGTCCCTATCAAAATCGGTTGAAACTAATTTCTGCCGTTCCACATTGCCTCCATTGCTGAAACCTAATGGGTTGCTAGCTCACTCCGCAATTGACAAGGCAAATTTATTTGCCTCTCTCTTTGCGAGCAATTCTCGTCTTGACTCTGGCTCTAAACAAACGCCATCTATACCTCACTGTGGATCTTCGATGCCGGAGATCACAATCCATCTGAAAGAGGTGCGTAGAGCATTGTTTAGTTTGGACGTGAATAAGGCTAGCGGCCCTGACGGTATCCCAGCGAGAGTTCTTAGGCATTGTGCGCCTGAGTTGTCTCCTGTGCTGACACGCATGTACCGCCTCTCCCTTAAAAAAGGAATTGTGCCAGAATCCTGGAAGCTTGCAAATGTACAACCGGTCCCTAAAAAGGGAAGTCGTGCGGACCCTGCAAATTATCGACCGATAGCCATTACCTCCATACTCGGCAAGGTTATGGAAAGGGTACTTAACAGCAAGCTGCTGGCATACCTTGAAGAAAATGATCTTCTCAGTGACCGTCAATATGGCTTTCGCCGGGGACGGTCGACTGGGGATCTTCTTGTGTATGTCACGCACTGCTGGGGTGAAGCTATCGAGAAACACGGCGAAGCACTTGCTGTATCGCTGGACATCTCGAAGGCTTTTGACAGGGTCTGGCACGCTTGTTTGTTAAGCAAGCTTCCGGCCTATGGCATCCCCACTGGCTTCTGTAGCTGGATATCAGATTTCTTGAGTGGACGGTCAATCAGAGTGGTCATCGGCGGCTGCTCCTCTGACCTTATGGCTATTGACGCCGGAGTTCCTCAAGGGTCTGTTCTCTCCGCGACCCTTTTCCTGCTACACATTAACGATCTGCTTCAACCGGGTATCGTTGGGTATGCAGATGACAGTACAGTCACGGAGAGATACTTGTCCAGTGCGAAAGCCAGTGCAGTAGAGGTACGTTCTTTGAGAGAGGCTATGGTAGAGCGAACGGATCTGACTTTAAGTCTTGTCTCCCAGTGGGGTGACAAAAATTTAGTCAGTTTCAACGCCACCAAAACACAGGCGTGTCTATTCTCTGCCAAAAGGAGTCAGTTCAGTTTGACTCCTACTTTCCGAAGTACATCTGTGCCTATTACCGACCGTCTCGAGCTTCTCGGCATGGAGTTGACGTCTAATCTCAACTTTGGTGCCACCATTGAGTACAAAGCGCAAACCGCGGCCAAAAAGCTGGGCATCCTAAATAGGGTAAAGCGGTTCTTCACGCCTGGACAGCTTTTATCTCTCTACAAAGCTCAGTTCCGATCAGGCATGGAGTACTGCAGTCACCTTTGGGATGGTTCAGCTAAATACCAACTAGCCATACTTGACTCGGTGGAACGCAGAGCTAAGAGACTCATCGGCCACGACTTTCTCGAAAAAGCTAAGCTTCACAGCCTAGCTCACCGACGGTAAGTTGCCTGCTTGTCGGTGTTCTACAGACTGTACTTCGGGGAGTGTGCACAGGAGCTCCACGAGCTAATACCGCCGTCTCCTTTCTACCATCGGACTTCCAGGCGCACCGCGGGATGCCATCCGTACTTGGTTCAAATTCCGCCTTTTCGAACGAAGCGCTTTGTATCATCTTTCATAATGCGTACTGCAAAGGAGTGGAATGCGCTTCCGGCGTCTGTATTTCCGAGTGCATACAATCTGAACCTATTTAAAGCTAGGGTGAATAGGCATCTTCTGGGTGAGCTCGCTACATCGTAGACTGAATCTTCGTCCTCCAAGGGCGGGAGTTGGTCAAGAGCAAACACATTATCAATAAAAAAAATATAAAAAAAAAAATCTACGGAAACCATTTTAAATCTTAAAATTAATTAAGTAGGTTAGTTTAGACTTGTGACTACCAAAAAATATTAACTCATGCGGCGAGAAATGCCTGTCGACGAAATAAAAATTCTGCGAAATGATACGTTCGAAGGTGTTTCGATAACATAATGGGTACCCAAAAATATAATATGATACGATAGGCACAATATGACTTGCATAACTCCAATCTAAAACTACTATTCCTATAACAATATTTTTTTTGGAAACCAGCCACCAGCAATATTTTTTTCATATCGATAAAAAATTATATCGATGTGGATACTTCACTATACCCTCCCTACTCTAATACGGCGTGAATGCCGAATTGAGTATGTTTGTACATTTGAACATCAATGATCCTTAACTATAGTTTTTAGCCGGCCAAATGCAGGAGATTGGATATATCATCGCTAGTTATTTGATATTTACACTTTTATTTATTTATTTGGCTCACAAAACCAGTTACAGTCGAAATTATATCAGAAAATTGAGACAGAAGTAAAGTTTAGAACTATATTGTAACTCTAACTATGTGTGCACATAATGACTATTATTATAATTGAATAATAAGTTAGAGGGTTAGCTGTGTTAGGGAACAGTGTGAAAACACTTATACCCAGTGGTTAGTTACACTTACAAGTTAAATATTAAAGTTACAGAACGAGACTTAATTAATATGGCCAATTATACCTTAGCTAAGTTATTAAAGTAGTAGTTATAATAATGGAGCGCAATAGTGTCATTACAAGCGGTACATTCTCGTGATAGGGTTGTAGAAGGAGGTGTTAATGAACGTTTGCAGTGCAGAACTTTTGACATAGATATACGAGCAATACGTGATGCTATCACTGTAAAAACTACGACTCCTATACTAAAAAAAATAAGCGTCTTGATCCCATTTATGAGTCTGACAACACGTTAGATACAGCAACTAAGATGTGAGTTGAATCACAAAAGACCTTGCTGTTGTGACTGCCAGCTTTGGTTGATGTTACTAATCTCTCTCTCTCTTAATTTAAGAGCTCTGCTCTTGTCGGGGGAGCAATTTCCATTTCTCTCTCCTCTCTGCCAGCTGCTTAACCTCTTTATACGTCACGACCTGCACCTCCTCCTTAATTAGGTCCGTGTAACTAATATATACTGACAACGCGGTTAGCCTAGTTGGTAGTGACCCTGCCTACGAAGCTAGCGGTCCCGGGTTCGAATCCCGGTATGGGCAAATATTTGTGATGAGCGCGAGTATTTGTCCCCGAGTCGGTGTTTTCTATGTATTCTCAAGAATGTCTATCGTTGTCTAGTACCCATAGTACAAGCCTAGAGCTTAGCTGTAGTAGCCTGATATAATATATGTTTTATTAAATTTATGTCAACTAAGTGAAAATCTTTCTTGATTATACTTTCAAAGCTCGTAACTCCTAAATGTGACGTTCTCAGTTTAAATGGACCTTATGGAGAAAGGCAGTTACGCTCTTTTTGTTCTTGTAACTATACGAATACTATGGTAAAAGTTCTAACAACGGCGTAACCGCCTGCCTTCATAAGGTCCCTTTATATTGTGAACGTCACAAATGACTCAATGGATTTTCTCCAAACTTATCTAAAGACACTTACGTTTAAGTCACCTTTCGTTTAAGAGTTAAGATGGCAGACAGATACACAGATACACCCGTTAACCAAAACCCTTGTTTTGCGTCCGGAGTGGCAAACTAGTTAGACGTAGACAGACCGCATGATAATAGACGTTCTCAATATAAAGGGACCTTATGGAGGCAAACGGTTACGCCGTTTTTAGAACTGTTACCATAGCATTCGTATAGTTACAAGAACAAGAAGAGCGTAACTGCCTTCCTCCATAAGGTCCCTAACGTCACATATAATGGTGTCGAAACACGGGGTTGCTTTGGCACGTTTTTGTGCGGAGTCACGGCCGCCCCACATACCAAGTTGACTCTATGTAAAGCTTAATAAGTTTTTTACAAAAAAATTGTTAAATAGCTGTTAAATAACTCACTAATTACTTAATCCATCCTTTGTAATACTAATATTATAAATGCGAAAGTGAGTTTTGTTCAATAACTAGCAGTCTCTCATCATATTAGTATTGTTGTTAATGTGACTTCGTCTCGATAGATGGCGTCACCTGTATTTTAATTACCGCAATGCTGCTTGGTTTAAAATTTATGTGGTCATAGTAGAATACCATGTTGTTCTAATACGCCGATAGATAGAGCTACCAGTATATTAGTTCGCGCAAGTGTTTGTTTCTCTTAGATTGCATAAGTAATTTGTATTTTTTTAACTGAATACAGAACATGGCGACCGTAAGATTAAAGAGGAAGCCCTTTGGAAAACAGTACTGAAAACAGTATGGAGATAGTTCGAGTCCCGGGGAAGGACGTAGGACTTCTTCCGCGTAGAAGCCGTTTATTGCTAATCCGTTAAGAACTGTCCAATAATCCGTGATAAAAAGTATCCTATACCCTTCCCCTTGCTCGGAATATCTCTGCGTGATCGAATCAGGAGTGACATTCGCACGAGAACCAGTCACCGACATAGCCCTAAGAATTGCTAGACTTAAGTGGCAGTGGGCGGGGCACATCGCTCGCAGAACAGATGGCCGTTGGGGCCGAAGAGTTCTCGAGTGGCGTCCGCGTACCGGAAGACGCAGCGTCGACCTCTAACAAGGTGGACTGACGTGGTTAAGGTTGCGGGAAACCGATGGATACAAGCGGTCCTAGTGGCAAACCTTGGGGGAGGGCTATGTCCAGCAGTGTATGGCTTTTGGCTGAAATGATTATGATGCTCTTCACCAGGATATAATCTATGTCCTTGCCAAGTTTTATCGAAATCGGTTCAGTGGTTTAGTCGTGAAAGTGTATCAAACAGACAGACAAACAGAGTTGCTTTCACATTTATCATTCAACATTTTCCTTTCAGTAGATTCGGAGAAAATCACAGACAGACAGACACACGAGTGACCCATAAGATCCTGTTTCTACCGAATGTACTGAACCTTAAAATCTCTTTATGGGTAAATTTCCGGGCGTTTCAACCGCCGTCATTAGTGTCACCAAATATATTGACGAAATCAATGACACTGCAGCAACTTCTGACGCTGATAGAAACTGCATCCCCGGTTCTGCTTCTGTTCACATCATCGTCATTGCTGTAGTGTCATTGATTTCGTCAATATATTGGTGACACTAATGACAGCGGTTGAAACGCCCGAAAATTCACCCTTATTATCCAATACGTCGCAACTTTACTATAGTGACAGTATATAGCAACATATGTATACAACGTTAGCAAAAAGAACCGCGAGTCACTCCAGCGATATTAACAGAACACCTGATCCAGGCCGGTAGAACGCGCCTAACTGGGGTTTAACGGGCAGTTAACTTTCAAATAAGAAGTCGCATTGCGGCTGGTATGATTTAATATCAAATACTGATTAATTTTTTTCTGCTATATTATAAAGTAATTCATGTAACAAACAGTAGAGAAAAAATATTTTCTAATAACTATAAAAATAACCAAGACATATATATTTGTTTCTATCTCTTTCTAGCACAACAGAATTTACAAATGCAAATACAAATAGTGCGTGCGTGCGTGCGTGCGTGCGTGCATGCGTGTGAGACTTGCACTTTCACTTCGAGAACGGAGTATTCTTTAAATTCGAAAACCTTGACTAATTTGTTGAAATTTTGCCTAGAGGTTTCCTTTATGACTTTATGACGTAGACGAGGAATAAAACGGAATTTTTCGAAATTCCCACGGGATCTCTTTTTCCACGCGGGTGCAACCGCGGGCGATAGCTAGTCGTGTACCACTACATCACTACAAAGTCGCCTCCCGGCGTCTGTCCCTCTGTATGTACACTTAGATCTTTCAAACTACGCAACGGATTTTAATGCGGTTTTCACTATCAGTTAGATAATTTATCACGGAAGGTTTATGTATATAATAATACCGGAGCGAAGCGAGGGCGGATCGCTAGTATACTACTAAACTACAGTTAAATTAAAACCCCACCGGCTCCCGTCGGTAAGCTGTTCCAAGTTTTCCAACCGCGTTATTTATTTACGCCATTAATTTCATACAAATTAGTCCGTCACGCTGTTCATGGTAATTGGAATTAGTTACTACAATTTATTTAATATAATCAATATTTGAGTGACTTGGTTCAGTTTGCCTGATGTTAAAATGTAAGTGGATTCAAATCTCGCTTTCGAAGCTAAGGAGCTAGAGTGGAACGTCCGATTTTCGGTCTCATACAAACATACATACATAGTACATCCATACTAACATTATAAATGCGAAAGTAACTGTCTGTTACCTCTTCACGCTTAAACCGCTGAACCGATTTAGATGAAATTTGGTATGGAGATAGTTTGAGTCCCGGGGGAGGACATAGGATAGTTATTATCCCGGAAAATTTGATAGTTCCCGTGGGAGTCGCTGGTAAAAGCTAGTTATATATATAATACATACATAGAATGTTAACCACATTACCTTTCTTTTTGCTTCGCGCAGTCGCGTGAAAAGCGGACTAATTTTGTTGCATTTTCTATACCATAGATAATGTTTCGGCTGAATCTTACCTTGACTTTTTTTTGTGTAAGGGTTAACTGGAGCTACGTATGAAAAAATAACAATCACAGATAGTAGTTAGCTGAATGGAGTCGGTTTCAATAATGCCGGCTCAGGGCGGCGGCGGGAGGGTTAGGATTCAGGTTAACACTGAAACGGCTGGCTTTTTTGTAAATTATAATATTAAAAGTAGTGTTGGATCAAGACAAACCATCGCATGCGACAATTATATATGTGTAATCCTACAAATATTATAATGCCCTTACCAATAAACGTTGAGAAACCGCTGAGTAGTTATACCATGCTTTGTCCTTATCTTTCATTGTGACATTTGAATTCGACAGATAAGGACAAAGCATGGTATAACTACTCAGCAGTTACTCAACGTTTATTAGTAAGGGCATAAATGTGAAAGTTTGTGTGTGTGTTAGTTTACTCTTTCACGCTGCAACGGCTGGTCGGATTTGGATGAAATTTGGAATGGAGATAGCTTATACCCTGGATTAACACATACGCTACTTTTCATACCGGAAAATTTAAAAGTTCCCGAGGGAGCAGCGATAAACGACTTCGGCGGACGGAGTCGCGGGCAGAAGCTATTGTAAAATATAAAAAAAACACAATCTGTCTAAGTATATAGCATATAAAACAAAAACTGCCACGGTAGCCTAATGGTTTGACCTGCCGACTCTTAAGCAGAGGGTCGTGGGTTCGAACGCGGGCTCGCCCCTCTAAGTTTTTCGGAATTTACGTACGAAATATAATTTGTAAATTTACCATTAGCTTTTCGGTGAAGGAGAGCATCGTGAGGAAACCTGCACACACCTGCAATTTGACGGTGTGTGCGAAGTTCCCAATCCGCACTGGGCCCGCGTGGGAACTATAGCCCAAACCCTGCCTGGAGGCCTGTGCCCAGCAGTGGGAAGTATATAGGCTGGATTATTATTTATTATTTAGCATATAAATAAACTAAACTAAACTATACCGACCGTACCTACCTCTAAAAAAACACTTAAATAATATCTAGTAGGAACAGCGACACGAATAAACGAATTATCTTGTAAGAAAAGACTAATTATATACTTAAGCAAACTTAAATACATCACTAGGGGAAACCTAGGAGAGTTAGACAGAGACGATTTCTTCCGACCTATAATAGTTAGAGAGCTAGCAACAATGCTCATTTGTCCCTTTAGAGACGTGCTAATTGACTAAGTTCCCGCCGGCGGCACACGAGGAGCGGTTGCGTAGCGTAGATACGACGTCTGCGTGCAAAAAAATGCGAAAAGTAAGTTTTTCTTTAAAATTTTGATTGAATTTATATCACGTCTTATTACATGTGCGTTGTTGTGTTATTTTTTCTTAAGTTGTATGGTTATTTAAGTCTCAAAGCGTTGCATTAATATTTTATGTTTGCATCGTGTTCAGAAAGTATGAATTATTATTCGGACCAAGTCGGAATTTTGGGCACGGAATTTTGCCATCATTTTACTGCTGGGTTATTTCGACACTTTTTTTTATCAATTTGCGATGTCTAATAATTACCTATCAGATTAGATTAAGATTTTTGACTATATATAATATAATTGATCTCAAAGCGATGCCATAATTACTTATAAGATATAATTACTTGTTATGGGAATGATATATGTTTTTGTCGGTACTTAATGTACTAAAAGATGATTGAATTACATTTTGCAAAAAAAAACATGTTTCATTTATTTATAATATGTGTAATGGTATTTTTAATACTCAAATAGTCTAAATACAAAGCTGTCACAACTTACCTCGGTGACAGGGGAGTTGTGGCAGAGGGAGTAATCTGCCTTTTTGTTGATTTTCTCGGAAACCGTAATACTTTAATTAACTTTGATTATTGTTTTGGAAAGGGAAGGAATGGTGCTACATTAAATCACATAGGTCATAACTGTGGAATGTTTCTTAAGCGAGATATTTCCCTTAAATCAAAAATTGTCACAACTCTCCTAGGTCTCCCCTACATAGTATAAAACAAAGTCGCTCCCCGCCGTCTGTCCCTCTGTATGTACGCTTATATCATTCAAACTACGCAACGGATTTTAAAGCGGTTTTCACCATCAGTTAGATAATTTTTCACGGAAGGTTTATGTATATAATAGTACCCGGAGCGAAGCGAGGGCGGGTCGCTAGTAATTGTTAAACGAGCTTAATTGATAGCACAATATACATTTTTGTTTCCGAGTCATGGATGTTTTCTAAGCAGTTATATGTGGTCATCGAAATCGTCCTTATGGTGGCGGGCGCTTACGCTATTATAGTTTTCATTGTCTTGTCTTTATAACAGCCGTGTGAAAAAAGGCGTAACCGCCTGCCGCGATTAGGTCCGTTTCGATTTGGACTCGTGTTCCGCCGCTCGCCGATAGATGTCTCTGCGTGTATTTAAAATCGTAGCCTGGCAGCGTTTAACAAATATTGGTAATTATAATATATAATAATTAATAAATTAACTTAAATATCGTTCAACCTCGACATACTAGAGTCTATAGACTTCAGACTATTGATACAGCAAATGTAATGTAAAAATTAAAAATGGAATATTTAGCTAATCCTTATATACCTAGTATAATACAAAGTCGCTTTCCACGTGTCTGTCTGTCTGTTTACCCGCTAACTCCTCCCAAACCACGGGACGGATTTTGATGCGGTTTTCACCATCATTAAGAAATTTTTTCACGGAAGGTTTACGTATATAATAGTAGGTACCTGGAGCGAAGCGAGGGCGGGTCGCTAGATTTTTTATATTTTAGTAATTTCTCAGTTTTCCTGATACGACACTCGGCCCGCGGCAACTCTTTCACAAATGTTACAAATCCAGTCTTATTGCGACTGGCTGCGCGCGGGTTTCGAGGACGCGCGCATTCACATAGAGCTGGTAATACCACCCAATATTAAAACTTAATTTTGATAGGACACGACGGCTAGCACACGTCGCGACTTGTTTGTCGCTCGGATAATAATAATAATCCAGCCTATACACGTCCCACTGCTGGGCACAGGCCTCCACTCACAATGAGAGGGTTTGGGATATAGTTCCCACGCGGGCCCAGTGCGGATTGGGAACTTCGCACACACCAACAAATTGCTTTGCAGGTGTGTCCAGGTTTCCTCACGATGTTTTCCTTCACCGAAAAATTTTGAATCTCATCTGATGATTAAAGGTCACCAAAATGGCCGACTAAAGCCACCTTAACGTCAACAATATGATTACTATATATAACACAGGATGGTCTAAAATGTCTAAATCTAAAACAAAATGTAATAGAAGCCTTGGTATTTAAAATAACTATCTTTTATTTATACAACAGAGCAAACACAAAGGTTAAAAAGACGGATAACTAAGTAAGTATAGAAAAAAGATTTTTAGGGTTCCGTACCAAAAGGGTCCGTCTATCCGTCTGTCCTAACTTTAAAGAGCTATATATTTTGAACCGTATAAGATAGCTTGTTGGTTTTTTCACAGACTACGGCTTAAATATATTTTTTTAGTGAAAGTGACCTTATTGTATCAAATGATCGTATCGAGGTGGCATATTGACGTACCACCAATAAACGCCGGGTTCAATACAAAATTCTCGCAGAAAAGTGTCCTAGGGCAACCTATACAAAATTAGATACTTGTCAGAGTCATTGTCAAACTAAAACATTATAATTTAAATCGTATCTCATAAACGCTAGGCTTAATTTTGCTTAATTAAAATAAGAACCCATTTCGAAGTGAGTTCTTATTCGCTCGGCCTTTTTTTGTTCCGTGACCGTTTATCTAGTCGGTCGAGTATTGTTGATCGAAAAGGTGGCATCTGTCAACATACTTACTCCAATTATTTTCTTTTACATTTTTCTTAATGTACCTACTATGTTTGATATAAATCCAAAAATTTACAAATGTTACACAACACTTACCCCTAAAATTCAAAACCATAATGCGGTATTAACAGCTCTCTACAGTTCCTCACTTGGTAATAATTTAGGATTAAAATATGCATTCGCAGCCTTGCGTTTTCTTTCAATGCCTACTTCTAGCCCTCTTTTGTGCTCCTAGTACTTTGGTTTAATCTAGACCTGTACCTAGAACAAATATATATTGTGCGGTGTGAGGTACGGCTCAGCAATATTTAGGTTACTTATTAGTTATTTTTAGTTAATTTAGGTGATGATAAAAAATTTGCCAAGTGCGAGTTGGACATACGTAACTACAAATTTACGGTTTTCAAATTTATCCCTTTACTAGTGCTATAAGACAATTGCTTGCCAAATTTAATGATTCTAGGTCAATGGGAAGTACCATTCCCTTGCGACATGATATTTAAATTCAACTTGATAACTCCACGCGTTCCTAAAAAGGGTTTTGAATGTTTTGATAGACAGACGGACAACGAAGTGATTCTATAAGGGTTCCATTTTTCCTTTTGAAGCACGGAACCCTAAATATGATGCAAACCATCAAAAAGCGCAAGATATTCTACCTCGGTCTGCTTAGGCATCATAGGTACAAAATTACTTCAACTATTTATGGCGTTCTCAATATAAAGGGACCTTATGGAGGCAGGTGGTTACGCCGTTTTTAGAACCCCTTACCATACTATTCGAATAGTTACAAGAAGAGCGTAACTGCCTTCCTCCATAAGGTCCATTTTATACTGAGAACGTCACAAATTGCTTCATCTATTTATGATGAGCAAGGTATTATTATTTTTATATTGACGATCTTATTGTGAATTTATTTACTATTATGTGACATATAATAATTATAATTTGATAATTTCCAATCCTAGGTACTAATATTATATTTAAATGCGAAATTTTGTGTGTGTTAGTTTGTTACTCTTTCACGCTGCAACGGCTGGACGGATTTGGATGAAATTTGGAATGGGGATAGCTTACACCCTGGATTAACACATAGGATACTTTTCATCCCGGGAAATACGGTAGTTTCCGCGGGAAACGCGATAAACTGCTACTACTCGAACGGAGCCGCGGACAATAGCTATATTGTAACAAATGGCTCCCTATATACCTACCTTATTACTATAATATTGCTGCTTGCAATGGAAACGCAGCATGCATCATTAAATGGGTAATTTTCAAATTGTGTGCAGGTAAACTAGTACCAACCTAAAAAAAGTTGTTTCCGTTTACATTATCCATTTTTTGCGGTTATTTGAGTGAAATGATGAATGATTTCCAGTCAGCTATATACCACAGATAATTATTGATTATCAGAATAGAAAAAAGATGCATTTATGTAATATTTGTAATAATGCATGGTAACAGAGTGGTAGCTCCATACAAATAGTAACAGTGTTCTGCGCAAAATTTGATAATGACCCAACTGCATACCTTATTTAATGAATAACACATGCAAACTAAAGATATATTTGTATTTGAAAAAAATGGCTCCCATTCGTGTCAAATTTGTACGCAAAATCACAGGTTGGTACTGAAACGCTATCTAATGAACCGTTCGGAACCCTTCAAACCGACATCCAAATGTCGAAAGAGGCAACGAACTAGAATTAAAAAAATACACCTTGCTTAGTAAGCAATTATTTGGGGCTAGAGAGTTAACGGGGAGCGGAGCGCAAGCGGGAGCGAGTAAAACTTAAATTGAATTGAAGAGTTATTTGGAGTTAGCAGTCAAAAACTGAATTTATGTTTATATATATAATATTAATATAATAAATATCAGGGATAATCTCACACAAATTGACCAGGTCCCAAACTAAGTTCTAGTAGGCTTGTACAGTTATACCATGGGGTGTTGAGCCACTTACTAACATTCTTAATTCGGTCGGGTTGTCAAATCGTACACGGTATATTACTAGTGGAATACGACGGTTTGACAACCCGACCAAATTAAGAATGTTAGCAAGTGGCTCAACAATCCCGTGGTGTGACTGTACTGGCAACGATAAACATACTTATATAGATACATATATACTTACTGCCGCACTCAGAGACGTCAATTAATTTTTAAGTTTCATTAAAGTTGTTGCGTCTTATTCTATTGCTATAGCAAAGTAAGTGACAGCAGCCACTTTAATCAATCTTAAAAGTTAATTAACGTCTCTGAGTGCGGCAGTAAGTATATATGTATCTATATAAGTATGTTTATCGTGTAGAGAAACTATTTGTACACCTTAATGGCTTTCTTTTTGCATGTCATTCTATGACAAAACATGTGACACTCATCTACTTGCTATTTAGTATTAAGAACCTTGTAACCACCATGTTTTGCAGCAAATAAATGTGACGTTCTCAATATAAAGGGACCTTATAGAGTCCTCCATAAGGTCCCTTTATATTGAGAACGTCACAAATATTCTGATTCTGATTCTCTGAGTGCGGCCGATAGAGAAGGGATAATGACCACACAGGCCACCAGGGCCGCTAGCACAAGTTGCCTGCGACTCGTTTGTCGCTAGGTAATCCCTCTCTACCTAGTCTGTAACGAAAGAGACGCACTGAGCGACAGTCGAGAAAATACAACTTGTGCTATCCGTCCCTGCAGATGTGTGATCTGAGACTCGAAATATATGCAATCTCCGCTGGTTTCGTGGCCGCTAACCTCAAACAGGTTGCCAGTAATCCAATCGCAGTACAGTTAGCCGTCTATTGGCTCGTCGCTGTGTACCCACAAAACTAAGCTTTTTGTACCGCGGAGTTTCCAGAATACTGATGTATGGTAATGACGGTTTACAGCTATAACTTGATCATTTGCATAATTATGTGTTAGTTCAGTAAGCATGTGGATGATAGTCGCAAATGACATTTAGGCTGCCTTTCCATAGAAGCGGAGACGAGCGGTGCGGAGAGGAGCTGTGTAGGAATCGACCAATCTCATTGGTTGTAATCCACATCTCGTTTCCGCTCCGCTTCAATGGAAACAGTCAAGCGGAGTCGACTGTATCAAATTTGTATAGTACGCTACTCATCCCCGCTCGTCTCCGCCTCAGTGGGAATCACATACCTCTTTTCACAGCTCCTCTCCTCTCCGCTCCGCTCGTCTCCATTTCTATGGAAAGGCAGCCTTAATCTCACTCATTAAGTATTTTCTCTTAAAAAGGTTTAAAAAACCGGTTAAGTCGAGTCGGACTCGCACAAGGGTTCCGTACAATCGTAAAAGACAAGATACAGACAGCAAAACACGCCGAAAACAACCACGTTTTGTATGATTTGTTAGATCATTTTCACAGAAGACATTATTTCATAGTAGCGAATTTTCATATCAATTTTTTTCATATTCGTCAATTTTCTATCGCTTTTCTTCATGTAGTGAAAATTCGCTAGAAAATGTCTTATGTGAAAATGATCTAACAAGCCTCTTGTATACCCCCTAGACCTTAATTTCATCATCATCATCATCAGCCTATAGTAGTCCACTGCTGGACATAGGCCTCTCCCATTGCACGCCAACGAGCACGTTCCGTGGCCACTCTCATCCAGCTCTGCCAGCCACCTTGCGAAGATCGTCGCTCCACCTAGCCTGAGGGCGTCCTACACTACGTTTGCCGATTCGTGGTCTCCACTCAAGACCTTGATTTATTTTTTATTATTTTTTGTTATATGGCGGCAATGGAAACACTCACTCTTTGTCAACGAAGCGTCGCTGCTGCCAAAATGGGCATGATGACATCATTATAATCTTGAACACTAGTTTTGTTGTAGTCTTTGTTTGTATTTAAGTAGGTATGCATTTCTCTATATAGGGTGAAATTAAATTCAGTGTCCAAATTTTGGGGGTTTAATCAGTAAGTCATACTGACCAACTTTCACTAAACATTTCAGCTGAAGCCATACTAAAGTATGGGAGGATCGATTTTTTTTCGCGATTTCGGGGTTGGTCCCATAGTGAAAGTTGGTCAGTATGACTTACTGATTTAATCTCCAGAATTTGAACACTGAATTTAATTTCATGCTTATACAGGAAGCTGTGCACTGCGACTTTGTTTAATACTGTCCAGGGCTCTTAGCCAAGATGCATTACGCTGACTAGCGTTTCTATTCGTTTCGTTTTTAAACCAATCGCGGCACTGGTAGATCACGTGATACGAAGAGTCACGTGATCTACCAGTGATGCGATTGGTTTAAAAACGAAAAGAATAGAAACGCTAGTTAGCGTAATGCATCTTAACTACGGGCCCAGAGAAGTGAGATTCAAATTGCATTAGGCATTAATATTTCTTGTCTATATAGAAAGTTCAGGGAATCGCTGATGCTCTTCCGTTTACGTACGAGTATTAAAGATGATAGCCGCAATCAAATAAGAAAATATCAAATGAAATTTTATCGTGCGGTTAAACTAATTGGTAGTGACCATGCGAAGCTAGCGGTCCTGGGTTCGACCTCCGGCAAGGGCAAATATTAGTGTGATGAGCACGAATATTTTCCAGACCCTTGGATTTCTCTATTTGAGTATTCATTTATATCTAGGTAAGTTTGTATAATTTTGCCTAGTAGGTACCCATAGCTCAAGCCTAGTTTGGGACTAGGTCAATGTTGTGCGTAATTTTTCTCTGATATTAATATTGTGTCATTTAGAAACTAGCGTTTTTTTAACCTCGTATCACTGGATTTAAATAGTATAATTCCGTAATTATTGTAAAAATATTATATTCTGAAACACGCAGCGTAAATGTTTCATAATTTTTCAGTATTGTCTGTTTTTGGTTATGTTTCATCCACGGACAGGCATTTAAATTTTATTTATTTATTTTTCTTATTCTTAGTTTTAGAGAATTTCTCAACAGATGGCACTAGTTGTACACATTTTAGACATCAAGTTAAGAATAGTGTCTACAACCGCTCAACAACTGCGACGTGGTTTATGAACCGACTTTTTGCTGACACGTCGCAAGCTACACGACGGGTCCAAAACGCGTCCATCAGGTACTGTTTTGTTGTACCGAAAAAGATATAAAAAATGGCGGCCCGCAGAGAAGTGCACCTGGCCAGTACCGTCCATAAAAAAGCAGGCTACCTTTTTGAAAAATTCACATAGTTAAAAGATGCGTGCCGCCGGAACTCGCGTGGCAAAGAACTAAACAACCTCGTCCTTCACCATTCAGGGGTAGCTTCAAATTCACAGCTTCGAAAATATGGATCGACTTACCCACCTCCGCAACCACATATCCCAATTGACTTCGAAGACGGAGGTTACCCGCTCAGTATGTCATCAGTTCAGTCCGTCAGTCTGGTCAAACGTTGACTGACGCCAGAATGATGGATGATTTGAACGGTTGCGATCAATCCAAGACTGATAGCAGACTGATAAAACGTACGCCAGTTTAGGTGACAGACGCGAGAATGATACGGTATTACACGATCAGTTTCCCATCAGTATTTCATTTCATCATTCAATGGATTGAAGGGCATTATTTAAAATATTTAATTTTCATCAGTCCGGACTATCAGTCCGTCGTTCCGTGGGTTAGACGATTATTCTCCGGTCATTCTGATCGAACTGAGGGACTGAACTGAGCCCTTAGCCAAGATGCCCGTGATACGAAGAGTCACGTGATCTACCAATGACGCGATTGGTTTAAAAACGAAACGAATAGAAACGCTAGTTAGCGATGGGCATCTTGGCTAAGGGCTCTGATGAGATACTGAGCGTGTAACCTCCGTTTAAAAATTTCTTGCGTATTATAATATTTAAATATCTAGGCAGTTAAAATTAGTTAACGGAGAAGTATTCAATATTTTCCCCCTTTAATTTATACATTATGTTGGTATTTTTTTTTGATAAATATTGAAGTGTACTTTGAGCCAATATGTACCGTCAAGGTCATAAATATGTGTACATTTTTGTACCTTGTCTATTTAATGTCATGT
This sequence comes from Tortrix viridana, assembly GCA_963241965.1. Taxonomy (NCBI): domain Eukaryota; kingdom Metazoa; phylum Arthropoda; class Insecta; order Lepidoptera; family Tortricidae; genus Tortrix; species Tortrix viridana. Next base: position 6,551,777 of record OY725200.1, read on the forward strand.
TTTAACTGCTATATATGAATGTCACAGCGATTAAAGTGACAAGGTACTAAACATGTACACATATTTATGACCTTCAATCAATGATATAAAAAACTTATTACCCACAGGCTTAGGTTTCATGAAAATAAAAGGTTTCGTCGCGTGAATAAACCCGCCCGCGCTCATGTTCCGCCGCTCGCCGATAGATGTCTCTGCGTGTATTTTAACTCGCGGAGTCGTTATGCTCACCCAGTTTACAAATAAATTTTATCTGACAAATATGAATTACAATGACTTGAAAAGGCATCGTCATTCTTAAAGACTTTTTGAGCACCGCCCTTATGAATCCCAGTAAGGGCGAGCATTTTAAAAGTGTAGTCTGGCGGCGTGTATCAATTAATAATATAATTGTTATTACTTTAAGGGCCTGTTTCACAATCGACAAGTAAATTCATCTGTCAAATAAAGATGGCCCTCTCCTTGTCTATTTTCAAGTGTAAGAATGGGAAAGGGCTTAATTTATTTGACAGATATGCTCTCAACTCAACCTCTGACACAATTATAGTGGCGAGTTTGAGTTTAGACTTCGGACTTCTGATACAGCGAATGAAATTAAAAATTGAATATTTAGCTAAAGCGCGTCACACACACGGAGCTATAATATATATTTTGGTATATTATAGTAGTTTATGTGACTGCTGCATAATGCCTAATTATGTACAGTTACATACACTATTTTATCTACATACATATTATAAGCTCTCTATGATGTGTTCAGGAACCGCATGTTACGACCGGCATAGCCGGCATTGATCAATTATTAGAACGTCAAAAATAGCGGCAACCGTAGTTTTTTTTTAATTCAGAGACAATCTAGAGTCGGCCTCTACTATCATATCGTTCGATATCAAATTATCAAGTAACATACGAGATTTGTCAAAATTTTATGCAATTGACATTTCATTTCGAATTAAATGTCATCTCGAGTGATAGTAGAATTGAGGTCAAATAAAATTGTTTTGTTTTTCAAAGATGTTCGAAATTTGAAACTCATAACTTTATCAAATCTTATATCGTTATAAGAACATTATGTTACTGCTACAAATAAGAAAATTATCATAGTAAAATTGATTGTTGTAATGCTGGTCATTGCCTACGTATTCTGAACGCATTATAGAGGACTTATGATATGTGTGTAGATAAATATGTATTATATAGCAAGGCATCTTACGATATCGTATAGTTTAGGTATATTTTCCTTACTAGTTGACACAGACTCTGTCAACTAGTACGGAAAATATATCGTAATATACCGACGTGTGTGACGCGCCTAATCCTTGCATACCTAGCATAAAATAAAGTCGCTTTCCCCGTCTGCCTGTCTGTTTATCCGCTAACTCCTAAACCACGCGACGGATTTTGATGCGGTTTTCACCATCTGTTAGATTAGATATTTTTTCACGGAAGGTTTGTGTAAGTACTAGCTTTTGCCCGCGACTCCGTCCGCGTAGAAGTCGTTTATCATGTATCCCATGGGAACTATAAAATGCTCGGGGACAAAAACTATTCTATGTCCTCCCCCGGGACTCAAACTATCTCCATACCAAATTTCATCTAAGTTGGTTCAGCGGTTTAAGCGTGAAAAGGTAACAGACAGACAGAGTTACTTTCACATTTATAATATTGGTAAGTAGGGATAAAATAGTATCCGGATCGAAGCGAGGGCGGGTCGTAATACCTACATATAAAAAGTTTACCCATTAAATAATTGTGATCTAGATTTGGAAAAAAAATGATAATTGCAAGAGGTCATTCAAATAGTCGTATATGTGTAATATTATCCGACATCTTCGATTTTGAAAATTCTTTTTTTGTTTGAAAGGGAACTTCAGACGTGGTCCGTGGTGGACATATTAGCTACATACCACAATGCTAAAAACTTTGGTAGGTTCTGGAAGAGTACAAGTAAATTGAATCCGAAAGCTGGAGTTCCTGCTAGTGTTGATGGTCTGTGCAAGCCAGTTCAGATGGCTGATAGGTTTAGGGAGCTTTTTGGGGTAAAGAGTCAGCTACCACTTGGGACGCCTCGGGTGCTCCCGGCTGAGGACCGTCAGACCAAGCAGATGGTTCGCTTCTCTCTTAAAGAGGTTGACAGCGTGATAAAATCCATGACGAGAGGGAAGTCGCCGGGGCACGACGGTCTCAGCATAGAGCACTTGATACACGCGGGTACTCACTTACCACGAGTGTTAAAGATGTTTTTTAACCTATGTATTAGTCACTGCTATCTTCCAGGTGAACTCATGAAGACAATTGTAGTACCTATCAAGAAAAACAAGACGGGGAGCGCCTCCGATGGGTCCAATTACAGACCTATTTCTTTGGCAACAGTGATAGCTAAGGTATTTGACGGTTTGCTTGATGGCGTGCTTTCAAGGCACATAAAATTGCAGGATGCCCAGTTCGGTTTTAGACCCGACCTGTCTACTGAGAGCGTAATTCTTTGTCTCAAGCATACCGTCAAGTATTATACTGATAGCAAAACGCCTGTCTTTGCCTGTTTCTTGGACCTATCGAAGGCGTTCGACACCGTGTCATACGACATACTGTGGAATAAGCTGGAGGATGGTGGTGTCCCGATGGAGATCATTAATCTTTTTCGTTATTGGTATGGTAACCAGAAGAATCAGGTTAGATGGGCGGGAGCATACTCAGAAGTGTACAGTTTGGAGTGTGGAGTGAGACAGGGTGGTCTCAGCTCTCCTAGGTTGTTCAACCTGTACAAGGATGAGTTGATTGGCGGGCTCAGCGGCACGGGTCTCGGATGCTCTGTGGGTGGGACCACTGTCAACAACATTAGTTATGCTGACGATATGGTGCTGCTCTGCCCGTCGATCAGTGCGCTCGTTAGACTGCTGAGGATCTGTGAGGAGTATGCGGTGGCTCATGGCCTGAGATACAACTCTAATAAGAGCGAGTTATTAGTTTTTGGAGCAGGAAACAAGACTTACGACTCCATTCCGGCCGTACATCTATGCGGGGCACCTCTCAAGAGAGTGACTCGCTTTAAGTACTTGGGGCACTGGGTCACCGAGAACCTCCATGATGATGCAGAATTGGAAAGGGAACGCAGGGCATTGGCTGTGCGGTGTAATATGTTGTCCCGCAGGTTTGCCAGGTGCAATGTAAATGTTAAAAAGACCCTGTTTAGAGCGTTTTGTCAAACTTTTTATACCTGCAGCCTGTGGGCAAACTACACGAAGAAGGCTTTCAATGCCCTGCGAGTCCAGTATAATAATGGGTTCAGAATGCTGTTGGGACTGCCACGTTTCTGTAGCGCATCGGGCATGATCGTGGAGGCGCGTATCGATGGCTTCAGTGCGATAATACGAAAAAGAACTGCTTCTATGATGCGCCGGGTGTGTGACAGTTCCAACAGTCTCGTTCGCTTAGTGGGGAGTACCCTGCTTGCGCAATGTGGAAACATTGGAACGCGGTTCACATGGAGGCCAGAGCCTGCGTATATCATTTAATGTGACATTGCTTAATTTAAATTTAGGATATAAGTTTCTTTGTTTTATTATTTTCATTTTTATTTTATTTTTAATATTGTATCATGTAATATTGACCATGGTCTGAATTAAATAATTTGAATTTGAATTTGAATTGTCACCAAGTCAGGATCTGATGATGGAATCGTAGGGAAATCGACGGAACTCTTAAAAAATTATAGGCATATACAGTGATTTTCATATTAAATAGTAGTAAATAAAGTTTGTATATTGTAACGCTGTCTAAAATATATATAATGACTAATATAGATTTAGTTAAATTGTTACTAGCAAACTATGGAATTTAATTATCTGGAAAGAAATAAATTTGTGTTAAATCTAGTTACTGAGTGCGGAATGGGCCAGACTGAAAACCTGGGGGGAGATTTTTGACTTTCGAGCGCTCGAAAAAATATGATTAAAATAAACCATCGACAACGAAACACGTGAATATATTAAGTCAATCACTAGCTATCGAGTGAGGGCTTCCAAAAATACGGATAATGGGTTCATGAGAAAATAATCGTGACATATTTTCGTGTGCTATTATTTTCTATCACCCGACTTTGATTTCGAGCGCTCGAAAGTCAAAAATCGCCCCCCAGCATTGCGAAGGCTCGAGCACTCGCCCGCGCGCGCGGCACACGCTGAGTCTGCCTTTTGTCATGTGGTTTTTTTTATAAATGTTTTTTATGTGTTTTGTACTTTTACTGGTGTGTGGCAATAAATATTTTTAATTATTAAAATAAATTATTTTTATTTATATTTTTTTATTTTTAAAAATTTCGCGGCTCGTCGCGTCGCGTCGCGTCGCGTCTCGGTGTGAACTGACCCGGTCAATCTCGAATTTTAGAGTCATATTTACGTATCATAGAACAGAACGTACTTTAAGGGACGTTACCCACCGGGCAACAAGCAAGCACGATATAAAATTTGACAGGTGCTAGGGAAATGAATACATCTATTCCATATTCTAACGTAAGTCTTAACGCTTAAGGTTTAAAATAAAAGTGTCTCGCCCAGACTTTTATTAACTTTTATTACTAAGCTATTTTATCCGGTATTGCTAGAGTAATTAAATAAATCGCCTAAGGGCTAAAAACGAGTGTGTACAGGCCCTAAGCTAAGCATGATATTTAATTACTCTAAATATGAAAATTAGTACGTAGGCTACTTTTAACAAATAAAAAATCTACTAAAAATGCCTATTTTTGGATAAACTACCCCTAAAAAAAAAAATGATAAAAAAAATGGGGGGTAATTTTTGGTCAAATTTGAAGTTAGGAACGTGGAAATTGGTATTGGCTACTGCTTACAAACTAAAAGTATTACTTTCGATGTTTTTGGAAATACTATCCCTAAGGGATACTACGTTTCTAGACTACTAAATATATAAAATATGAGTTTTGGCGTTTTTGGAAATTCTACCCCTAGCAGGGTGAAAAGGGTTTAGAAAATCGTATGGTTTAGTTTCTACCCCATCATGCATGATACGTACGATAATTAAAACTGTATCCTGTACTTTTAAACAAAGGTACTGACTCTCCGCAGACGAAATCGCGGGCGGAAAGCTATAATATTAAAAATGAGAAAGTTTGTGTGTTTGATACGCTTACACGGATGGACGGATTTTGATGAAATTTGGAATGGAGATAGAGAGAGAAAAAACACTGTTCCTGCGGGATGGTAAAATTGCTGATTCTACTATTCTATTCTAAATGGTTAGTTTTTATAAACGTGCAAGATCATTTGATCTCATACCTCGAAAGGGGGGTAAGACTGTGTAAGGCCGGTCCTGACCTGATATAAATGGTGTAAGGCGTGTAGCGACAACTCTCGTTTCATTTCTCTCTGTACCCAATTCTAAATTCAACGCGGACGAAGTCGCGGGCAGAAGCTAGTAAAATATATATAAATGTTACACGCCGCCAGCCTACACTTTTAAAATGCTCGCCCTTACTGGAATTCATAGGGGCGGTGCTCAAAAATCATGTCTAGAGTTCGATAGTGTTGAACATCATTATCAATATGAGTGATATTTTTTTTGTGTAAACTGGGTGAGCATAACGACTCCGCGAGTTAAAATACACGCAGAGACATCTATCGGCGAGCGGCGGAACATGAGCGCGGGCGGATGTATTCACGCGACGAAACATTTTATTTTCATGAAACCGATGCCTGTAGGTAATAAGGTAATAAGTAAGTAATCATTGATTGAAAAATATGTGTACACGTTTAGTACCTTGTCACTTTAATCGCTGTGACATTCATATATGGCAGTTACAACATGACATTAAATAATCAAGGTACTATAATGTACACATATATCTGACGTTGATTGTACAGATGGGCTGATAGTATACTTTATAAATATATTAAGGTATAAATTTGCCGCTGGATGACAGCAGCAGAGGACCGATCGTTGTGGAAAACCTTGGGAAAGGCCTTTGTCCAGCAGTGGACGTCGGTATCGCGGGGCATTTTCCCTCGTCGGTGTGCGCTGCGCGGAGTAAATCCTCCTAGGTGATCTGCTCTGCGCTCCGCCGGTTTGCGTAGGCCTTTATAGTACATCCTGTATATTATTGACGTAAGCTGCCAATCTATCGCGTCGGCCGCTAATGTCAATTCCATACATTTTTAGGGTCCCGTACCTCAAAAGGAAAAAAGGAATCCTTATAGGATCACTTTGTTGTCCGTCGGTCAGTCTGTGTGTCTGTCAAGACCCTTTTTCTCAGGAACGCGTGGAGATATCAAGTTAAAATTAATATCAAATACTTAAGTCTGCAATCCCTTGGATCAGTGAAAAAATCAAACATCTAAGTCAACGCTATCAAAAGATACGGCCGTCATATTAAAAGGGAATTTCCAGGGAATCAAAACCTATAGGGTACTTCCCGTTGACTTAGAATCGTGAAATTTAGCGAGAAGCAATGTCTCAGAGCACAAATAAAGGGAAAAATCAGAAAACCGTTAATTTGTAGTTACATCGCATAAAAAATAAAGTCCAGTATAAACTGACACGCACAGCTTATAATGGGCATGAAAAAGAGGGAAAAATCTTCGAGACTCGATTCCCGTGATTTACGAACTATTTGCATACCAACAAGTTTGTGGGGAACCCTCGGTGCGCGAGTCCGACTCGCACTTGACCGGCTTTTCTATCGTGACGTAACGGTAACGTTCACTGCAACTGTCTAGACCTACAGATGGTTTTTCTAAATTTCTCAGTTACCCCGCATCCTAAGGTCCGAAATGTGCTGTCCAAACAACAACAGAGCGTTGCCCTCGTGTTTGCCTGCCGGAGTGTTTGCCCGCGTCTCCTAGAATCATTGACTTGCCTTAGACTTGCGTAAGCGCAAACATGGAAGACGTTGACGCCGTGAGTTCGGGAAAAGTGATAAATTTATCGGTAATCGGTTGTAAGATGTTACAAATGTCATGTAAATAGAATTCCAACGCAACACTAAATATGTTGTAATAGTTATTTGTTTTATTAATAGGGTTCAGTACCCTTGAAATTTAAATTGAATACAGGGTGAAATTAAATTTAAACTCCAAATTTTGGGGGTTGAATCAGTAAGTCATACTGGCCAACTTTCACTATGGGACCAACCCCGAAATCGCGAGAAAAAAATCGACCCTCCCATTTTGGCTAGTCAGCTGACGATGGCACGGAACCCTTCGTGTGCAAGTCCGACTCGCACTTAGCCGGTTTTTTTAAGTTGCCGCGAAGATCGATTTGATTTGAATTTTTTTAACTCAGATATTTGGGTTGTTCTACAATAATTATTAAAAAAAACTCTTCGAAATAAATAAACATCGAACAAACACGATTTTATCCCGGTTGCCCGGATGGCTATACCACCATCTTACCCGATATGCTTCCCCGAAACAGTAGTGCAAGTACTATTGTGTTCCAGCGTGAAATGTCGCGCCCATCACACATCCTAGATGTGCCATACTTGAGAATTAGCAGGAATCTGCTTAAGTACCTACTAGGCAAGCGCCTTTTCCAAAGAATTTCGAGAAAGTCACATCTCTTCATGAGCTGGGAAAACTAACGGCTTTATTTTCTTGGCAATGGCTTTTTGTACTTATGCGATTATAAATTTATATGGGCCGGTCGGTCCATCCGTTTAGGAGCTACGACAGATACACAGATACACAAACACACAGATACACACGTTAAACTTATAACACCCCTCTTTCTGCGTCGGGGGTTAAAAACAAATAAAAATTAGAAATGTTACACAGCATTTTATTACGCTTACATTGTAATCAACTGCTAGAGTTAACTCAACTCCTAAACCGACGTTAGAGGCATCGGTGCAATAGACGCAGAATAAGACGCTGCAACTTTAATCAAACTTAAATATTAATTGACGTCTCTGAGTGCGGCAGTTAGTGAATTTTATCATAAAATAATATTAAATGTTTAGGGCACGGGAACCACATAGATCTAGTCCCATGTTCGGAACATGTTCCCAACCTAGAATCCCCAATCGCGTTGTAAATTTGTGTTAAATGTCAGAGATTTAGAAACTTTCTTACTTATATATTTATGAGACCTGCATCACATTTATGAGCACCGATTCGCATTTTTTCTATAGGAAATGGCTGTTTTGTTTTGAATGAAGATGCGTACTGTAGAGGTTGGTAGAGTTGTAGAGGTCTTCTTCCCGCACCCCCACCATGTATGTGCTGCTTGAAGCAAAACTCGGGTACGGTTTTCTTTATACTTTTATTTTCTTCAGTAAATTACATTCACATGAGGTCACACTTTCATTAGCGATTGATAACTGACTAACTTTACCAAAATCGAATCGACATTCTTCAATTTCAAATTTCAAATATTGCCCACTTTTGATGCAGCCAGCATGCTTCACATAGCGAACCTTCTCAGAACGCATGTGAAAGGAGATTTTATGCGTTCGCATCTGCATACCTACAACGTTTCTAGCATTCTATAGACAAAATGCGAATCGGTGCTGATAAATGTGATTCAACAGGCATCAGTGCTTCGTAGGCCAATTAAAAATTCTAAAAGTTGTCATACCACTTCATTTACAGTATATGAGACGTATACGAATACTATGGTAACAGTTCAAAAACGGCGTAACCGCCTGCGTCTATAAGGTCCATTTATATTGAGAACGTCATATATTGCGTTGAAATTTGACACACTAGACATTATCACACCCGCTGCATATTAATAAAAAAGCCAAAAAAATGGCGACATAAAATATTTTTTCATAGCAAACTTACACGACTAGATGAAAAAATCATTAAATAGGGAATTAAAAATCGGCACGAGGTTTCTTAAAGCGTTTTTTTTTTTACAATTTCCATGGTGAACCATGCTTTACATATTCTGTTGGTACCTGAGCTCACAGTCAGGTCCGTTATAAAAGCTGCCGCGAGCTTCCGAGGAAAGCTCTCCGTCGGACTCCGCCGCTACGCACGTACGTAAGCTCTATTATATTATTATTCAGTGTTATTAAATTGCAGTGATTAATAATTGTGATATAAGTACAGGGTGTTCGATTTTATTTAAGATTGGGTAGAAAAGTAAATTGAATTAATAATATTTTTTTATTAAAAGTAACACTACATTACCTATAGTAAAATTGAAAATTGTGTTTGATAAAAAATCTTATTAGAAGTGGATTAATTATTTTAAAAAATTGGTGCATTATATTGACTGATAAAATAATATTATTGCTTAACCAAATATAAATTCTATAAAATAAGTAAAGCCAGTTATCCAAATAAACTCTAGTCGCCTGTCAGGTTAGTGAAAAGATAAATAAATAAAATAAAATCGTAGTAACATTAAATTATTATTTTACATTACATTAATTTACATTGAATATACATTTTTTAAAAGGCCTGCTAGTATAGATTTTAATAGAAATGTTTATGTAGGTACTTAATCTTAATAATATTATTTTTTGGTAAACTTTTAAGTTAAAAACTTTCATGTGGTAAAGGTCTCATTTCAAATTTATCAAATCCGAATTGATATCTTATCATTTTTATTTTTATTATCAAGATAAATTTAGTGCCAAAATTAATTACTAGCAGGAGACCTATATCGTAAACAAAAATTCAAAATAACCTAAATTTATTATTAACTTAAAATTTAAATAAAAGGTAAAGTGTAATTTTTAATATTAAATAAACAATTTTATTGGGTGCATTTATGTGTGTGCTTAACCGAAGGCATTCCTAAAAACCCTAATCACATGGGAGTATGAATTGGACGTAGTTTAGTAAAAAGGATCCAACCGACAAAGCAAATGTATATAAATTTGAATTATATTGCTGTCAATATTATGTCAAATTCTACAAGTGTGAAATGGTTGAATTGGATCTTTTCGTAATGGTTTTCCTAATTCTTAGTTTTCTGACATGAACATAAAATAAAAAAATAAAAACAAAAAAGCAAATCTTAAAAAACACACTTAACTTATTTCTGCATTCGAATAATTCAAAAGTTCTGACGATCTAAATGAATGTGCAGGCAGTTGAATGTCATTTACCCACCTTGACGGACGACGTAAATTCGCCGGCTATTCATCGACTGAGTAGAACTGAACGACGATGCGTTAACAGAATAACATAGCAGAACGTCGCACCTTTATAATTATGACGTTCTCAATACAAAGGGAACTTATGAAGGCAGGCGGTTACGCCGTTTTTAGAACTGTTACCATAGTATTCGTATAGTTACAAGAACAAGAAGAGCGTAACTGCCTTTCTCCATAAGATCCCTTTATACTGAGAACGTCACTATTATAAAATATTGGTTCACGGCCTTTACACGCGTTCGTGTAAAGGCCGGAATATAAAAAAAATATTATACTGATCTTTTATTTCAAGAAATACTGAAAACTAACGTTGGTTAAATTTTAATAGACTTAAAAAATACAAGATTACACTTATACCAGAAAATAAGCCCCGCGATGGTAAATGCTTGTCGAAGAAAACATTCTTTAATTTGAAAATGGTGTAAGAACGTTTACAAATTATTACCTTCAAATTTTGGTAGCGGGATGAAAAGAAAATCTAATTAAAAATATGAAGAATAAATAAGCCATAAGTAATAGGTATTTATTAGTATGTGCTTATATGAAATGCATACATAGCCAAAGATATCGCAAACTGGGCTGCCAGGTGAAACTATTATTAAATCTGTAAAACTTAAGTTGTCAAAACAATGAGCACTTTACACGTTACAAGGGAACAGAGACACAAATAAACGTAAAGAAGCCGGAGAAATCTGTTTGGTTAACCATAGACTAAAACATTGTTAAGATCCTGTTGCTTTACAACCTTTTGTGTCCAAGTTTAGTCGTTTTCCATCGCTAGAAATTGCTAACTCCAGTAATAAGGGCCTTTGTAATGAAGTAACACATTTACTAGTAGCAGTGAGAATGGGCCTGCTAGACTTACGAGAATGTACACTGAGCGTCAAATAGAAGCAGCCAAAATGGCCAATTATATCGCAACACATCCTTAAGCTGCCTTTCCATAGAAGCGGAGACGAGCGGAACGGAGCTGTGAAAAGAGGTATGTGATTCCACTGAGGCGGAGACGAGCGGGGATGTGTGGCGTACTATACACAAACAAACTTGGCTCCTCTCCGCTTGACTGTTTCCATTGAAGCGGAGCGGAGACGAGATGTGGATTTCAACCAATGTGATTGGTCGATTCCTACGGCTCCTCTCCGCTTCTATGGGAAGGCAGCCTTATTCTATAAGAATAAAGTTGTGTTGCGATATATTTGGCCACTTTCGCTGTTCCTATACACTTACGTTATAAATTAAATCGTTCAATTAAATTTAATTCTGTGATAAATATGGCTACTGGATAAATATGGCTAAATATGGAATTGTCCCACTGGACAGTGGGACAATTCTGCCAGTGTCAAGGTTGGAAGTTACAAGTGATCAGTAAAATGTTTTTCCAAAAGCAGAAACTGACACATCAGTTGGAGATCTAAAAAAAAAAAAACTGTTTACACCTATGGCTACAGATACTAAAATTACAATTTACAATTTAATATTAAAGTCATTAATATACTTAGCTAAAATATACACAAAGGAAGAATTTACAAAAATTAAATCGTTAAAAGTGTCACACAAATTGTTTTATTATGCCATTGTGACACAGGCTGGCAAAGATTGGCAAATCCTATACATCATTTAATTTAATTTATCAAATATAATTACAGCCGCCATACTACATTATTACTTTGCTCGTCCTTACTGGAATCCATAAAGGTGATGCCTTCAGAGTATGATCATTTTTATATTATAACAATTCTATCCAATCAAAGTGCCTGATAAAAAAATTCTGCAAACTGGGTGAGCATAACGACTCCGCGAGTTAAAGTACACGCAGAGACATCTGTCGGCGAGCGGCGGAACGGAACATGAGCGCGGGCGGGTTTATTCACGCGACGAAACATTTTATTTTCATGAAACCCGTGCCAGTAGTTAATAAGTTTTTTCTATCATTGATTGAAGGTCATAAATATGTGTACACATTTAGTACTTTGTCACTTTAATCGCTGTGACATTCATATATGACATTAACCGCCTGTTTCACAATCGTCAACTTCGTCAAGTAAAGCATATCTGTCAAATAAATTTAGCCCTTTCCCTTTCTTACACTTGAAAATAGACAAGGAGAGGGCTATCTTTATTTGACAGATGAATTTACTTGTCGATTGTGAAACAGGCCCTTAATAGACAAGGTACTAAAATGTACACATAATTATGACCTTGACTACATCGTGCGGTGTGTAGGCATGTATGCGCTTACGCATACTCGCCACAAGCCTGTGGTGCGAGAGCTACCACTGATAATCATGAATTTAGTCGCGTGTGTGCGTAGGCACCTAACTAGATTTGCTAAAGGGCCTAAGTTGAATTATGTTTGTGTATACTTTGATGTTAGTAACACCTTTTCACAGAACATCGGCGTAAAGTGGTATTTATTACTATCACAGAATAAATATAGCTAAAGCAGTAAAGAAACTATGAACAAACGTTCGAAACATCGCACTCACACAGACGCACGTCTCAACGAGACCCCTAAGCGAACATGGCAGTGCTGTCAGTGGCGGGTGTCGCGTCGAGACGAATGGTTGAGACACGCGTCTGTGTGAGTGCGACGTTTCGAACGCTTGTTCATAGTATCTTTACTGCTTAAAGCTAGCCTTATGGGCCTACCACACGCGCAAGCTTCACCACAGTTTTGCCTGCGCAAGCTAAAACTGAACACTTCGCGTCTATACAGTTTTACCAACTACACGCTCCGTGTTCCGTGTACAAACCGGCCTGCGCAGGCAAAACTGTGGTGAAGCTTGCGCGTGTGGTAGGCCTAATGGGCCTGAGTCACCGAAATTGTTAATTATATCACAAAATTTCATATAGAACCAAATGCTAAACCATAGATAATACAAGCCTGTGCTGGGAATAAGCTTTAAAATTGACGTTAGTTGTCTATATAGCCAATTATTAGGTGACGCGTTAATTAGAAGTGCGACGGGCGGTTGAAACGCTCGGAGAATGACCGATTTAAACCCCGACGCATAATAGGGGTGACATTCTCAGTATAAAGGGACCTCATGGAGGAAGGCAGTTACGCTCTTCTTGTTCTTGTAAGTCTTGTAACTATACGAATACTATGGTAACAGTTCTAAAAACGACGTAACCGCCTGCCTCCATAAGGTCCCTTTATATTGAACGTCACAGGGTGTTATAAGTTTATCGGTGTCTGTGTAGACGGATGAACCGATTCCGATTTAGTTCTTGTTTGAAAGCTGACGTAATCGAGAGTGCTCTTAGCTAAGTTTAGTGAGAAAGTAGAGATCCCTAAATTTTTTTTGGGTTTTTTTTGTGTATGTTACGCTATGTCTCCGCCAGTTGTGAACCGATTTTAAATTAAAAAAAATATATATCTCAAGAGCGGTACTATTTCAATTTCGTTAAGATCTGGCCATGGGATTCCTGAAAAATCAAACTCCTTAATATTTGGAGTCGGCAGATAATTTTTTTAAACAATCATTATTATTTTATGCTACCTTTTGCCCGCGACTTTGTCCGCGTAGAAGTCGTTTATCGCTGCTCCCTCGGGAACTGTAAAATTTTCCGGGATAAAAAGTAGCCTATGTCCTTTCCCGGAACTCAGGCTATCTCCATACCAAATTTCATCGAAATCGGTTCAGCGGATTAGCCGTGAAAGCGTTACATAAAATATTAGTATGGATTGTTTCAAAGTTAGGCACTAGGAGTGTATTTAGTAAGAAAGTTAAAATCTGAACCAAAGTTAACAGTTAAACTTAACTCTGCAACTGCACGTTAAGTTCAATAACCTTAACCGGTTACTACCAATAACCTTTACCTAATAAATAGTTAACACTCTTCTTACCACACCACCTTAAACATAGAAACTTAAGGTAGAAATTCGTTTAAATTTATAGCAAAATCCAATTGTTTTGATGCATCAAAGTATTAGAATATGTGTTTTATAGTAACTGGATAGCGTTGGATGTTTAGATATGTAGTAATAGATAACGGTTTATGGGAAGTGAGGTAACTGTTAGTTATTTTTGGATTAATTAACAGAAATGGCCGTTTTCCGCTATGTGATATGAGTAAATTAAAGAACGGTTAGATAGATTGCGTTAGAAATGTTTAGATATTTGTTGTTTAGGTTCAAAACGCCGCGAAGAGTAACAGAGGGGTGTTATAAGTTAGCGTCCGTGTATCTGTCTTTAGCATCGTAGCTCCCAAACGGATGGCCCGATTTTGATTTAGTTTTTAGGGTTCCGTACCTCAAAAGGAAAAAAGGAACCCGTATAGGATCACTACGTTGTCCGTCTGTTTGTCTGTCAAGACCCTTTTTCCCAGGAACGCGAAGAGGAATCAAGTTGAAATTCATATCAAATACTCAGGTCTGCAATCCCTTGGAGCTGTGAAAAAATCAAAATTCTAAGTCAACGCAATCAAAAGATACGGCCGTTTATGCCGCATATTCGAGGGAATCTCAAGGGAATCAAAACCTATAGGGTACTTCCCGTTGACTTAGAATCATGAAATTTGCCAAGAAGAATGTCTTATAGCACAAGTAAAGGAAAAAATCCGAAAACCGTTAATTTGTAGTTAAATACATCACATAAAAAACTCCAGTATAAACTGACACTCACTAAGTACTAAGAGTGCATACTTAGTGCGTGTCAGTTTATACTGGATGTTTTCTATTGTATTCCCGCGATTTACGAACTATTTACATAATTATCTACTCGTTTATGCGGAACCCTCAGTGCACGAGTTCAATTCGCACTTGACAGGCCTTTTTTGTTTAAAGGTGACTTGACTAAGTCTACTGAAAATCAGTGGAGCCATTTAAGATTTATGAGCTCCGAATGTAGGGGTCCTAATTTTGTCGGAGGAATAGATAAAATCTATTCAATAGTTATTGTTATTTAAACACTTGCAAAAATTTTCGGTAATATTTGGAACTAATTTACGCTTTGTGTTGCAGCTATTCAACACAAGATGCCGCTGTCTTCAATAAGTAAATTAGTTCTGCTCATCGCCGTAGCCTGCAGCAGCGAGGCTTCAGAATTATCCAGAAGTGAGTGATAGAGGTCGCTATTATAAGCGAATCAACATAATAAAGTGTAATAATCCTCTTATAAAAATATTATTTTGTTCTTTTTTAGCAATCAGACAGGCTCCTGGAAGTATCTTCACGGTGGGCAATGGAGAACAGTGTTTGGGCTCTGACAGGTCTACCGGTGGTGTCTGTTTGTCTAGGAACCAGTGCAACACCCAGGGTGGCAAGGCTATTGGCTTCTGTGGGGTTTTTGCGACGTGTTGTGCGCGTAAGTTGGTAGTTTACTTGGAATTTTTCAAAAGATGCTCGTGGGTTTTTAAACAAGCGCCCTCTAGTAGTCATTAGCAAAAATACAAACTAAACTAGTTGTAGCATGTTACAAGTACTTTATTTATTTTTATAAAGATGTCGTTGTTCACAGTAAACGCGTGTGATGTCCGAACAAACACTAAAGTGGCTGTCTTCATCAATCCCCCGCTAAGTAGAGAATCTTCTGGCTTAGAATGTTCTTATAATGTTGAAATCAACAACAACAACATTTGCCAGATGAGGATTGACTTTGAGACGTTCAACTTGGCGCCTCCGACTACGGTAAGTTTTGGTTACGTGACAATAGATGGCGTAAAAGTTTAATTTTAAAACAAAATCTTTGTGATCAGTTTATTAATGAATACATACAGTGAATATAATTTTGTTACTAAGTTCTAGAAGAAGTAATTTGTATTTAAATTAGAGGTTATACTCTATTTTGTTTTAAATTATTTTCATCGAGTAATAGTGAACGATAGATGGTGCTTTAATCAATTTTCTACTATCAGGTTGAAACAGTCGACAATGTAACTCAAAGACCGGGCTACTCGTGCAAAAACGATATCTTCCAAGTAACCAACCTGCAAGCCAACTCTGACTTCATACCTCCTCTTTGCGGAGATAATAACGGACAACATAGTAAGTATTTTTAGTTACCATTATTTTAATAAACTATTTTAACTTACTTATCTTTTATTCATCAGCTTAAGTAATAGGTACATACTTTACATACTATGTACTACATAGTAAAAAAATACTATAAATAGGCACCTGCACATATTTACGATGAATTTCAACTAATTCGATTCTCTCGTCGTAAAGACTTTACTACGGTTCGTAATCCCTAAAGTTAAGTATATGATAATTAACCTTGAGTAAACGAAAAAAAGTAATGCCACTTTCTTTACCAAAAAAGACAAAATAGTTCAATTTGCCCCTTGTTCGTTTTGCCCCCAGTGTACGTTAGGGTAAACGCATCAACCGACAGCCGCTTCATTCGCATCAGTATCAAGATCACCGACCGCAGCTCTCAGCCCAACTTGCCCCAAGCCACGTGGAAGATTAAGGTCACGCAACTCGAGTGTTTCAACACTTTGGGGTAAGTGTATCAATAGACAATATAAACAATATAGAATTCCTCTTCCCCCCCGCTTCCTTTTATTGTAAATTTGGTAGATAATAGCCACTTAACTTCAATTTAGTAATGCTTAAGAAAGGTCAGCCTAAAATAACTCAAATGTTAACGTTAAAATTATAATTTACGTAATATAAACATTAAAGCTAACGCTTATGAAATTAGAATAGAATTTAAACTAAACTAGTTCAAAAAACATCAGTTCATATCCTATATTTTACCATGCAAGACTTCTTCTAGCTAATTCTTTTTAAATCTTTCATACCTTTCTGTACTCATTTTGGATCATTCAATAATTGTGTATTCGTCTTGCAGAAAATACCGCGATGGAATTCTGCAGGCTATCACGTCTTCGCTTCCATCATCACCTCTGATGTCCTCGGCGGACAGAGACGAATATCTTATCGGTAAGACCAACCATACCTAGAACCACCTTATTATACAGCGTGGCAAAGCAGACTGTCATGGTGTCAGGTGGAAATTCTATCCCTAGAAAATTCAGGTGAAAATTGAATCATGTTGCCACTAGCACTTCTAACAGTGCCTTCTTTTTACTAACTTGACTACTGTCTGTTTGTGGCTTTTTTACTTCTAAAATGACGAACCAATATCAATGCTATTGTTTTTATTTAAAAAGTCAGTTTAACTATACCGCTACGTTCACACGGTGACTATACGATTCGATTTTATCACGTATACGGTTTTACGACGACGATTTTTGAAGCGATTCTCGAATATGAGAGAGAAGTTTGTGTGAGCGAGAGAACGTAAACACAAGCGCCACTTCGTGTCGTATTTGACAAAATCGTTTCAAGACGCGGCCTCCGCGGTGACAACTTCATATGGTATACAGAAAAAAATATCTATGGAACACGATATTTTCCCGCATAGACTCTGTGTGAACAATCTTGTATTCGATAAAAATCTCGTATATGGAATACGGGAAAAATGTCACCGTGTGAACATAGCGTAATGGTTTTTAGTTAGGTTTGATGAAAATCAGTAAGGTCACTCAAGAGTTTTCAGTTCTCTAAGTAGTCAGTCAACTATCACTTCTATTAAAAGCATTTTTTTATTACAGCTCCTCCCGGCTGCCTACAATACTACCCCGACCGCTCAGGTTCATTTGAATCCTTTAACTACAACCGCGGCGCCGGGCCCTACATCTCTAACCTAGCTTATGCGACGTGCTTCAAGCGGACGTCTGATGTTTGTGGTATCAAGTGAGTATCTATACAGCTATTCCATCAATCCTATAAAAATCTGTAAACATACGTAGAGCGTAAGATGATCTTAGGCATTGCCGTTTTTGTCCACGCTAAAAAGTAACTATTTATGTAAATTTGGATGTAAAAAACTAGCCCATATTTTTTATTTTCAATTCGCTATAATAAAATGTAGTTTTTCAATATACTTACAGTGCGACAGCTGTTTAAACATACGCTCCTATGCGAGTTTAACAGACTTGGCCTGAACCCGAAAGACTTCAAAGCCATACCAATTCCATTGGAGATAACCTAAGATAATTGAAAAAGTATCTCTATTTTTTTATTAATATAATATTCACCTTTCCCCAGACTAACAGCAGCATCATTCGATATGGCCTACCGCCAGGAAGAGAACTTGTACCTCGACACTGACTGCCAGATCAACCCCTTCACACAAGGGGTAGCTCAGAGCGAAGACTACCTGTTCATCCCTGAAGCGGAGACAGCTGATGGGCTGAGAGGCTCCAAGTTCTGTGGGACCAGTGCTAACAACCAAATTATAGCTTGTAAGTATTAACATTGACGACGCGGTTAGCCTAGTTGGTACTGCCTACGAAGCTCGGTCCGGGGTTTGAATCCTGGTATGTGCAAATATTTGTGTGATGAGCGCGAGTATTTGTTCTTAGTCATGTATTTCTCTGTATACCTAAGTATGTTTATGGTTGCCTATAGTACCCATAGTACAAGCTTTGAGCTTAGGTTGGGACTAGGTCATTTTGTGTGGGATTGTTCTCTGATATTTATTTATATTTCATTTGATTGTCTTAAGATCTTTTTCGTTAAAGATGTTTAGTCAAAAGTTCAGATGAAGATTTTTTTAATATTTCTTTACACAAAATAGGTTCAACAATAGCTGTTTAAAGACTTTAGAATGACGCCAGATTTAACAATATCAAAAGAGCCATTTGTGAATTTTATTATATTGCTCATATATTGGAATACATTTCAATATTATTTATATTGAAGTGTATTCCAAATTTCTTATATTGAGAGTCAATCAAAAAAACATTTCGAGGATTTTTCTTCTCATGGCTAATATTTGGATATCAAATTTGTAAATAAGCTTTTGCCCGATAGGTTCTTCTAATTAAAATCGTTGCTATGGCTCTAAACTTTAGATCAATATAAAATATTCATACGACTATCCAATATCTGGTTCACATTGATCGTGTCAAGAATACCTATACTCAAAAAGAAAATTACACAAGGTGTTTAATAAACAAACGTTGCTATTTCATAAGAGAAACTTAATATTTTTTTTCAATTTTTCAGCTACCCCTCCAGGCCCATTGTACGTCCACTTCCACAGCGACAACCTCGTCAGCGACGACATCAACGAGTCCGGCTACCGTTTCAACTACAACGTCCTAAACAATTGCCATCTCAAGAAGTAAAACGTCTAGTAGTGCTTGGCAAAATAAACAAGAAAAATTGTTGTCGCATGAAAATATTGTACTTCCACCTATAAGCTATAGGTTTAATTTCACGCCTCGGCTGGCTTGTATTATATTGACAGGGGTAAGATAAACGTTAGGGGAAAGATGAACAATAAGTTGAAATGATTTCTTTCTCCCTCATTTATATATTACTAAAAGATTAGTTCAGCAACTCGTTAATTAGTATTTGATATCTATTAATTCCTTGTTTCCATTTTGATATTTTCACCTATCACCGTCTCTAGACATTGTTTTAATGTGAACAGAATACTAGTTAGATTTGCAGTACAATTATGCTTTGAACTAAAAAAAAAATACGTTCTTACCTCAAGATCAATGTTAGTAGATAACTAAGGGGCAATAATATCAACCCCTAGTTGATACTTTTGCCCCTAAATAATATATTCAGCCGATGCATTTTTGAATGATTGTATTTATTGTAAGATCTAATATATTCAGCCGATGCATTTTTTGAATGATTGTATTTATTGTAAGAGATCTGTATTCATTTACTTAGTGCCGATAATTATTAAGAATTGTTTGTTTAATTGTAATTTTTAAATAAATGATTACTAAAAATTATGTGTTATAATTCAGTAAATCTAATTTAATAATGGAATCATAAGAATACAACAGCGTATTTATTTTAAAATGACGTCAACTTTCAGTTTACATTTCATAAGCTTTACGTAAAATATTTTTTTTTAAACTAAATCCTTATCAATTAAATTATAAGAATAATATGAAATGTTGGCTATTGTTTCGATATTAATGTGGAAATATGCGAGATTCAATATATGCTTTCTGATAGACTTATTAGCTTAAGTAGATAAACTATTAGTGGCAAAATACAGGGAAACATACACATATTAAGGTTTTAATAAATGAAACAAAATAAGGTTTTATATTTTAGTTTAATGAAATACAATATATAACTTAAGAACTATAACTTAAAATAAAAAATACAATATAAATGCAACTCCTAATGTTAAATGACTATGTTAAATATTTAAAACATATTTACAACCAAAAAAAACCGCCACTGGTGTGTGTCCTAGGGCATTGTAAAATAATAAATGTAAAAAACTAAAAATCCTCCTATAAAATCAGTCTAAATAATTTCGATGTAATTTGAAAAAAAATCTGTTGTATCGATGGCTCAAAAAAAATCTTAAAATTAGACCACAACTTACTAAATATTTACATTCGTATTTTTCGTAGCTTATTATATTGTAAATACTCGTATTTCTTAATAGACTGTTACTTTTATTAAAATGTTATTAAAAAAAATCGTTGCTTGCAGTCTTAAAATATAAAAAGATTAAAAATAGTGTTGAAACTCACATACCTTCACTGGATTGTCTTTAAAGTGAATAAAACAAATTAGTTACTTGTGCCTATACACTTTTTATTTCAGATACTCACCTTTGATATCCTCAACAGAAAACAAAAAGTAGTTTTACACCACAAAATTCTCTTATATCAGTCACCTTCAAATATTACACAAAATAAATAGCACATCTGCAACTTCAATATAATCAAACCAAACTTACACGTTGACTGATACTGCGTATTTTTTTCTTGGCTTTAAATATTAGCTGCCTTAGCTATTTATTATAAGAGAGAGCCAACGATACTAAAAATACTACTATCTATAGAACGGCGGTCCCCTACTGACGGTGTAAGTGGAGAGAGGGATGCCTTTAGCGCCATATATTTCTTCGGGCGCGTTTTCATAATCCACATCGTAGTATATGCCCGTTTGGTTCTGAAATCAAACCAGATTTTCACAATTTTGACATGTGCTAGCCGTCCTGATATTAAATGTTTGGCACCCTGTACTCAGTCGGTCTTTTACTATTATCTTGGTGTATTACATACTACCCTAGCTCTAAATAAATAGTTTTGATAACTCGTGTGTACAATCTATTAATGTACTTACATGCATGCTTCTAGCTCTAGACTTAGGCCGAGGCACCAACAAATCAGCCCTCTCTTGCACGTGGCTCGACGCTTCGGAGCTGGTAGACTCTGTTGCCATGTGGTTTGTGTAGCCTGAAGGAAATTAAACGAATAAGATATTAATGTATCTACAATTTGACGGCGCAGTTAGTCTAGTTGGTGACCTTGCTCACGAAGCTAGAGAAATGGGCAAATATTTGTGTGATGAGCGCGAGTATTTGTATTTGTTTCTGTGTCATCGATGTTTTCTAAGTATTTAAGTATGTATTTCTCTATATAAGTACGTTTATAGTACAAGCCTAGCTTAATTTAAGCCTAGGTGTTTGAGATTTTCTCCTGATATTTATTTATTTTGCTTGTCGTGGAAAAGGAAGGGCAAGGCTCAACAGTGGGCTATTCAATTTAATTATAGTCCAGTAAAAATAAACGTGGGAGTGAGACCTAAGTACTGTGGGTTTCGTAAGTAAAATAGACTGTTGCGGTAAAAAAACAAATTAAAGTGTGATGTCACGTTAATAATATATCTAAAATGCACGGTTGATTTATGCGTTAAACGCTGTGGAAGACAAACGCAATCTCAGGCTGCAACTGCCGCTGCGTTCAACGGAAACAACAATACATTCGATTCGCTTTATAAGTAATAAAATAGTGCGCATGCGTTTTGCGCTGCGTTTAGCGCATAAAACAACAGCGCGCTTAAACTGACTATCGATGATATCAATGGGTGTTTTACGAAACATCTCTTATCACTCGTACGTAGGATAATAATAATAACTTAGTGATATTTTTAAAGCTTATATACAGAAAACACTTACCGTATAAATTATGATGTGACGCAGACGCATTGGCTCTAGAAGCAATCGTGTTTAGCGTCCCAGTGTGGTGGCCGGAGTGGAGACCCAACCTATAAAAATATAATAATTTGCAGTCTTTGTGATTTGGACTCAGTTACAAGTCATTATTGAAGCCAAATACTGGTATACTAAAAAAATATTACTAATACGTAATTAATATTATAAATGCTTTTGTTTACTTGTTTTGTCTTTAAGAACCATTTAACCAATATATGTGAAACTTGGTAAAGATATATTTTAAAGTGTTATTAATATCTGAAAAAATATAACAGGGAATAGCGATTGTTAATTTTTAACTGGTCGTAGTTGCGGGCAAAAGTTAGTAGATATAAAGGTATATTCAGATTCAGATAAGGCATTAACGGTTTCAAATAATTATATTTAGATACCTTGGCATGGGTACAGGCGGTAACGTGGGGTAGCCTCCAAACATGGCGGACGATGGACGCGTCGCCATTTGATTCGGCTCCGGCTAAAAAAATAAAATAAATTGTCAAAACCATGGCATCAATTTTGCACTTAAAAATCAAGGAAAAACTGGGTTCAAAATATATTGCTGTGATACGTTTGCCCCTGAATATTGATGAGCTTGCCCCGTCATTTAATTGGTAATTTAAGTCTGACTGTTAAGAGGAAGCGACGCTATAATAATTAGGGTTTAATGGTAGTAACTGGCGAAAATAAACACACAAAATCCGTTGACACCAATATAATAATACAATATAACATAAGAGTAAGATTAACTTACCGCATAATGGTTGGACTGCGCCATCGCTTCAGCTATTTGTGCCCACCGCATCCTTTCTTCTAAAGTTACCTATAATTAAAATAAACATGATTTCATTAATTTTGCTGTTCTAGTGAAATAACCTTCTATTGATAACTTTGCCCCTTGAGAGTGTTCAATTTACCCCAAACATGTCGAGCTCTTACTTAAGTATATTTAATGTAAAATTACTGATTGAAAATTTTGTATGAATTTTTTGTTTATTTAATAGTAGTTTTGTCATTATCTCACTTAGATTCACTAACTAACAAGGGAAAATACCTGATAAGGCGGTGCTCCAACAGGCGGCGTTTTGATGGTATTAGCTGTCATGTAGTTAAACACAGGAGAGCCCATGCCCACTGCCTTCTGTTCTCGAGACCACTTACGGCTGAAACCACCAAATTAGTACTTAATGTTATATTATTGCTGGTGATAGTACAACTATGTCATTGCTGTATTGTTTTCAATCTACGAAGGCGCGTCGCGCCACTGAAAAGGACATTGCACGGTTGCTTCAATTGACATTAAATTAAATAAGGCCGAAGGCGTGACTTCGTGAATTAAAAACACTTCTTACACTTATTCACAGTATCTTTAAGGAAATTATTTCGTTGTTTCTGTTTGGCGTAATTGACAAACCTCCAACTCAACAAGGCCGCCAGCGTGAGCGCGATGACGAGCGCGGCCACGAGCGAGGCGCCGGCCGCCACGCCCACCACCTCGCCGTCCACCTCGCACGCCGCGCCGTAGTAGCCCGGCGAGCATCTGCGGGGGCAACTTGATCATTCGGGGCCAACGTATCAGATACCTAATACATGCGTTTTAATGACTATCGTCGTATATAACCTGATATTGAGTGTAATGCACGCCTCAAGACACGTCAAAGTAAACGTCAAAATAGCGACTAGCGACCCTGGAAAACCATCCTTACTAATATTATAAATGCGAGTGAGTTTGTTTATTTGTTTGTTACGCTCTCGCGGCTAAGCCGCTGAACCGATTTCGATGAAATTTGGTATAGAGATAGTTTGAGTCCCGGGAAAGGACATAAAATACTTTTTATCCCGGAAAATTGGTCAATTTCCGAGGAAACAGTGAAGATAAAGTCGCGAACAAAAAAGATATCAGATGTGTAGTTTCGGAGATTACCTCGTAAATCCAAACTTACAACCTTTACCTCTTTATAATATTATTGTAACTTACGCGCAAACCGGCTTCATATTGCTGTAGCTACACGTCCCTCGGTCATTGCAGTGGCTGTTCGCGCACGCGCGGCACTCGCGGCCCCTCATGGTGATCGACTGCTGCGCGTCGAGTGTCGTGTCAGGACATTCACATCTGTAGGGCAAACATATTAATTTAACTTTACAATTATTTAACTAATTCATACTATAATAAGATAGATTTGTTTGGTAGGTAGTGTTGCCAGATATGTGTTAAAACGTAGTTAGTGCTGAGGAAATTTCGATGTTTAAAAAATAAATCGAACCGATTTTACTAACGATTTAGGTAATAATTGCTACGTAGGGATCGACCGTCTCTCTGAACGGTAAAAAAGAATTTTCGGCACGTCATAAAAAAACTGTATATAACTGTCTCATTTAATACGAAAAACATATTGATTTTCAGTAGCAAAACGAAGAACAAAGTACAACTTTTCGGGGACAAGAATTTTTATTGTCCAGAAAAATGGTCATCATAACAGCATAAGCGCTTTTTTTTTCATTTATCATGAAAAACAATACGTCCTATTTTTTTGGAACCCCACATTCATATTAGGGTTTATTTTTAGTTTCTAATTTAACCCTTATATTAACTATATATACCTGAACCCTCCCCAGGTGTTGGTGCAATACGCCAGACGGTGACAGTCGTTGTACTCGGGAGACGTGCATTCGTCCACATCTGAAACAAAAGATTCATTAGATCTATCGCTTTATCGACTTAATTGATTCATCACCCGGTTTAGCCCGCGACTTCCCCTCGGGAACTATCAAAACTTCCGGGATAAAAAGTATCCTGTGTCTATGAGTCATTCATCCAAATCTGTTCAGCAGTTTTTGCGCGACTGAAACAGAAATATCCAAACATCCATTCAGTTTCTTACCTTTTAATGGGGCTACGCTGCCAGCAGGGCTGTCGACCCAGAGCGCAGAAGTGCCGACATTGTTCGACCGTCGACGAATCACGCCGAGGATATGCTTCTGAATGTCACCTGCGACGGCTGGCCGGAGAGTTTCTGCTGTTTCTTGCATCTGTTGGATATGCGATTGTTTCATAATGGACAAGTTCATTTATCTGCCAGTTAAAGTTCTCTCCTTATCTATTTTCAAGTGTATGAAAGAGAAAGAGCTACTTTTTCTGTCAGATATACTTTATGCTTTTTTACTTACGCTGGAATACATGAAAATACTAAGTCAATGTAAGTACATAAATATACATACACAGCGAATATAAACGCTGTAATATATATCTGACAACGTAGTTAGCCTAGTTGGTAGTGACTCTGCCTACGAAGGTAGCGATCTCGGGTTCGATTCCCGTTAAGGGCAAATACTTGTGTGATGATCGCTAGCATGTGTTCCTAAGTCAATTAAATTTTATTATAAGTTAGTGATTTGAAACCTAGTGGCCTAGCCAAAATGCGTAACGCGAACTTAAGCGCTTTTCGAAAACTGTCAAAAATGATCAATCGCATCAGCCGCTTATGTCAATTGTATTGTTTGTTAAGTTAGCGTAATGCATCTTGGCTAGGGCCCCTAATTAGATGAAAGTATGGCGCACGCTTGGCGATCTGGTACACAACGAAAGTTTAAAGAAGTGTAAGACTCAAATAATTCAAGTATTCAATTAATAAAGAATTATCTTACCAATATAGTATAATTGACGAAAACGCCTTGGCTGCCAAGCTCCCTGTGGACAGAGTTGACGGTACCGGCGACGAAGTCATCCGAGAACGGAGTCATTGAGAACGCCGAGTCAATCTGGAAGAGAATAGAAATTACTTTTAGTTTTTCATGGAGAAGGCAATAGAGTACACAGGTTACCTGACGGCAAGTGGGATCTGAGACCTATCATGATCATCATATCAGCCGAAAGACGTCCACTGCTGGACATAGGCCTTCCCCTAGGATCTCCACGATTTGTGCTAATCGCAACCATCGGCTTCCACCTTGTGGAAGACTCAAGAATATTTGTAATATCAAAACTACAATCTCAAGATGGCAATCCTAAGACTGCAAATGCGTTGCCAACCCTGAGCGCCAAGATAGAATGCCCCTATGCTAGTCATTTCACCGGTTGTCTCACTCCCACACCGGAACACAACAATATCAATACTGCTGCTTGGTGGTAAGGATAGAATAGTGGAAGCGATCCAGGCGGACCCTGCATAAGATGTTTTGATAGAAATCAGTTGGGCTGTGCAATTGCCATCAAATCAGAAGACAGGGGTTGAAATGTCAAGAGATTTTTAAATGTTAATGTTAACTTCAGTCACCGTTATTATTAAATGAAAACGTTGTTTATTACTCACAGCTTGTAGTGCTTCATAGCTCAATTGTCGATAAGGTTCAGAATTTTTGTCCGCTAATTTCGCGTCCCATGCCACCTGAAAAATAAATATTACAAAAAATATAAAACAAACTTAAATTTTTGAGGAACCGTATATACGTCTTCGTCTCCATTTAAAAATAAACTCTTTTTTTCGCGTATTGATGTAAATGAAGAACAAACTGACAAGACATTCTTTCTCCTAATATCAACAAAAATATCAAGTTACATAGCAAGTTTTGCCCCTTACCTTTCTATCATACAGTCGATCTACTCTCAAATTAAGAATAAGCGCAATGACTCGACGACATGGATCTCCATGTTTTCGCCGAGCGTATCCCGGCCGGCATTGACAGCTTGATATACCTGAGGGCAAAGGGGAAGATCATCAATAATATACAGGGGCAAGGCCATCAGGGAGTAACAGTAATAACTACATTAATAAATTGAGAAAGTTAGATTGTTCAGGGGCAAGGCGATCAAGTAAGATTAATTGTTAAGGAGGAAATTGTTCAGGGGATATTTTTCAATAATCTTCAGTAGTCAAGGGGTAAGCTGATCAAAATTAATGTTTTGATGGAATAATATAATTTATTGAGTTTATTATTTGTCTGTTCTCTTTTCATTTAAGTATATATTATTGTTTTCGTATTTACCTATTTCTGTTCTGCATTTTTCGTTCTGAGCCAGATCACAAGTAGAGTCATCTCCGACTATGCAAGTGTCGATTCTGAAAATAATAATTAAAATATAATCCTACTAATATTATAAATGCGAAAGTTTGTGTGTGTGTTGGTTTGTTACTCTTTCACGCTGCAACGGCTGGACGGATTTGAATCAAATTTGGAATGGAGATAGCTTATACCCTCGATTCACATGTAGGACTTTTTACCCCGGAAAATTTGGTACAAGAACCAGAAAAGCGTAACTGCCTTCCTCCATATGGTCCCTTTATATTGAGAACGTCACATAATATCAAATTGGAACGGTGATTTTTTTCGGGTTATATTATAAGGTAGCCTAAGTTTTAATTCAGGGTAAAAGCTACTTATTTCCATTCAAAATTTAAATCCGTTCAGCCGTTGTGTGAAGAAGTAACCAACATACGTACACATATACACACACACTCACAAATTCGCATTTGTAATATCAGTGTGATACTTTTGACTTGAATTGTTTTGTATTAAATGTTTTGGTTTTTGATTTCACGCAGTAGGCATCAATCAAACGTTCGTTATCTAACTCTTCTTATTATTTTTCTTCTCAGTACGTATTTTATTTCAAAACCTACTGTAATTTTTTTGCTTTATTAAAAGTCATTCATGTAACAAACAGTAGAAAAAAAGTATTTTACGAATAACTATAAAAATAACCAAGATATAAGCGATTATAGAAATAGAAAATATTTATTACGCATAAATTTTTACATACATGTTGTTTTATTTAACACATGCGGCGCCGGTGTGTCGAAAGCACATACGTACATTTGGAGGCCAGGTGGCAGCTAATGTGTCAATGCAAAATGTACTTAAATCTAACAAGATGAGAGTTGAAACATAAGAGTTTAATATCAATAACATTGCTGCGAAAATGGTGTCCACTCAGCTATGTGCCGCACCACCTATTGGGAGTACGACGGTGGTTTTCTGTGGACCCATGGACTGACTAGCTAGACAGCGTACATTACATTCGCTTCTTCCTCTAGTTAAACAACAAAAAGAAAAAATATATTATGAAACTAGGTTGCAATAGGTGTACTTGATTCCTACAATAAGTGCTTATAATGTATTATTTTTATTTTTCTGTTTATAGAAGTATAATAATGGGTTTACAATTTAACAGAAACTGTCGACATTTCCATACCTATATCTATGCCTCGACACGAAGCTGTTTACATTAATAGTTGAATCGATAGTAAATGCGCTTTTAAAACTCGTTTGAAGGAGAATAATGATTTTGAATTCCTAATAGGGGGTGGGAGATTGTTCCAGCATTTCGTGGCTGCATACTGGAAGCTGCCACGAAATGCCGCGGTTCCGTGTCGAGGACAGATTAGTTTGGGAGCCTGTCTCTCAGGTCTCTGCGAAAATTTCAGTCGCCGGTAGAGGTACGGCGGTTTTTTACTTTTAATGATCTCAAACAGGAGTGAGGCAAAATGCACTTTTCGACGAGCTTCCATTTTTAACAAACCTCCCTTATTTAGAAATGGGGTAACGTGAGATCGATACGGAACAGGAAAACAAAATCTCGCGCACGCATTTTGCAGGCGTTGAATTAAAAGTTTGGTGCGAGACAGCATACATTCGCCAAAGACGGTATCAGCATAATTTAATTTAGACAATACCAAGGTATCTGTTAACATAATACGAAGATCGACGTTTAGATACTCTCTTATTCTATACAGTACTTTCAAACGATAAAAGCAGTTACGGACTGTTTCAAGCACATGATTTTCAAAACGTAACGATCCATCCATGAGTACGCCCAAGTTCCTAGCTTCTGATACTCGATCCAAGTTATCATTCAAAATTTTCACCTGCGGATTGCGAGATATTATTTGTGACCTAAATTGCCTCGTACCTAATACCATAAACTTAGACTTCAGCGGATTCAGAACTAAACTATTTATATCTGACCATGGGGCTATTCTATCGAGGTCATGGTTCAACTTTGACACGGCCGATTCCATGTTGTCGGGTGTAGGGTGTAATAGCTAACCACGCCCTACATGTAGGTACTTATGTTGATTGTAGGCTTGTTCGTTAGAAAGACGAAATGTTAAGTAAAAGATGTGTCCGTCCAAGTTGAGTACGTTTATTGCACTAAAAAATAACTATAATCAATGTCTTAGGTAAAGTATAATGACGAATGCATCGGTGCGCCGTCAGCGTAATATAAATGTCGAGCGTGCTCGTACATCGGGTTTGAAGGAGATGTAAAGCTGTAAATCATCTGCGTAAAGGTGGCATTTGCAGTTTTCTATCTTATCGACTATATCTGCGCTGTAAAGAATAAAAAGTATTGGTCCAAGGATTGAACCCTGGGGGACGCCCCTCGTTACAGGAGACGCGCTAGAGATTGCAAAACTCCCATCAGGGTTTCGTATTTCAACTTGTTGAGTACGACCGCTGAGGTAAGAAGCGAACCACCTAACAGCACTGGGTTCAAAGCCGTAATATGTAAGTTTCGAGAGTAGTAACGTGATATTAATTGTTTCAAAAGCGCGCGTGAAATCAAGCAGGACAAGAATTGATCCTTCACCCTTATCTTGCGCTGCTATTAAAGATTGTTTCTATCTCTTTCTAGCAAAACAGAATTTAACATGGAGTTTACATGGCCGTCGTGCCCGCTGACGTCACAGTACATGTCGGATCTCTCTGTCTAATTAGCAGTTTTTAATTCTTATATGTATTATCCGTATTTTTTGGCCGAATTAAATTTTAATTTCGCTTTTTGCCATATTTTTTACGATATTTTCATATTTTGTTAAGAAATGCGATAAAAAGTTTCATACAGTCACCCTGTCATAATGACAACGTCAAGTCACTCAAAAGAAATAACGTCAAAATTTTCTGCAGACTTTCTGTGAGAGGGTTCTATAGTGGCTCAACAATCCCGTGTGGTGACTGTACATATTCCCAATTGGGTGGGTACCTACACGTTTCCAACCATCTCAACGTTACCTGAGAGTCTCCTGTGGCCTTGGTCTCTTGTACGGAGGGGACGCCGGCTGTGCTTGTGGTTGCTGCCGCGGCGGGGGCGGGGGGCGGCGCGGGGGGGCCGGCGCGGGGAGCGCGTCCGCCGGCTCGGCCGCGCCCGCGCCGCGCAGTGGGCCTTGCGGCTGCGGGCTCACTGGAACAACGGTAACGAGATTATAAAGACACACGATACACGAGACTTGACAGGTGCTAGGGAAATGAATACATCTATTCCATATTCTAACGTGAGATTTAACGCTTAAGGTTTAAAATAAAAGTGTCACACAACACTATTTAGGCAACTTTCGCAGCGATTATTTCCGAAAATATTCATTTAATAAAAAAAATGCTTAAACCCTTAAAATGTTTTTAAAAGAACTGTCGAAATATGTGCCACACGTTGATGTTTGCTAAAAAAATCAGCTTCTGTTACATGTATGGAGTGCCCTCTCTAGAAATATTTATTTTTGCTATTTAACTACCAAACTAAGTAGCGGCTTATACAAGACACCTATACTCCAAATTACATCAATATACGTTCAGTAGATTTTGAGTAAAATGCCTGTGACACACGAACAGACGGACGGGCATGACGAAACTATTCCGGGTTCCGTTTTTGCCATTTTGGCTACGGAACCCTAAAAAAGGTGGATGGTTAGTGTGAAGATTATGTGTATGAAAGGTGTTAATACAGTTGATAGAGACGAAAGAACTCGCTGTTCCGTTCCCACTTAAGGCAAGAGCAGAGGAAAGAGATGATTCCCACCTGAATGCGGTATGCTCTGGACCCTGGTAGGTTTAACATCGGCGTTGGTTGCCGTATCGAACAGGTTCAAGTAGGTTCTCTTCCCGTCGATAGACACGAAGCCTTGCTCACCCACGGCTGACACTATGATGTCGTCATGCTGCGCGTGGCCGAAAAGTGGGTTCACGTTTTGAATATGTACTGAAACCAATTGACAACATTGACTAATGACTACACCTACTCGGATAAGATAATTTGTGACGTTCTCAGTATAAAGGGACCTTATGGAGAAAGGCAATTACGCTCTTCTTGTTCTTGTGCTATACGAATACTATGGTAAGTTCTAAAAACGGCGTAACCGCCTGTCTCCATAAGGTCCCTTTATATTGAGAACGTCACATTTTGTTCCCCTAATTCCCCAAAAGTTACCTTTAGCTATTTATTTATCTTCCCTAAATCGAACAGAATAATGGGTCCACTTGATATTTGGTTTTATATACTCATATAGTTTGAGATAGAAACCCGTGATAAATGGACGGATGGACAGCAGAGTCAGCAATAAGGCTCCGTTTTGACCTTTGGGCATGGAACCCTGAAAATGGGATGTTTTTACTTATATACTAATAGACGGCTAAACCGGAAATTGACGTCTTTTTGCTCATTGTGCCAAATATCAGTGTTGTGTGTTGGCCTAACGAGGAAACTTATTTATGCCAAGCTACCTATCGTCCTACCTTCGTCCGCGTAGAAGTCGTTTATCACTTTTACCTCGAGAACTACTAAAATTTCCGGGATAAAAAGTATTTTATGTGTCAAACCAGGATAAAGAGTATCTGTGTGCCAAATTTCATTCAAATCCGTTCAGCCGTTTGGGCGTCATTGAAACACAAACATCGTAAACCATACTAACTTTCACATTAAATACCCGATAACTTACCGGAAGCCCCTTTCTCTCCGGGCCCTTGTATAGCGGTGAGGGTCACATCGAAGATCTCCCCATAAGCTGGAGCGGTGACCACCGGGGCGTCCGTCCTGATCCGACTACCATGGGGTTTGAAGTCTGTATCGTCCAGGACAATTCCAGGGCGGCCCACGTATGGGCGGTATGGAGATTGGGAGGCTGCTGTGAAGGAAAATTAATATATTATTACTTTAATCTTATTACTTTAATCAGTGACCCACTGTCTTTTCGTTCGTGTGTCACGTTGGTCACTGAAAACCAGCGTCGCGGTATGCCGTGAAATAGTGCTGAGTGGCACCAATTTCGACGTCACAGAATCACCCATGGTAACACTACGCTACAATTTTATTGTTTTTTTTAAATTCCTTTCCTTCGTTAAGGTGCATGAGCAACCATTCTCGGCATTTTTTTTTAGATATTAGAGTAAGAGAAGCTATGGTTGACGGGCAATTATTGCTCGAAGGGTTGCCCGTGTAACTGCACCGTTACGGTTTAATTTTGGTATATGTGTGTGTTGCCATTATTTTCATAATCTATAATCTTTGTTTTTTTTTTCTTGTGATCGTTGAATAAATGTTTCATTTCTGTATTAGATGAAATTGGGAGCAACAAGTTTTAGTTATGAATACTAACAACGAGTGAAAGCAAACTTTGAAAATACGACTGCTTTTTAAGAATAAGGATATTGACAACTGCAGCATCAGGACTAAACGGGCTGGAACTCAAGTTCAAGTACTAAAATTTCAAAATTTTGTGAGAAATATTATAAGTCGTATCAATTAAAATAATAAAAATAAATTTAGGGTCCAATCTCACATCTTGACAACGATAAACATACTCATATAGATCAATACATGATTAAATACATATTGACAACCTTTGCTAGCAGCCTACGAGTATGCCTGATTCTTGTGTGTAATACGAATTTTATTACAGGTCAAAAATAGTTCAAGAATACTTCAAAGTTAATAACTTTAAGCATGTTAAACCTTAAGGAGATATGAATTACAAAAATATTACACTTACATGGTAAAGGCTGAGCGTTGATTGAAGATGTTTTAACGACACTATCCGAATTTCCTACTCCACTGATTGTGGGTGAATGTGTTATTAGTCCTTCTGTAGGAGTTGCAGCGGCCATGGACGCTAAAGCTAGCTTATTTTCCTCTATAGACGACTCTATAATGTCTATAATGGTCTCAATCTTAGTTTTGTTACTAGGTTTTTCATCAATCTTGTATTTATCTTTCTTATCTGCATTAAAAGGCTCCTTTTTCTTCTCAGGTTTTTTCTCAACCCTTTCTGTAGTTGTTTTAACCTTTTCTGTAGATGTTTTTGGCTTTTGCGTGGTAGTTTTCGGTTTTTCTGTGGTAGGTTTTGGTTTTTCTGTAGTTGCTTTTTCGGTTGTAGTAGTTGTGGTGGGATTTTCTGTTGTGGTTTCCGGTTTTTCTGTAGTTGTTGACGTTGTCGTCTGTTCTGTAGTTGTTGTCGTCGTTGTTGTACTACTAGTAGTATCAGGTGCGGTGGTAAGTTTATTTTCTTCTCTTTCATTTTCTTCGGTAGTATTAGAGATAGGTAGATTGACCACTGGAACGCTTTCTTTTTCATCATGTATCAAATGGTTGTCATGATTAGTCTCATTTTCTGCTTCTTCTTTTAAATCATCTAAATCTGGTATGTCAACAGGCATTGGAGGGGGTTTGTAAACTGGAAGTCCAGGGTTTGGTCTTCTGTTAGGCGGTCTAGGCCTTGGCCGCTGCCATGGTGGTATGGGCCTATTAAACCCAGGTCTGTAAGGATTCAGTGGTGGGACAATTTGTTCAGGCAAATTGACACCATGATGAGGTCTATCGAAGGGATAAGGAGGAGGCGTTTTCGTAGGATGATAAGCATGAGTCGGTGGAGTGATAGGTTTATCAAAATCAGGCAAAGGACCTACATCAGATATTCTAGGCGGTCCTCTGTTATTAATCCTAGAATTCATAGGTCTGCCTGGTCTCAGCAACTGAGTATTTGCTTGCACATTGACATTGCCATTTAGTAACTTGACTATACCAGTAATTATGTTCTGTATTTCTGTATTCTGTCTACCTTCATTAGGGGATATTGTGGCATACATCGGTTGCACTACAGAAGGCCGTATTCTGGGCCCCAAAGGAGGCATCGCCCTCGCCTTTGGAGCCCTTCTGGCTTCCCCCGGAAACTTAAACTCAAATTTATCACCATAACCATCAGATGGCAGTACTTCTTCATTATCGTGATTAAAACCCGTCGTTTTTGTTGGTAATATCTCATAATACTTCCGTCTATTATGTAGTTCTAATTCGCTGTCTATTTCGTTGTTCAATGGTGGTTGTTCATCAAAGTTTATAGATCTGGATTCTCTGTCGTTAGGAGCTGCAGATCTAGCGACGATGACATGTTTCTCATTTTCTTCATCAGTTATTATATTTTCTGGTTCTAAATGGTCGATATCGTCGTAGTTGATACTAGGTTCTATCCTAAATGCTAGATTTTCTGTTTGAGTGGTATGTAGGATGAAGTCTTGTGGGTGGTCGACTACATCCGATTTTGGTGATAGTTGAGATATGGTGTGGATTTCTTCGTATCCTGAAATCAAATAAATATTGCAAATTAGAACTGTTGTGTTTTTTATTTTAATCTTGGGAGTCTTGTGTTCGTGGTGCAATTAAATAAATAACAGAGATAAGTAAATAAAGAGTAACAAGGTGTTC
Source organism: Tortrix viridana (assembly GCA_963241965.1). Lineage (NCBI taxonomy): Eukaryota > Metazoa > Arthropoda > Insecta > Lepidoptera > Tortricidae > Tortrix > Tortrix viridana. Next base: position 6,586,362 of record OY725200.1, read on the forward strand.
CGCCGAAAAACTTCCGCCGGAAGTCTATGGTGCTTCTTCGTACAAGGCTTTTTATAGCGTTAAGGAGTATAACTACAACAGGTAAATTGTGGACAATTTAAATTGTTAAAATTGTGACACTTTAATGTGTATAACTAATTTATAAATGACAATTTTATTTCTAAGAAATTGTGATATTTTTTATTCTTGTGTTTTTTGATTTCAATTTTGGTTTTTATTTTATAATTGAAGTTTTTAATTTTTATTGTATTTATAACTAGCATTTGTCCGCGACTCCGTCCGCGTAGAAGTCGTTTTTCACAGCTCCCTCCAATTTTCCGGAATAAAAAGTAGCCTATGTCCTTCTCCACAACTCAGGCTATCTCCAAACCAAATTTCATCGAAATCGGTTCAGCGGTTTAGCCGTGAAAGTGTTAAAGACAGACAGACAGACGGAGTTACTTTCGCATTTATAATATTAGTATGGATTTTAAAAATTAAAGTCTGTAGTTTGAGGTGTGCAAAATATGCGGTGGTGATTTCTTCCTAATAGTTTACCCGATTCGATTACTTTCCTCTCATATAAAAAAGATCATGTTTGAAGGCATACCTTTAGTGTTTTAAATTGGAATATTTTAAGATTCGAAATATTTTAATACGCGAAAAACAGTAGAATCGCTATGTCGTATCGTTCTGTGAGTGAGTGTAGGAAAAAAATTCATTTCAAAACTGAAAGCTCCAGAAAAAAGTTTGTCGTCTTAGAACTTGATCGTGTTTCGCTTTAATTATTAAACTTTCTGAGATAAAAAGTAGTTAACATCCTTTCCTGAGACTCAGACTAACTGTATATGTAACACATTTCATCAAAATTAGTTCAGCTGTTTAGCAATAAAGCACGAACTTGAACAACACCGAATGCGTCTAAAACAACACTTACACACAAGTTTTATTATTAGCTTAAAAACCCCAGAATCATCACACTCGAAATTTAAACGTCAATTAAAATATGAAAGCTGACATCAAAATCGCGTCGAAAGTGCATAATAAATTATGTAAACGAATCTTAGTATTATTCAACGAGTTAAAACACATCCGCTCTGTGGTATACACGTCCAGTGTACAGTGTATAATTCATAATTCGGCGGACTAGTTTGACAGATTTGTATGAATTTGAATAGTGATGAGGCAATATTGATGTTTCAATATCGATTCTACCTTCATACTTACTCCTCATACGTACAATAATCTTCATTACACACCACAGAGAATTACAATTGAAACAAGTTATTAAAATTTAATTGAACATGGTAAAAAACAGGCGGTCTTATCGCTAGATAGCGATCTCTTCCAGACAACCTTACAACACTAAGCTTTTTGGGAGACCATCGATTGTCCTAACAGCCTTTGTCCAAACGCATCGCGAGTCCGAATTATAATTTCTCCTAATCGGGTTTTCAGCTGAGTTGGTCGTTTTCAAAAAAATTGTATATAGTTAAAGGCTAAATGATAACAAAATCACGATCGCGCAGGTACTTTGTGTAACGAAAGTTAGTCATACAAACTATATGGGTAACTTTCGTTGCAAAAAGGAATCAATTAAGTTTTGTTTTAGTTAAAGCCCTTAACTATGTACATTTTTTTTATATGACCCTCAAACAACATTAGAGGTTTTCTAAAAATACCTGTGGTTAGGTTAAGTTAGGATTATAACAGCACAATTTTTTTTAATTTAGGCGGAAATGGCTTTAGGACTAACGATAATTCGGACTAACGATGCGTTATGACAAATTCTAATTAGATTTTTTTTGCATTATTGCAAAATAGTATCTGATAAGATTCTTTTTAGAACAAAACATAATAAATGAGTACAGACTAACGTGACAACGCAACGACACCGTGATGCAACGCGCACAACGCTTGACTTACGGCCGGCGGCGCTTTCTCTGTGTCAACTAGAATGACAAATGCGCACTTAAATTTGAACATCTAAATAATGCACACGATTTTTAAGTGAAAAAATAACATTGCGCATGTTTAAAAGATTTAGCGAAGTATAATTGTCTTTTTTTGACTCGAATACATGTTATAGAATCTATATAAAGATAATACAAAACAGTAAGCCAATAAAAGATGTCCACAAAAATACAGAAAAGTAAATTATAAGTGAATACAACATATATAGAAATAGGCAGATAGATGTTAGCTTTGCAGAAGGCCTGAAGAGTCAACCCCAAGAAATAGGAATGGGGAATATACGACAGTAAAAACGCAATTCGGGTAAAAACAATAAAAAATTATATTTGTAACGATTTTGGAAAATTACTAGAAATAAATGACGTCATTGAAATGTTTAACTCGTTCAATCAAATCATTCTCTTAAAATGGTCTATTCTAAAATTGTTTATTAAAACTCAGACTTAAGTGTCAGAAAATCACGTTGGAAGACAAGTCACGACTGGAAGGAAAAAAACCATCTTCATTAGTAACCCCTTCCAAAACCCAGCGTTACCCAAAAAACTGACTCCAATCCAAGCGTGACGTCGTGCAACGTCAGTCACGCTGGTTACATTCATCTCGACACGGTCCGCTGCTATTAACTTCATAAAGATATTTTCTATATTAGTCCCACACTAATATAGTTATAGTTGCCGGTTGGTAATAGATGATGCGCCTTTACAATTTTTATGTGTCGTTCTCAATATAAAGGGACCTTATAATTTACCTAATATTATAAGGTAATTTCAACCTTCTGCGTGTTTGTGACATATAGATAGACAGGCAGACGGATATCACGATATTATGTCTTGTTCCTCATAGTTAACCAAGTTTGATGACTGATTATCTATAAGGAAAACTATTTTTACGCAACCGACCCAGTATCAAATGGGATTTTATTTTCCTTAAAATCCGAAATTTTATTCGCTTATCTACAAGGAAGAAATATTTCTTTGTAGCTAACCCACCAAATGTTATTATATTTTCCACAAAGAAATCGGGAACTGGTTAATTTTACGTAAGTACATTTGTGACGTTCTCAATATAAAGGGACCTTATGGAGGCAGGTGATTACGCCATTTTTAGAACTGTTACCATAGTATTCGTATAGTTACAAGAACAAGAAGAGCGTAACTGCCTTCCTCCATAAGGTCCCTTTATACTGAGAACGTCACATTTACGCTATTGTGGAACAGCTTAAATGTGATACTCTCGGTAACTTTCTTGATTTTTGACTTGAAGGTAATATTTCCAATGCGCTCCAAAATTCTTGACAACGTTCTCAGTAATTTCTTGAGAAGATTTCCAAAAAATTTGAAATGTTCTGCACCTTGCAAATTTTTACGAGCATTATACCGACGAGAAACGTTTCAAATTGTGAAACTTTTCTATAATTCTCGGTAATTTCCAAGAATATTTTCTTAATCTTATATGAAAAGAATACATTCTCAATGGCCTTGAATATTCCTAACATTGTTCTCAGGTTCTTTCCAGAGAACATTTCCAATTTGGAAACGCATTGCTAGGAACGTTAAGGAAGGGCGCGTCTTTACAGATTGACCGACCACAATATACCTAATCAGATTATCACAATCGGAAGTCATTCGAGAGTAAATCTAAAATGGCGTCGAAAGTGTAAGACAATCGTGACGGGAGAAAGTAAACAGTTTGGTTTGTGATACGCGTGTTTTGGAGCAAACAAACAAATAAACTAGGTGTAGTGTATTATACTCGCTTGTAATTATATTATAAACTTTTGGTTGCGGATAGTTAGTAGTTTCAATTTTGGGGAGACAGTCCCTTAGACCCTATATAGTTTGGATTCAGGGGACATTTCACACAAATTGTCTTAGTCCCAAACTAAGCTCTAGGCTTGTACTATGGGTACTAGGCAACGATTAACATACTTAAGTATATAGACAAATACTTTCATACATAGAATACATCCAAGAATCAGGAAGACCCCTACCGGGAATTTCATTTCAGCCGAACTACGTCCACTGTTGGACATAGGCGTCTCCCAAGGTTCCCGCAACCTTAACCACGTCGTCGGTCCACCTTGTTTGAGGTCTGCCCACGCTGCGACTTCCAGTACGCGGACGCAACTCAAGAACTCTTCGGCCTCATCGGCCATCTGTTCTGTGAGCGATGTGCCCCGCCCACTGTCACTTAAATCTAACAATGCCTGCTTCTCGTGCCGGTCTCCTCATTTCTGATTCGATCACGCAGGGATATTCCGAGCATAGCACTCTTATAAAGCCCATCGTCAGCACTCATGAGGCACATAAGCGCTACCTATTCCGACCTCAGGACATGCGCCATGATCACGGGTAGTCGGGAGCCGAATGTAATCAACAGTGATAAAAAGATAAAAGATATTAATTCAGGAAGTAGGCCGCACGGGCACTTTTACACGTCAAAATCTACCAGCGCTTCCCATGAGGAGACCACTGCTGAGAAGCGCCGCAAGAAACTCAACAGATACTGCCGCACTCAGAGACGTCCATTAATTTTTAAGTTTCATTAAAGTTGCTGCGTCTTACTGCCGCACTCAGAGACGTCAATTAACTTACAACAAACTATAAAAATAATATAAAATATCTGCGTAGTTCTGCAGGAAAACATGTCAGAATTATTAGGTACGAAATACGAAAAAAAAAAGTGATTCATTAACTGTTATTATAGATAGATGTTATAGGTTATACCTAGGTCGTAGCGGGGTAGTTTTACGCTTGACGACTTAGCGCCTATTATGCGTGAAATAAATAGATGTTTATGAGTTTTTGTGAAACCAACCAAACGTTTAAAAATATCGAACGTAGTAAAACTTGCTCAATAGCGCGTGCAGCCAACGGAATGCGATAACGGTAGGCCTACATACGCCGGCGCCTGCGTCGAGGAAATCCGTGGATCGGTACCTGCCACAGACACCGATTGGTTGCTTTGTCTGGTGGAAAATCATCATGGATAACATTACGACGACGGGAGCAACTACACGCTAAAATATTAAAGGTAGAAACACACTTATCCCACGTACGCAACGTACGCGATGCATTATGATATTTATGATATCTGGACTCTTGAATTTGTATGATTAGAAACACACTTGTCATACGCAACGCCACGTATGATAAGTGTGTTTCTAATCATACAAATTCAATAGTCCAGAATATCATAATGCATTGCATACGTTGCGTACGTGGGATAAGTGTGTTTCTACCTTAATGCGGGCTTAACATGCGTGCACGAGATAAAATTTGACAGGTGCTAGGGAAATGAATACATTTATTCCATATTCTAACGTAAGACTTAACGCTTAAGATTTAAAATAAATGTGTCCCGTCTTGATAAAGTCGTTATAAAATAGTGAAAATCGCTATAGTCGCTTAGTTATAAAAGGTAACAATAGTCAGCATGAGAGACCTTTATTTTAAACCTTAAGCATTAAGTCTTACGATAGAATATGGAATAGTTTTTCATCATTTCATAAAATTATTTATTTCTGAAACATCATTTAGCAAACCGCTTTTTTTCCGAAACTGTAAACATTTCAGGATTTTTATAAAACTAACCTAACCTAACCTATATGTGACGTTCTCAGTATAAATAAAGGGACCTTATGGAGGAAGGCAGTTACGCTTTTCTTGTTCTTGTAACTATACGAATACTATGGTAACAGTTCTAAAAATGGCGTAACCGCCTGCCTCCATAAGGCCCCTTTATATTGAGAACGTCACATATAGTTTTCTACACTATGGTCCTGAAATAAATACTGAAATATTTATAGTTTCGGAAAAAAATGAGTTTTACCAAATTATATGTTCGTGAAATGAATCAGTTCGAAACTTTCTTTGTAAAATGACAGGATACGAGTTAGAATACATTTAAGACACAGGTATTTAACTCGCGCTTATTATATTACACAAATATTTGCCCTTAGCAAGTTTCGAACTCGCGACCTTGGGCCCGGCCCCGACACGTTAAGGTACCTATAGGGACGGCGTCCAAACATTTCAGAATTTGGTCTTTCTTTGGGTCCTAAAGCCGGATTACGACTTTTGTGTAAGTATGCTTCACAATATCTACCAATTGGGAATATGCTATTGTTTTGCTTTATTAAAAAGTCATTCATGTAACAAACATTAGTGAAAAAATATTTTTCGAATAACTATAAAAATAACCAAGATATAAGCCGTTCAAGATTTGTTTTTATCTCTTTCCAGCAGAACAGAATTTAACATGGAGTTTATACGGCCGTAGTGCCCGCTGACGTCTCACTTGACATGTCGTATCTCTGTCTAATTACTCTAATTAGTAGTTTTAAATGCTTATATTATCCGAATTTTTTGGCCGATTTTAATTTTAATTTCACTTTTTGCTTTTACGGTATTTTCATATTTTGTTAAGAAATGCGATACACAAATTTCATGCATATAGGTATTCCCTATTGTGGAAAGATTTACCTAAACAATTTTTTTTATCAGATATGTCATATCGCAAGGATAGTCCCATAAAAAAATTGACAAGATCTACAATGGTCATTGGATCCATAATAAATCAACGGTACTCCTTAATAATTTGGAGTCGGTTCATTTTTTTTTAAACATTTAAATATCTGTATTTACTTTAGTATAAGTAAAACAATCTACAGTTCCTACTCACCCTTGACCAATTACAATCAAACGCGCTATTCCCTGATTAAACGCGTCGATAACCGAACAGTTAAGCAGTTAAACTAACTGTCGGTTAATAAATTGAACATTAATGACCGCGCATGCGTCGAGCGCCACGGTGTTTGGGTTCTAGCGGTGAACAAAGGTACACACATACGTGTGACTGCATACAAAGTATGGCATAACTTACGTTATGACGTGGTTAGCCTATTGGTAGTGACCCTGCCTACGAAGCTAGCGGTCCCGAGTTCGTATCCTAATTATTTATTTCCGAGTCTTGGATGTTTTCTTTCTTATGCTGAACGGATTGTGATGAAATTTGACACACAGTTAGTCCTTTCTCTGGATTGACCCATACAATAAACTTTATTGAGGAAAATTTGATAAGTAAGATAAGTAAAAGCGAAAAGCACACGACGGGATTGTTGAGCCACTTGCTAACATTCTTAATTTGGTCGGGTTGTCGAATCGTACTCGGTGGGTAGGTATTGTTTCATAGAAAATTAATAGCTCGATTTTCTTTTGCCCGAACACAATACTTCGATTCTCAGTAACGCGAATTTTTACTTCTTCGAATTTTCGTTTCTCCGAATTTCATTACTTCGATTATTAAATTTCCGATTTTTAATTGAAAATATGTTCAAATCTACGAAGTTTTAATATCCCGAATGCACTTTTCACAGAATAGGTTTTCCCCGATTGTTCAGTTAAACGATTGTTAATTTCTTATTTATGTTTCGGGCGCTTCGCCGGCCGCTGCCGCGGCACGCTTCGCTCGCTCGGCTCGCGTGCTGTTGTGGTCACAGTTCTAACCTAACCCAACCTAGTGAAGGGGGGTATTTATTTTTTTTATGGCGGGGGGCTTCTTCCCCCCCAATCCCACCCCCTAAAATTGGCAACGTGCATCATAGTGCACAACATTCACTTTTTTTTTTTGTGACTAATTTTTTATGCTTTTTAGGGTTCCGTACCTCAAATGAAAAAAACGGAACCCTTATAGGATCACTTTGTTGTCCGTCTGTCTGTGTGTCTGTCAAGACCCTTTTTCTCAGGAATGCGTGGAGGAATCAAGTTGAAATTAATATCAAATACTTAAGTCTGCAATCCCTTGGATCAGTGAAAAAATCAAACATCTATGTCAACGCAATCAAAAGATATGGCCGTTTAAGTCGCATATTGAAGGGAATCTCAAGGGAATCAAAACCTATAGGGTACTTCCCGTTGACTTAGAATCATAAAATTTGGCAAGAAGCAATGTCTTATAGCACAAGTATAGGAAAAAATCCGAAAACCGTTAATTTGTAGTTACATCCCATAAAAATAAGTCCAGTATAAACTGACACCCACTAAGTATGAAAGTGCATACTTATTGCGTGTCAGTTTATACTGGGTTATTTTATATTGTATTCCCGTGATTTACGAACTGTTTACATGCCTTCAAGTTTATGCGGAACCCTCGGTGCGCGAGTCCGACTCGCACTTGCCCTGTTTTTTTTATTCTAAAGAGGTTTGAACACCTGACTTTTTTTATTTTTGCCAATTTAAGGGTAACGGATTTTAAAGTGCGGAGTATCGTTAGATCGATATTCACTCAAGGAGAGTCAATACCTATTTATCGCGGATTCACACGGGTGCAATTAAAAAAAAAATGTTTCATACAAACATTACACATACAACGAACACAACCAAAACTTAGCCAAACATACATTTTGGCTAGTCAGCTGACGATGTTTTTATGGGAGGGTCGATTTTTTTTCGCGATTTCGGGGTAGGTCCCATAGTGAGAGTTGGTCAGTATGACTACTGTTTTAACCCCCTTTATAGTAGACTGTTGTATACAAAGTTATAAATGTCGGTGGTAGGGTAGATTTTAAAATAATAAATTGGTCTCAAATAGTAGTAGATAGATAAGATAGATAGATAAGATAGATAGATAAGATAGATAGATAAGATAGATAGATAAGATAGATAGATAAGATAGATAGATAAGATAGATAGATAAGATAGATAGATAAGATAGATAGATAAGATAGATAGATAAGATAGATAAATAAGATAGATAGATAAGATATTTATTTATAAAAATTCATCACAGATTAGATTAGTGATTCTCTAGTTTAACAAACACTTCAAAAATCAATCAAATCTAACTACAACATATCGAATCAAACCTCACACCTCACTTCCAAACTTGACGCATTTACCGTTATGTGAAACTATTTTCGGCGGCCATCTTGGGCAAATGACCGCGCGTCCTTGAGATCTAAGGCTGCGCAAGAGTATATAAGTATTGTTTGTTTAAATAAAAACCGATGGGGGACAAAGATTTGGAAAATTTTCAAATTAGTGACTTTAGCAGTAGTGACCCTGCTTAAGCTGCTGCGGTCCTGGGTTCGAATCCCGGTATAAAGTATTTGTAGGATTTGTCTACTTGAAGTTACTAGTGGAGATATTATAGCATAAGCCTTAAGCCTAGAGCTTGGTTTACGACTTGGACAATTTGTGGGAGATTTTTTTGGAGATTTTCATCTGATATTAACTTATTATTATGTGAAATGAAACACTAAAAATCCCTCTTCCTGCGGGCTCATGCATTGACGAGGTAAAATTTGACAGGTGCTAGGGAGATGAATATGTATTCATCCTATTCCATATTCTAACGCATAAGGTTTACAATAAAAGTGTTCCGTCCTGACTTTTATTAGGTACCTTTTATTACTAAGCGACTAAAGCAATTTTCACTTTTTTTATAGCGATTTTATCAAGACGGGACACTTTTAAGGCTGCGCAAACCGGCGGAGCGCAGCGCAGATCACTTTAAATTTATCAATGTATATTCTTCCCTATTTTAATTGCAATAAGGTATAAATTTGAATGCTCTGAGACCAACCTCGGAGCATCACGGGGGATTTCTACTCTGCGGCTGCGGCTCTAAATTTATACCTTATTGTAATTAAAATAAAAAAGAGTATACATTGATAAATTTAAAGTGATCTGCGCTGCGCTCCGCCGGTTTGCGTAGGCCCTTATTTTAAACCGTTACTTAGAATGTGGAATAGATGTATTCATTTCCCTAGCACCTGTCAAATTTTATCTCGTCCATGAATGCTAAGCCCGCTGTAGGGGAAGGTGGGATAAGACAGGTTAGCCAAGTAACGATGTGGTACAGTAATCCTCGGAATTTTCTTAAACAAGTACACCATATAAGTGTTATATTGTTAATAAAAATCATAAGTATTTCAAACTTGACAGAGTGCCGTCAACCAATATAATTCCTGGGTAACTTTGGGAAAAAAGCGATCAATTACTAATGACGTTGACTTTACGAGTGTACGTATTACATAAGCAATTACAAAATAGCATTTAAAACTTACCATTAACAATTTGCAAGAATATTGCGAACAGCACCGCTCCGCGCCACTGGGTCCGCCATCTTGTCTCCCCGGCAGCCATCTTGTCGTGCTTTCTGAGACCCATCCACACTACATCTCTGGCGCTTCAATTCTGATTCGTGGGTTTACATTTGATCTGTAACAATAATTCACAGGTCAAGTTTTTAAATCTGACTCTTGGTTAGTGGTATAACGAAATACCATAGACTTCTTATGGGTTTTTCTGTAATATATAGGTAAATAACTATTTTTATATATTTCTTCCTTTTGAGAAACGGTACCCTAAAAACTTGAAATAATAATACTAGCTTCTGCCCGCGACTTTGTCCGCGTATAATTAGTAAGTAGTTTCGCCATTCCACAGGAACAATGTTGTTTTTTCGGGAACTGCTAAGTTTGATCAAGTAGGTACCCTACCTATAGGAGTCCGCAATAAAAAACAGCGTATCTAAGGGCTGGCGTCCACTAGGCTCGCCGAATTGATACATGACTAGGAAACTGCGTCGATTGATCTCGTCGTCAATTGACGCAGTTTCATAGTTAATGATAGGAGGCGAGGCGAATTATTGCGATTCGATTCGACTCGACTCGGCGCCGAGTCTAGTGGACACCAGCCTTAACACTTCATGCAAATGATTTTCAACGGTGATAGACTCGTAATAGCGGATTTAGGTTATAATTCTTGCACACATGTTACAGGTTCACACACGCACCCACACAATCCTAGAACGAGCTAAGTACGTATAATATGTACGTATTATTGTCGGCCAGTCCACCAATGTTGGCTCAAACCATACAGCTACGTCACGCCTCAGTTGGCTCGTCTGCGTGTTCTGAAGAAACGGCACCCAAGATGTCGATCTTTTATAAATAAGCTGGAAGGGGCTGAAGACGCTGAAGTAGCCTTTACTTTCAAGGACACTCGGACCCGAATTAGGCATGCTACTCATACACTATCAAAAAACTTACGTCCTAGACGTAAAATACCTAGTGTATGATTCTCCTAGGTAAAAAGTACGCTACGTCCGTCTAAAAACTGTCTGTACCAGATTTCACGTCGATCGGTTGATATCATGAAGGCGGGATAAATGAACAAACCGATACTTTTATAATTTGCACACATTTGTATTATTAGCAAGCAAGATCATATGTGACACACAGATTGTCCATAAAAGTTAAAAAAAAAAGATAAAAGATATTTATTCAGTAAGTAGGCCGCACGGGCACTTTTACACGTCAAAATCTACCAGCGCTTCCCAAGAGGAGACCACTGCTGAGAAGAAGCGCCGCAAGAAACTCAACAGTTAGTCATTTTTTAATAAAAAATATAACAATGTCACTACTTATTCATGCATTATATAAAACTGTAAAAATAATATGAAATATCTGCGTAGTTTTGCAGGAAAACATGTCAGAATGACTACGAGAAAATTTATATATATATATATATATCACACAAAACAGTTTTGACATGTCCTCCTACATAAACCGTGTCCCCTAGACAAGATACAGCGTTTACATGATTTTTATGAGGTATGTACGAGTAGTAGGTAAGCTATTGAACATTAAACATTAGTTAATTTTCTGGTTTACGCCAAGCATTTTTGTCCGTTAGATAGTCCTCGACCCTATAGTACGCGTTTGACATCAACGACTTTTTCAAGTAATTTTTAAGTGCTGGAAGGGGTAACTCTAAAACTACGTCGGGTAATTTATTATAAAAATGAATACATTGACCTAAAATGACATATACTTTACGGACACGAAACTTTTTTATGGCAATTTTATTTTTATTCCTAGTATTTATATTATGTATATCAGAATTTTTAACGAAACAGTCTAGGTTCTTAATAACATACATAATATTTTCATAAATATATTGGGATGCTACTGTTAAAATATTAATTTGTTTAAAAAGTTCTCTTAATGAATCTCGGGAATTTAAGTTATATATAGAGCGAATGGCCCTTTTTTGTAACACAAATATAGTTTGTATGTCAGCTGCTTTTCCCCAAATAGCTTTAGCCATAAGGAAACATCTTATCTGGCAAAAGGCCCATAAGCTTTTCTACTCAACAAAACATAGCATACTAACAAATTACTTAATCAAATGAAACAAAACCAAATCTAAACCCTCTAATCGGGACCTCTACTTTCAAAGCTCATAACATACCTAACTCTTAATTGTGACGTTCTCAATATAAAGGGACCTTATGGAGGAAGGCAGTTACGCTTTTCTTGTTCTTGTAACTATACGAATACTATGGTAACAGTTTTAAAAACGGCGTAACCGCCTGCCACCATAAGGTCCCTTTATATTGAGAACGTCACAAATGACTTGACGAAGTTTCATCAAAGGGCATTTTCCAAAAAAAGTACGCATAAGAATTAAAATTAACAACGATAATTACCTCCATTACGTCACGAAAATTAACAAACACAAAACAAGACAAATGGTGGTATGTCTGACAAACTTCCTGTGGCAAGTGCAACCATATTGCTAACGGGCGAGGATTGAATCTGCTTCGGTTATTGAATTTGAGATACCGCCTATTGCCTAATACCGCCTAATTTTCATGACGTAATAGAAACAGCCGTTGTTAACTTTAGTCCTTAACATGCGTACTTTTTTTGGAAAACGCCCTAAAAACACTCGATCAAGTCACCCTAACCAAAAAGAAAAAACTAAATCAAATTCGGTCCATCCGTTTGGGAGGTACGATACCACAGACATATACAAAGATACCCTACACACGTTTAACGTATAACACCCCTCTTTTTGCGTTGGAGGTTAAAAGTAAGATCTACATCCTGTCCCAAAGTACTGGCCACATCCAGTCCAACGCTCACACTGTTATGTGCTTATTATTCATCGAACGTTCGCCCCACATATGCGCTACGGTGTTATGGCCGTCAGCCAATCATTGTTTATCAATGAGCTTCGCAAATACTTTGAACGGTTTAGTTATTTAACTGTTGCGTTCTGTGCGGCATTTGGCGAATATTCGTGTTGACTTCTTTTTCAAAAACGTTAAGTAAAACAGACGCCAAAACGTATATTCGCCGAATGCCGCATGTGCGGATGCGGCATAAGACCAAATGAAATGGGCATAGAGGCATTCCATTTTAGTCCTCAATTCAATTCAATTTATTTATTTGCCAAAAACACAGATACAAGAGTACATTTCCTGTGGTCTACGCACTAAGTCCAAAGTCCCCAGACTCCCCTTATTATTTTACTTTTAGTTAGGACAGACGGACGGACGCACAGCGTAGGCTTAGTAATAGGGTCTCGTTAGGCATCCTTCGGGTAAGGAACCCTAAAAATGACATAAAAAATCTGTAAGTTGACATTATGATGAGAAACTGCGACACACCTTATATGTGACGTTCTCAATATAAAGGGACCTTATGGAGAAAGGCCGTTACGCTCTTCCTGTTCTTGTAACTATACGAATACTATGGTAACAGTTCTAAAAACGGCGTAACCGCCTGCCACCATAAGGTCCCTTTATATTGAGAACGTCACATATTTTCTCGCTTGTCGCTCAGTGCATCTCTATCTTTATAGACTAGTAAGAAAGGGAGATCCGAGCGACAACGACAAACAAGGACCACTTGTGCTAGCTGTCTAGTGTCATCACAGCACATCGTAAACTCCACGTAAACTCACTTGCGACACTTCTAGTGCTTTCATAACGCGAACAATGACGCAGGCGCACGTAAGCGTTACCCAACGGATCCGGGTGACTCACTTGGGGTCAATTTTGGGTCATGTGTTTTACCATGCCCCCATTAAGGATTAAATTAATGGACAAACACAAATTGACCTCCCTAACTTAGTCACGAATTGATCGACCAAATCCTACTAATCATACTACCTACTCGTATATATAGATGCGAAAGTTTGTGTGTGTGTTAGTTTGTTACTCTTTCACGCTGCAACGGCTGGACGGATTTTGATGAAATTTGGAATGGAGATAGCTTATATTCTGGATTAATATATAAGATACTTTTTATCCCGGAAAATTTGGTAGTTCCCAAGGGAAATGCGGATGGAGTCGCGGGCAAAACAAAATTTCATGAAGAAATTCTCAATGATGGTACAAACCACATCTTATCTTAATCTTTTAATGCGTAAGTAGTTTAAAACTAAACGCATATACAGACAGACGTCTGTCTGCGACTTCCAAGAAAAACATACATAAACCTTCCAAGAAAAATTATCTAACTGATGGTGAAAACCGCATTAAAATCCGTTGAGTAGTTTGAAAGATCTAAGCGTACATGTATAACATATCGTACAAAGGGACAGACGCCGGGAAGCGACTTTGTTTTATATAGTGATGATAATTATATTATATTATAATTACGTGCACGAGTATAATGGTATAATGGTGATGTTTAACACCGGAGAAAGTTAGGAAATGTATAGAGAAAAATGTTATAGGAAGCAAAACTACCTTCTTACGGCCGCACTCAGAGACGTCAATTAAGATTTAAGTTTCATTAAAGTAGCTGCTGTCACTTTCTTTGCTATAGCAATAGAATAAGACGCAGCAACTTTAATGAAACTTGAAACTTAATTGACGTCTCTGTGTACGGCAGTTAAACATTGTGAAAAGTTCGTATGAGAAATGCACCGAGCATTTTCAAGAATATACCTACCTAATTTTTGTCCTCAAATGTTTCTAGATTTCCTTGAGAATATTTCTAAAATTTTGTGCATTGTTAAGTTAGGATGGGTTTGAGTTTGACCTCAGTCTCACCTGAAGTTAAGTGACGACGAGGGCGAAGATGGTACACGCTTACCCAGAAAATGCCTATTCACTCTTGCGTTCACGGAGTAAAAAATATTCTACAATAGGTATTACCAGATTTTATTGTAGTTATGATTCTGGTGTAGGAAAACAGATTTCAGCTATTGTTAACAGATTTTATTTTAATGACAACAAGTCATATTTTTTTTAATACTAAAATATTCTAGTACACGAAAGCTTTGATATTGTAGTGGTTACTATCTAATAGTTACAGAGTAAAATATGCATTTAGCGTCCAACAGGTTTTGTATACTACACAAAATTTGTTTCCTACGATACTAGGTAAATGGTAATAGGTACTAGAAATTATGTTGTACAGAAGTGGAATTTTATATTAATGTGTAAAATGTGTGTATAGTTGTCACATATAATACAATATTCTGTTACATGGAACTAGATTTTTTTCTCCGTGTTGAAAACACCAAGGTTATAGGATTCCGGGAATACAGACGCAGGGAGAGCATTCCACTCCTTGGCAGTTAACGAATTCAAGGGGAAAACTGGTTCCAAATTAACGATATTAACGATTTAGGGGTCCATAACACCTGTCTCCAACTGTTTTAAATTCCAAAGACGGCTAATATAAACGCGAAAACAGTTATGGTATTCTAACACTACGGAAAAGTACAGTCGGCAAGCTTGTCCCAAAAATAAAATGTTTGGCAGAAACTTCCTACAGTTAAGTATATGCGACGTTCTTAGTATAAAGGGACCTTATGGAGGAAGGCAGTTACGCTCTTCTTGTTCTTGTAACTATACGAATACTATGGTAACAGTTCTAAAAACGGCGTAACCGCCTGCCTCCATAAGGTCCCTTTATATTGAGAACGTCACATATGTTAAACATACGGAGTCAGACTTCCGGTCAAGGTCGTGCCATTTTATTCTGCAAATAAGCTAAACCCCCTTAAAAGAATGTGACTATTCACATTGTAGGTATTTACATAGATTTGTGTCAATGTTGACGAAGAAACGTCACAGCATAGCAATCACCGCCCCCAATCTCAAATGAATCACAGACGGACATCCTTTACTACTTACGTAAATGTTGAGCAACGTTTCTTTAACTCTATCAATATCTTATTTGTTTTACTTGCAAGAAAATTGGGTTATCGTCGCTTAAAAATATGTTTTGTACAATACAGGCCCTGTCAAGGCACTGATAGCGCCAGCAGGGCGACCGAGGGGGATAAAGAGTCCGCCATCTTAACGTTCGAAAACTTGCACTGCAGCTCAGCCTTCTTACTGTTGTAAGAACTATATTAAACTCGTATTTACCAGTCAAGGATACTTCAGCATCCACAAACCTAGGATAGCCCGGAACCAGGCCCATCGTTTCCATTGGCCACTCTGAGCAAATGCCCAGGGCAATCGTGGGGCCCCCTAGATCCCGCCAGATCACGAACCGAAAAAAAATGTGACGTTCTCAATATAAAGGGACCTAATGGAGGCAGGCGGTTACGCCGTTTTTAGAACTGTTACCATAGTATTCGTATAGTTACAAGAACAAGAAGAGCGTAACTGCCTTCCTCCATAAGGTCCCTTTATACTGAGAACGTCAGAAATTGGTACGTTGCTGACTGTCATCATGCTAAAGTGCCTAGGACCTCCTATAGGTTAAAGACAGCCCTGCGGTACAGTCAGCATCAAATAGATAGGAGCAGCGAAAGTCGCCAAATATATCCAAACACATCTTTGTTACTATAGGAATAAGGATGTGTTGCTATATAGGTATTTGGCCATTTTGACTGCTCCTATCTATTTGACGCTGACTGTACAACAGAACCAAAACAATACTTGGCTTATGTAAGTACCTATGTATATACATTTTAAAAATAGAGTGTCGTAACGTAATACACTCTATTGGGACGAAGTTCCTTTTGCTATCGGGCGAATTCGGGCGTACTCGGCTATCGTCGGGAGATAGTGACGTTCTCAATATAAAGGGACCTTATGGAGGCAGGCGGTTACGCCGTTTTTAGAACTGGTACCATAGTATTCGTATAGCTACAAGAACAAGAAGAGCGTAACTGCCTTCCTCCATAAGGCCCCTTTATATTGAGAACGTCACATATTGCGTTCGCTATAGCAAAAGTGTCGTGTCGGAAACTTTCAAAAAAATAATTCAAGCAGAAAAAAGAAAAGCTAATATTAACCTTTTAACCGCCGCTTGGTCTGTCATCGAACGGGCTCATGTCGCCGCCTATATAAAATAACAGGAAATGGTGTAGTGCTTGCCACATGCGTTACGATACGATTTTTCTTGTAATAAATATTAAGTAATAATACCCTTTTTACCACTGTATCATTCAATAAAATACATTATTATAACTAAATTACGTTTACCAATTTCTTTATTAATGGTTTCGTCCCTTTATCAATGGTTTGGTTCCATGTGTTTTACCACTCATAAAAATCTATCGGTTGACATTGCTACATTACTATTATTTCTTATTTCATATATCTGACGTCATAAGCGGTCTTATATATCAGATATTGGCGTAGGCTTTATTGGATATTTGTTGATAAGTTGACATTATAAGAGAGAGGATTGACCATATTTAAAAAGTATCGAAACTGAACATTTCAAAGTTGTTGACATAAGTAATAATTCAATTTCACACAGTTACACAACTATTTTGGTAATTAAATATTGTAATTTCAAAATACGTATGGTATTCAAAATTTTGAGATAGCAAATCTGTACCATTTATTAATTTTTTAATTTGAACATTATTTTGAAATATCGAGTGAGCCATACCACTAAAATTTCCTATTTTATATCTCTGACGTCACATGCGGTCTCATATTTAAGACGACGGCGTAGTCTGTAATGATTGTTATTGAGAATACAATGACTTAATAGGGGTGGACGTTGTACCTCGATAAGCATCGCTATATCGATTTAAATATCTACTTAGTATAAAAACTCATTAACGTTTTAAGGTATTTATTTAAAACCAAAAAAAAAAAATTAAGTCCATCCTTCTGGCTAACAAATAAAAAATCTTTTTATTTACGTAGTTCATCCTGACTCACTGTCGCAACGAAAATAATTAGTTATAAATAAAGTCGATTAAGTATCACATATCTATGCGAAGAAATGGTTGTGTTATATGGATGGACAGACCAACGGGCAGACGGGCATGACGCATGACGAATGACGAAAGTATACCTAAGTGCCTTTATCCACAGCATCTGAATTCTCGGACCCGAATCCGACTCCTTCGCACTTGCAAAAAGGGTTGGTTGTGTGAAAGGCACGGGATAAGCGGATCCCAGAAATCGGACTTTTTTGAATTATTTGAACACAATGGGTATAACTTACAAACCTTACCTGTTGGTGAAACAAATTGTATTTTGTCATCCGAGTCGAATTTAATATATGACACATGCCATTCATGCCATAACTGGCACAGTTCATAATATATCGTTATTTTATGAGAAAATAGGTAAGGAAATAAAATAGGCTAGCCGAACAAGTCCATATTATGAATAAATATCTTACAAACATCGTTGAGTGAGTCGATATACTTAAATGTTACAATCAAGTCATCGTCACATCACTGGTGTCTATTATATAAGACTTTGGCGACGGGACTACAGCAAAATTATAGATAATCTAATGTCATATTTTCAAATTTATTTTCATCTAGAAAATTAAAATAAAGCAACAGAGTAATTTCGTAGCTGTTTAATTAACAATTAGAGCGGCTTTCATATCCGAATCAGTGGAGTTAAATCGGTATAAATAAAAAATCCTTGCAAAAAACATACAGAAAAAATGTCTTAAATATAAGACTACGGCGATAGTGGCTGGACATTGGGTGTCTTATATATCAGACTACGGCGGTCAAAAGGTTAATATTACATAAAAACCAATAAATTAAATAATTTAAGATCCTATTCAGGAAAGATCTTACGTCATTAGGTGTTTCGTATCAAATGTTCGAATATATTTACATATATATCTGTATGTTTATATAACAGCGATTTGCCAGAGGTAAGTGAACTGAACGGTTTTTACCATTATAAAACTAGTTTCTTTTAGTGATACACGTTTAACTTCTTAAGTAACTGTTAAGGAAAATGTACAAATTGAGTTTTAAACATGTTTGAACGGACGACAAATACCTAGTTTTAAGTTGGAGTGTAAACTGTTCAAATGTCAGTGAAAATATTCTTGTAAATATTTCGGAAATTAAATTCGCGCTTTTTTTGTATAGGTACCTAAAGGGTGCCAAACGGGAACCTATTAGGTAGGTACTTACTTGTAGCTTATTATATTACCTACCTAATAATTACCTATAGCTTACTTATTGTACAAACGGTAAACATACAAGCGTCAAGTGTGATCCGATCATACATAGAATAATTTAACGGGTAGGTATTGTTTCGTAGAAAATTAATAGCTCGATTTTCTTTTGCCCGGACACGATACTTCGATTCTCAGTAACGCGAATTTTTACTTATTCGAATTTTCGTTTCTCCGAATTTCATTACTTCGATTATTAAATTTCCGATTTTTAATTGAAAATATGGGTGCCTATCGTTTCGTAGAAAGTCAATACCTCGAATTTCGGTTCTCCGACCACGTTTGTCAGAATTTCCAGTTGTTCGAATCACGATAGTTAGAATTTCATTGCTTTGTAATTTCATTTACTCGAAGTCATCTGTTGTCCGAAACCACAGTTCTCCTAATTTCACTTGCTGCTTTTTCAATACATCGAATATTAATAGGCAAAATTTTCTGTTTCTCGAAAACGTTTCACCGAAAACGGTTGATTCTGATAGTTGGAAATCCTAATTAATACTTTTCGAATGGGTTTCGACTTCGAATGTTAGACACACTTTAGGAAGGCGGAGTGGGATAGCTAGGCGGAGGGGGGTGTGGGGGGCGAAGCCCCCCACAATGGGGGCTCGGGGGGCGAAGCCCCCCGCCATAAAAAAAACCAATACCCCCCTCACTAGGTTGGGTTAGGTTAGGTTAGGTTAGAACTGTGACCACAATAGCACGCGAGCCGAGCGAGCGAAGCGAGCGTGCCGCGGCAGCGGCCGGCGAAGCGCCCGAAACATAAATAAGAAATCATAAAATCTTTATATTCCGACTTTGTGTGAAACCGCGTACAGAAATGAAACTTATTCGGGAAATTAAACAATCGTTTAACTGAACAATCGGGGAAAACCTATTCTGTGAAAAGTGCATTCGGGATATTAAAACTTCGTAGATTTGAACATATTTTCAATTAAAAATCGGAAATGTAATAATCGAAGTAATGAAATTCGGAGAAACGAAAATTCGAAGAAGTAAAAATTCGCGTTACTGAGAATCGAAGTATCGTGTTCGGGCAAAAGAAAATCGAGCTATTAATTTTCTACGAAACAATAGCTACCCCGAAAATATGTTCAAATCTACGAAGTTTTAATATCCCGAATGCACTTTTCACAGAATAGGTTTTCCCCGATTGTTCAGTTAAACGATTGTTTAATTTCCCGAATAAGTTTCATTTCTGTACGCGGTTTCACACAAAGTCGGAATATAAAGATTTTATGATTTCTTATTTATGTTTCGGGCGCTTCGCCGGCCGCTGCCGCGGCACGCTCGCTTCGCTCGCTCGGCTCGCGTGCTGCTGTGGTCACAGTTCTAACATAACCCAACCTAGTGAGGGGGGGGGGGTATTTGTTTTTTTTATGGCGGGGGGCTTCGCCCCCCGAGCCCCCATTATTGGGGGCTTCGCCCCCCACTCCCCCCTCCGCCTAGCTATCCCACTCCGCCTTCCTAAAGTGTGTCTAACATTCGAAGTCGAAACCCATTCGAAAAGTATTAATTAGAATTTCCAACTATCAGAATCAACCGTTTTCGGTGAAACGTTTTCGAGAAACAGAAAATTTTGCCTATTAATATTCGATGTATTGAAAAAGCAGCAAGTGAAATTAGGAGAACTGTGGTTTCGGACAACAGATGACTTCGAGTAAATGAAATTACAAAGCAATGAAATTCTAACTATCGTGATTCGAACAACTGAAAATTCTGACAAACGTGGTCGGAGAACCGAAATTCGAGGTATTGACTTTCTACGAAACGATAGGCACCCTAATTTAACCTAACCGAGAGTTTCAGAGCTCATAACTCTTAAATGGGTTAACGAACGGATTTTCATCAAACAAAACTAAGAACACTCTCAATTAAGTCACCTTTCTAATAAAAAAAACTCAATCAAAATCGGTCTATCCGTTTAGGAGCTACGATGCCACAGACACAGATATACAAAACTTATAACACCCCTTTTGCGTCGGGGGTTAAAACAAAAAGTAATAACCGACCAAGTGTGAGTACTTAAGTAGGGTACGGAACCCTCGGTGCGCGAGTCCAACTCGCACTTAACCATGTCATGATAAATATTCATTAATATCTATATTAACTAAATTATTTCATATTAGTTAGTGGAGTTTTGTTTATTATTTATTAAGTAACTGGCTTTTGCCTGTAACTCCATCCGCGTAGAACTTGTTCCGGGATAAATTGTATCCTGTGTCAATCTAGGCTAATGATTATCTATAGGTTTAGAACTTAGATGAAAACAAATAGAGGAAGATACGTGACCGGCGTGCGGGCTTGAGCACCTAAATATAGGCGCTGAGCGCCTATATTGAGTCAGTTGTCCGGCCGTTACCGATCTGTCAGCACGTGCGACGTCGTCATTATTATGAGACATATAGCTGTCTCACGCGTACGACGTTAGTCCATCAATTTATCTCTATTGCTCCTTAGTGCATGTTTACAGCTGTGTGTGTGGAATTTGCGAATGTAGGTGTCGCAGCACGCATTATGTCTGAGTCTTGTACGGCGATAACGTGTCTCCCCTTTTGCTTTAGTCTAAGGTTTATAACTAAAATATATCAACTTATTAAAAACCATATGCTAGCGGCAATCGCGAAGAAGCTAATCGAAAGAATTCCGTCTAACGGTACGACAGGTGGCGATGCGTGGCCCACATTTCTCGTACTGTATAACAGGTCCCATGGATCTGTCTGTCTGTCGGTGGTGTCGGCCTCCTGAGGTCTACGTCACAATTTCGCTAGTTCGATACAGAATCTTATGTCAGTCAACAAAAGTTGAAAGTAATTTTGACAATTGTCCTATACGTAGGACGTTGGCCTCTGGAGGATCGGCTAAAGACAAATGTGACGTTCTCAATATAAAGGGACCTTATGGAGGCAGGCGGTTACGCCGTTTTTAGAACTGTTACCATAGTATTCGTATAGTTATAAGAACAAGAAGAGCGTAACTGCCTTCCTCCTAAAGGTCCCTTTATACTGAGAACGTCACAAATAAATAAATAATAAATAGGCATATTGAAATATTATCATCAAAATAAGAAAAATGTAACACTTTAAATATTGTCAATAGAAACAACCACATATACTCACCTTATTAATATTTTTTATAGAAATTTTGTGCGGTTAGATACGTGGCCTTTTGTGGGTGCAGTCAGCATCAAATAGATAGGAGCAGCGAAACTGGCCAAATATATCGCAACACATCTTTATTACTATAGGAATAAGGATGTGTTGCGATATATTTAGCCATCTCTGCTCCTATCTATTTGACGCTGACTGTCCCACGCATTTGACCAAGCAAAATCAAAGGTATAAGGGCCTGCGCAAACCAGCGGAGCGCAGCGCAGATCGCTTTAAATTTATCAATGTATATTCTTTCCTATTTTAATAAGAATAAGGTATAAACTTGAATGCTCTGAGACCGACCTCGGAGCATCACGGGGGATTTCTACTCTGCGGCTGCGGCTCTAAATTTATACCTTATTGTAATTAAAATAGAAAAGAGTATACATTGATAAATTTAAAGTGATCTGCGCTGCGCTCCGCCGGTTTGCGCAGGCCCTAAAGTGTCAATTGTGACGTTCTCAGTGTAAAGGGACCTTGTGGAGGAAGGCAGTTACGCTCTTCTTGTTCTTGTAACTATACGAATACTATGGTAATAGTTCTAAAAATGGCGTAACCGCCTGCATCCATAAGGTCCCTTTATATTGAGAACGTCACAATTAGCAAAATCAAAGGTATAAGTGTTAATTAATCACCAATAAACTGACGTTAAAAAAAAAACAAATGAATGTCTGGGTGTTTGCATTTCAATCACCCCTAAACGGCCAGACGGATAGGGATGAAATATGGTACACAGATAGTCCTATATTGACCGAGGATACTTTTCATTGAGTTCCCTATGGAAAAGTGATGAGCGGCTTACACGGATAGAGTCGCGGGCAAGCGCTAGTTATTTATAATTTATAATCCCTACTAATATTATAAATGCGAAAGAAACTCTTTGTCTGTCTGTCTGTTACCTTTTCACGCTTAAACCGCCGAACCGAATTAGATGAAATTTGGTATGGAGATGGTTTGAGTCCCGGGGAAGGACATAGGATACTTTTTATCCCGGAAATCATCCTTTAACAAGGTGAAAAGGGGGGTGGAAGTTTGTATGAGGAATCAATCATTTCTTAAGTAAGGTATATACCATTTAGTATGGGGAGAGTTTAGTCCCGGGGAAGGACATAGGATACTTTTTATTGCGGAAAATTGGAGTTCCCGAGAGAGGGCGATAAATGACTTCTACGCGGACGGAGTCGAGGGCAAAAGCTAGTAGTTAATAAGCGTAGAAACCTGTATAAAACCCATGGGAAAGGATAATGGTAGGGCGTAGGTTGTAATTTGCTATCTAGGCTCTGTCAGTAGACCGGGTTATCTTGGTTTCACTTTTAAAATTGCGATGCGGGCGCCATTTTACGTTAACAACGTTTTACAACC
Source organism: Tortrix viridana (assembly GCA_963241965.1). Lineage (NCBI taxonomy): Eukaryota > Metazoa > Arthropoda > Insecta > Lepidoptera > Tortricidae > Tortrix > Tortrix viridana. Next base: position 6,610,047 of record OY725200.1, read on the forward strand.
TTTATCATAAAGTTGTCATGTTTTTCACGAGGCAGGCCCGCCTAGTGTGGAGGCCACAGATAATGATGTACCCTACAACTTTATTAAATCTTACGGCAAATAAACATTTTTTTTCTTTTGTTTAACTCATCGAATTCCGCGACTCGCTCAATTCCGTGTTAGCAGTTCTATAATCCGCCATAGAACCCTGCAGGTCCAATCTGGGACCCAAAATACACCCTTTTATTTGCCTTAGCCTATTTAACAGTCCAAGGTCGTATTTCAGTTCCTAGATTCTATTAGCAGGGTTCTATGGCGGATTATAGAACTGCTACCACGGAATTGAGCGAGTCACGGAATTCGATGAGTTTACCTACGGATTTTCATACGGTTTTCACCAAGAAAATATATAATTTTATAAAATTCACCCGCGCAAAGCGCTAGTAGATTACACCTCCTGAGGCCTAAAGTCCTACATAAAGGACAATTGTCAAAATGACTTTAAATTTTGTTGACTGACATAAGGTTCTGTTTTGAACTAACGACAATTTGACTTAGGCCTCAGGAGGATATGGCAGTTGCAATCTCTCTCACAAATAAATACATTCCAACGCATCTTGCCCAGCCACTAGTGACCGCCTTTAGGACCGGTCGGTTAAGGGCATGTTTGAAATGAACTCGTAACCTCATACATTAGAGGCGGATGAAAAGTAAAGTTGAAATTTGATTTTAGAGCCTAGATTTTTTGAAAAAGTAGTACCTATCTACACACGAATGGGAATTTTTATGTATGTATCTAGCCACTGGAAACCGGTCGTAAAATAAACAGAAATTATACGATATTCGCAGCTTGCAAGGTTGTTAAAATTTGGATATTTAACTGCCGCACTCAAGAGACGTCAATTATTTTTTAAGTTTCATTAAAGTTGCTGCATATTATTCTATTGCTAGAGCTAAGAAAGTGACAGCAGCAACTTTAATCAAACTTGAAAGTCAATGGACATCCCTGAATGCGGCTGTTAGACTGTAATGTAAACATTAAAAAAAAAAGGTTACTTTTTCCTCTAGCTAACGGTCAGTTGTTTGGAAAACTCATAAAGAATATCATAGCTGCAGCAGTTAAAACCTCTTCCATACTTGACATACTTCTACAGTGTATAAACACATTCTTAAATGTTTTTATAACAGTAATGACCAACTTTTAAAGCTCGGTCGTTTAAGGGCATGGGCGACCGAACATAACTAGCGGACCGACGTCTTAAATTTTGAAAATTTGAAATGTATAATATGTACTATAAGCAATGTTTGATAATTATTTCAGATATTTTTTTCTGTCATTGTAAATAGAGTAGAGGATACCTGGGAACCAAATATAAGTTAAAGTGTAAATTTAATATCTTGTTTTTTCTCCATTTGAACAAAGAATATCCCCTCCTAATTTCGTCCCTAAGTCGTCTTGTCGAATAATAACTAAACACATTATTAAGATAAAGACAAACGTTGTTTATATTGTATAGCAACAAAAAACCGGTAATTTTTAAAGAAATTGAAATGTATATCTACTAAGGTACCTACTCTTTCGAGCTACCGGCTGATAATTGTCTTATGGCTATCACTTCTACACAATGTATTACGTAGTTCACGTAAATGAACAAATAAATTGCGTGTGCTACACGGTTTGAAACCATGGTTTTAAACCAAGTGACCTTGGTAGAAGCGAGCTGCTACACGGTTTCAAACAAGCCCATTTGTTTGACATTCTGCCAAGGGTGTTTAAGGTCATGCGAAATGACCTGTTTGAAACCATGGTTTGAAACCGTGTAGCACGTGCATAAGTATCATCGCGAACCATTCTTCACCTTATCGGAAGTTTAGATAAGACATTTACGCTTATTCAAGACTTTTTATTTATATTCATTCACGGATTTCAACTTTAAACATGTTTGTGGTCAATATCCAATATCCCATAAAAACTGGGTAATAAGTAGACAGACGTGCTCGATTATTTTTCTAGCAAGTTAAAACATATCTTCTCCTTAACAGGCGTGACGTGTTATGTTAACTAAAGCGGACACGCTGATGAATAGATACACAGTAATATTGTATGTACTTGTATGAGAGCCGGGAAAAGTAAAATGTAGTCTTACATTCAACGCCGTTGTTTTGAAGTGACTGTTATAATGTCCTTTAGTTAGGACTTTAAGGATTGGCATTTTTGAATGTCCTAAAGAAAGTCCTAATCGGTTTATAAACATGGATAATGTTTCTGACATGTATGTATGTGCGTATGAATGATGGATGCGCGTATGTATGTATACAAGGGTGGTTATTTGTTCCCTTGTAGAGAATTGCCCGATTATTAATAATAACCATTTACTAAATTGATTATACTCGTAAGAAGATATTTATTTATTCGTATGGCAATTATTATGTACACATTGTTGAAAAATAGATGTCATAGGCATATATCCAAGTTTCTTAGCCATTTGGCGGCGTCGGGGGTAAAAAGGATGATAATAATAATAATAATAATAATAATGACAAACTAAACTATTGGTCATATTAAAAGAGGTTTGACACCTTCACTGCCGGTCTCGCGCGGGCGCGAGACAGAGTATGGCGCGGGGGGCCGGTCTCGCGCCGGTGCGAGATATTTTTGTTTTTTTTTTTTTATATATATATCTCTGAAAACCTTTAATAGTACTAAATATTTAAGGTTTGAAACGTTTTCAAATCAAAACTATGGCCCCTGACTGTCGCCCTTACTTAAGATATCGGCAGTGAAGGTGTTGATTTCACCTCTGAATGTGTAGGTGTGCCGGGATATTTTTATTATGTACTTTTCTTAAATTAATAATTATTAAATAATATTTAAATATCCCGGAAGGTATCCCCGAAAATATTATGCCCCTTAAAAATCGTATCCCACCCTACTTGCTATATGCTAATACGAGAAATTTGCAAATTAAATACGGATTTAATAGGCAGAAATAACTGGAATCCAGTGCATAAAAATAAAATACAATAACAGTACCCGCGAAAGCAAAAAAAATACAGCTACTTATTATAATAAAGCAAATCTTACCTCCGTGTAATTAGTAATAAAAAACACAGCTGTTCAATTCAAATAAAAAAAGTAGGATGAACTTGCAAAAAAAAGAGCCACACTATTTTCTTGAAACTTTCACATTCACACTGACACACGTATCAACACTGACGTTGGTAAAATAGTAGGTAAAATACCAAATATAAAATATTATTTTATCACAAAACCACAACAGTTATTTAATGTAAAAGTTTTTAACTCAAAAAAGTGATTAATTTGTTTATTTTTACGTCAAAATGTCAGCCATGTTTCAAACATGCGCGCGCCGAACACACCATACGACTGGCTTCATTCAAAATGAATTCGAGCGTGCCGTGTGCTAGAGCGAGGACGAACATACAAATTGCACAGGATAGAGGAAGACAGATACAGGGTGTCATGTAGCGGTAATTTTTTTAGCCTTTCCCGCGCAACTTTCTAAAATCTTACTGAAGCGTTATATGTCTTGAGTCCACCACCTAAGGTTCAATTTGATGTTCTTACGCCTAAATAAGTAATCAAAATTATTAAAAAATACTGGATCTACAAGAAAATAAAAGAGAGTACCTACCTAGTCTGATATTGGAAATTGGAAATAGACGACGACGCTAATATGAATAAATATTATCATTCATTATTTATGCACTATTTTTGAAATCTTATCGACACTCATAGGTATCTAACTCGTTAGCTATTTATTACTATCGACGCCTATCGCCTAGAATGAATGACCTAAATGTTCTCATAAATAGTAAATGATGGCGGTAGTTGAAGGTATTCATTTATTTATGCCTTTTTAAAATTTACAGTTAAATTCACGAAAAACAAAATGACTGTTACATCTCACGGGACAAGTGTTTTGACAAATTGAAGTACAATTAGACGTGAAGCAGACAGAGATTTGAGTTGATTGACATCAATTTTGTTTTGATTACCTCTTGAAAACGAAATACGTCATCACTGGTGCCAACGGATAATGTAATTCGGCGCTTCTCAACATGGCTCGTTGGTCTAGGGGTATGATTCTCGCTTCGGGTGCGAGAGGTCCCGGGTTCAAATCCCGGACGAGCCCGGCTGATTGCCTTTTTGAAGTTTTTTACGTAAATAATTAGCAGCTAATTAGGTAGCTATTGCCTTTTTGAAGCTTTTTATGTAAATAATTAGTAGCTAATTAGGTTTAAAGCTAAAGTTAATTAGCTGCTAATTTCCTTTTAGCTAAAGGTAATAAAAAAACCCTAAAAAATAATGTTCAGGTATTTTGTCTTATTTATTTAAATTTTGATTCACAATTTTGTTTGAGCTGCTCAACTGCTAAGTGCTAAAACAGTTAATCACTAGTTACTGACAGCCGTCATATTATGGTTTTATTGTGGTCTTCTGTTTGTTAGTAAAAAATAAAGATTTTTCTGCTCCACTAGTTTTAGTATAAAGGTCGCAATTTACTAACGCTTTCAACGTTAATTGTCTTCTTATAATTTAAAAGAAATACAAAAAAAATATTGTAATGTTCCTATCAGTAGTTAATTTAACTGGTGCTGGCATCTATAATCTAAGATTGTTACTATATAGCATCCTCACCTACTAAGGCGCAGTCAGTACTGCTACTGCTCGCTAGATGGCGCTAACTACTCCAAACAACGGCGGAAACATATTCGACTAAATTAAAAATACTCTCTTTACACGAGCTGTCAACATTTCCGTCTATTCATTAATTTTGTCGGATTTTACGACAGGTGTTCGTAAGTATGTATTCCCTCCCCTCAACTTCCCAAACGACTTGCTCGACCGAAACACTTGTGTGAAAATAAAAAAAACAACTTTGAAACTAGTTTATAAGCAAAATAAAGCGGTTCCTTGTGCAAACAATAAATTAAAACCAAGAAGGAGTCATTATGAGTACTAAGTTGTGATATGTGATTTAGTTTAGTGCATTTTGTGGTCTATAACTGTGATTTTAATTGTTCTAAAATGTCGGACCCATCCACTAGTGGAAGTTCAAAAGCTCCTCCAGTTGTTTCTATAAATGAAGTCAGTGGTTTATTTGAGTCTGCGAAGAAATATGAAGAGTTGAATGTTATTGGGACAGGTAATGCGGCAAAAGCTTATTAGTATTATAACCTTCAAGTTTATTTAAAAAGTCCATGCGCACATCATGTGCCGGGTTAATTACATTTTACGCATCTTCTTTTTTTTACCTGTACATATTTTTGGTAATGTTTGAGTAGATCATATTTTTTGTAATATTAATTGTATACTTAGTTCAAATGGAATTTGAGTTTGTTGTTAAAATTTAACAATTGTAATTAGTTTTTATCTTATAAACCGTTGCATCGCTTATCTGGGTAAAAAAGTCAGATTAATTTTAGTTAATTTATTGAATATTAGATATAGGTATTGGACAGGTCTATGTTATGGTCTAAAACAGATTTAGCAGCATTATTAATGTTTTAATTTATTATTAACAGCAAAAAATTTTTTTACTGCACATTTTTTATACTGGCGACAAGCCGATACCTAATAAAATCTGGACCCCCTCCCTCCCTCTTCATCACTATCACTACATATTTTAAATTAAAGTCCTCTGCCATGCTGAGTTTGTATTTGTTCGGGCTAATCTCAACTACAGATTTTCATATGGTTTTCACAAAAGAGGGATTATCTAGGAAGGCTATTCAATTAAATTGAATTTTTGTGGTAATGGCTTCTGTCCATAAGGACAACTTTGCCAATGTCAGAATTTGAGGCTACAGGTGATCGGTTCTTAATTCCCAGTACCTATGTACTCTTCTTCTATGTAGTCTTCCTTATGAAGACTACAGGCTATAACTTATGAACATTGTTTAGTGCTACCTGTAATATACAGAATTTAATATTTAAATTTACAAAGTTAAATGATATAGATAAGCCCTCCTAGCGCTTTTTCCCCTTCTTCATCAGGGTACGCTTGACCATGATCCAGATTCGGCCAGTCTGGTTATTACAGTGGATCGACTGCCGTCTGACCTCCGTAACCCTTGTGACAGGGGAAACAAACCAATTGGATCATGGTTACACATTTTACCACCTAAATGTGCAGGTTTCCTCACAATTTTTCCCTCACCGTTAGAGCATCGGTTATCATGCAGGTAATGTACATAAGTTAGAAAAACTCATTGGTACATTGGATGGCTTGGGGGTTTGAACTCGGTATGAGTTGACACTGCTAGCCACTATGCCACCGATGGATAATCTAAATAATATCTCTCTCTCTCTCTTCATTCTATTACAGGTGCCTATGGAACAGTGTACAAAGCTCGTGACCTCCTGAAAGGTGGTCAGATCGTGGCCATGAAGAAGGTCAAGGTGGCTCTGACCGAGGACGGCATCCCGCTGTCAACGCTGCGAGAAATAGCGCTGCTGCAGCAACTGGGAGCTTATAAGCATCCTAACATTGTGCGGTGAGGGCAAAACTGCAGATCAATAAAAAAAAATCGGACAAGTTCGACTAGGACTCGCGCACCGAGGGTTCTCAATACTCAATACTCAATCATTTATTGCTTTCCATAATGTGTATACAGATGGTACTTAAACTAACTTAATAGTTGTAGGATCATTATGGACCCTGCAGGGCACAACAATATTTAGACGTGAGGGCATTTAAGCATTCTGTATTTCAATTCAATTCAATTCAATTTATTTATCGTGTTATACGTTGTACGCGAGTTCTTAAATCCGTATTTAAGTCCGTATATCAAAAATATACCTTTTTATGTACTTTAATTCGTATGCAAATAAGGTCTATTTTGAGTTGCCAAAATATAACACAAATTTTCAAAGTTTTTAGTTATTTTTTAAGAACTGTAAATTTTGAACATTTTATTTGATTTTTCCCGTAAAATTTATAAATGATTAGCTTGTCAGGAATTTTTTCATTTCAACTTCGGAGGTAAGGAGGGGGAACGGTATTTTTTTTTTAATTTTTGACTATAAATCAAAAAGTATGTCATGAAAAATTATATTTTTTTTTTGTAATGTGCAGATTAAGCCCTTTCATATGATATGATATGATATGATTTGACACTCCATTTGATATAATCGAATCACTTTCATTTTTCAACCCCCCATTCTAGACCCCTTTTCAAATATTTATTTCACTAAAAATAGATGCGGGCAGGGCAAGCAAGTTATACAACTACCTCAAATTTGATAGCATTTGTACTTGCTGAGTAAAACTGCTGTGTTATACAGACAGATACAGTAATTATATCCAAATATGTGACATTTTCAATATAAAGGGACCTTATGGAGGCAGGCGTTTACGCCGTTTTTAGAACTGTTGCCATAGTATTTGTATAGTTACAAGAACAAGAGCGTAACTGCCTTCCTCCATAAGGTCCCTTTATACTGAGAACGTCACATATTTATTTATGAACCCCCACAGACTTCTGGACGTGTGCCACGGCGGCAGCTCCCTGGAGCGCGAGCAGCTGGTGCTGTTCCTGGTGTTCGAGCACGTGCAGCAGGACCTGGACTCCTTCCTCAAGCGCGCGCCGCCGCTGCCCGAGACCAGGATCCGGGTAAGCCGGGGTTAACTCATCAGCAACCCCGTGTGGCCTACACTGTTGGACCGGCAGCTCCCCTGTTCCAGAAACGCTTGGAGCAGCAACAACATTGTGAGGCAACATGCATATTTGTGACGTTCTCAGTATAAAGGGACCTTATGGAGGAAGGCTTTACGCTCTTCTTGTTCTTGTAACTATACGAATACATGGTAACAGTTCTAAAAACGGCGTAACCGCCTGCCTCCATAAGGTCCCTTTATATTGAGAACGTCACATTTCACTCGCTCAAAAGATCCTACAGGCTTGAAGTGTACCCAATAGAGAGTTCACTATTTCCTCAATCATCATTTGATGGATGTTTTCTTTGTATTTAAACTATCATATCATTTTTAGGGTTCCGTACCAAAATTGTAAAAAAGGAACCCTTATGGTGAGACTTAGTTGTCTGTCTGTCTGTCCGTCCGTCCGTCTGTATGTCACAGCAGTTTTTCGGGAAAAATAACATGAAGTGTTCAAAATTTACAGTTTTTGAGAAATAAGTAACTAACTCAAAAAATACCCTATTGCATACGAATTAAGAAAAACAAACCTATATTTACCAACCGTATTATCTTAAATACGGAACCCTCGGTGCGCGAGTCCGACTCGCACTTGACCGTTTTTCAATGAATTATTAATTGTTTCTCTTATTTCCAGAGCATGTCCTTCGACATTCTATCAGGCGTCGACTTCCTCCATTCCCACCGCATCGTGCACCGCGACCTGAAGCCCCATAACTTGCTGGTCACCGCTGAAGGCAGAGTCAAGCTGGCTGACTTCGGGCTGGCGAAGACTTACGACGCTGATATGAAGCTCACGAGTGTCGTAAGAACAAGCAGGATAACTGACACTTATTATCCTCACCTATACTAAACTGACTTTGCACGGGTGCAATTTTCCAAAAAAATATTATTCGTACAAGCCTTGTCCTGACGATCACGAACTCATAAAAAACAACGGTTACACACAAAAATCTTTTTTTTTTTTTCAATTCTCTTGTGCAATATAATAACATAAGTGTAATTTCACTTAAATAAATAAATAAAATAGCATATAACGGAACATTTTACGTAAGTGCTATCAAACAAGTTTCATGTTATAAAGTGGATATCCAGCTAATGAAAATAGTCTCTTCTTATTTAGCCTCACAAAAAAAAAAAACCGTAATTTGTATTTTGTATTTCAAATACATGGTCTTAAATTCTGTAATTTGTATTTTGTATTTTAAATACTTGTCATGAAAGTATTTTGTATTTAGTATTTCAAATACCTCATTCAAATGTATTTTGTAATTTGTATTTATTATTTTATTTGTTTATTTTAAATACTATGTAGGAGGTATTTTGCCCAGCCCTGCAGACGGACAGACCAACGGCATATGCATATAGGCTTGATGTCATCCAACCGCACCCTTTGGGTATGGACCCCTAAAAACATTTAAAGTATTTAAACCCTTTAAACTAAACCTTCTCATTGATTTCCAGGTTGTGACTCTCTGGTACCGGCCGCCCGAAGTCCTGCTAGGAGTGTCCTACAACACCGGAGTGGACGTGTGGTCGGCCGGGTGCGTCCTCGCCCAGCTGCGCTCCCGTGCCCCCCTGCTCCCTGGCGCTTCCGACTCGGACCAGCTCCACTGCATATTCAGGTGACTGGTTTGTTCTAGAAATGTTGGAGTTTTCAGCTGAGATTTCTAGGAAAGGTTTAGAACTAGTAGCAACGAGGTGGGGTTAATTATGAATATAATCAAATTGAACCTGACTAAGTGTGAATGGTTTGTTCTAAAAATATTGGAATTTCGAGCTGAGATTTTTAGGAATGGTTTAATACTGGTAGCAACGAGGTGAGGCTGGATATTGGCAAGTATTAAATTAATAATAATAATAATAATAAATAATATATTAATATAATAATAATCCAGCCTATATACGTCCCACTGCTGGGCACAGGCCTCCACTCACAATGAGAGGGTTTGGGCTATAGTTCCCACGCGGGCCCAGTGCGGATTGGGAACTTCGCACACACCGTCAAATTGCTTTGCAGGTGTGTGCAGGTTTCCTCACGATGTTTTCCTTCACCGAAAAGCTCATGGTAAATTTACAAATTATATAAAATAATAATAATAATAATAAATAATAAATTCTTTATTTCGGATAGGTATCCATAGATGATTAGTAACAATGTATCTTAAAACTAGGTTAATGTTGCATGTTTTAGATTGCGACTGGTTTGTTCTAGAAATGTTAAATTTTAAGCTGTCATTTTTAAGCAAGGTTCAGAACAGCTGGCAACGAGGTAAAGTTGAATATTGGTATGAAATTGGAGCTGTAAATTATAGTTAGTGACCGATTTATTTAAAAAATGTGCGAGGTTTTTAAGGGAATGTTTTGAAATAGAACCCTGGACCGCTAGCTTCGTGGGCAGGGTCACTACCAACTAGGCTAACCGCGTCGTCGTCAATAATAATTACTCATACATTCCTAAATCTCCAGGTTAATTGGTCGTCCGCCTCGGCACGAATGGCCGGAGAATGTCTCCATAGTCGTGGACAGCTTCCCCGACTACCCTCCACAGGATCTGGCGGACATTCTACCCAGGATCCAACCTCACGCCCTGGACCTTATAAAGGTAAGTCATTTTCTTTATATTTACCCAACTAAGCAAAGTCATAAGTCTGTATTTATGTCGTCGGTCCACCTTGTTGGAGGTCTGCCCACGCTGCGTCTACCGGTACGTGGACGCCACTCGAGAACTCTTCAGCCCCAACGGTCACCTGTTCTGCGAGCGATGTGACGTGTCAAAGTCAAATATTTATTCAGTAAATTGGCCACATACGGGCTCTTTTACACGTCAGTAATATAGAGTGAATCTACCAGCGCTTCGGACAAGACCATCATTGCGGAGAAGAAGCGCCGCAAGAAACTCCAGCAGAAGGTCATTTTTTCAAATATAAAATACAATAATACTTAAAAGTAAGTTACATTACAAGGTAATAAGGTAACAAATATTAATTATTAGAACTAGCACAAATGAAAACATTACAAATGTAAGGTCAAATACGTTACACTAAATGTAATGACTAGGAGAACAACACGACGAGGTCTCTTCGTCAAAAGCCATAACTGGTGTGTCACTTAAGTCTAGCAATTCTTATGGCTACGTCTGTGACTGGTTCTCGTGCGGATCTCATTCCTGACTCGATCCCGCAGAGATATTCCGAGCAGAGCCCTCTCCATTGCCCTTTGAGTGACCGTTTTTATTTATTTAATCAGCACCGTAAGTCATCACTGGAAACACACTGGTTAAGGTGGTGGGAACCGACAGATGCGAGCGGCGCATGACCGGTCCTTGTGGCAAACTTTGCGGCTGAAATGATGATGATGATGACAGCATGGAGTGGAAAATTTTTTTTGGTCACATACATAACCGTGACCAAAAATCGGATGTCCTAGCTCTTGAACTACTGAAACTAAGCTTAATGAATTAGATATAACTTAAATTAGGACTCTCGACGCGGTTAGCCTAGTTGGTAGTGACCCTGCCTACGAAGCTAGCGGTCCCGGGTTCGAATTCCGGTATGAACAAATATTAGTGTGACGAGCGCGAGTATTTATTCCTGAGTCATGGATGTTTTCTATATACCTATATAAGTATGTATATCGTTGCCGGGTACCCATAGTACAAGCCTAGAGCTTAGTTTGGGGCCAGGTCAATTTGTGTAAGATTGTCCCTTGATATTTATTATACTCGATTGCCGGCATACCTCACAAAATCTCAGGCATTCACACACAATATTAGTTTTCAAAGCTTGTCTTGTATTTGTTCCAGCGTATGCTAATATTTGATCCTGCCAAACGACTGACCGCCCTGGACTGCCTGGAGCACCCATACTTCACCGAGGAACCGTTGACGTAACTTTATATACTAAAACTAAAATCCTTAACAGCAGGCTTAACGTGCTTGGACGAGATAAAATTTGACAGGTGCTAGAGAAATATCTATTCCATATTCTAACGTAAGACTTAACGCTTAAGGTTTGAAATAGGTGTCTCGTCCTGACTTTTATTACCTTTTATTACTAAGCAAATAGCGATTTTCACTTTTTTATAACGATTTTATCAAGACGGGACACTTATTTTTAACCTTAAGCGTTAAGACGTTAGAATATGGAATAGATGAATTCATTTCCCTAGCACCTGTCAAATTTTATCACGTGCTTGCATGCTAAGCCCGCAGTGAAGACAGTTATAGCAAAGATGTCGCTTTCTTGGCAATCCATATAGCCCCAGAAGTATACAGTCCAAATTTATCGATATGAGGAAGATTTTGAACCTTATCTTGTATGCTTGCCTATTATGGTCATAATGTGGATGGATGTGGATAAATCTGTCACTTTCTGACCTGATGCTTTATCTACACACCCGTGAGGAGACCATAATAAGGGATGATGGATTCATCCCAGGTTTTTGAGTTTTGTTATTAATTCCTTTTTTGGTTTGATCTCGTAAGGCTGGTGATCAGCCTAAAGTTTAAAGTATTTTTTTTTTGTATTTTTGGGTTTAAATCGAAATCCTAAGACACTATAACTTGGATTTTTTTGTGCAGCATACGAAAGGTTAAGATGCAGAATTTTAGTAATCAATTACAACCCCCTTGTCAGCGAAAGCAAAGCCCTCACCGCAAAAAAAAAACACCTGGAATTACGCCACTAATCTCTCCTTTCTTCAGGAATAAAGAAAAGAGATGCGAAATTATTTTACATTATTCTTGGAGAAAAATATGCAAGGGACAAGAGTACGTTTAAGGTAATTTTTTTCTAGCTTCATTTGATTGTTCTAGTTTTGTCAATTTGCTATAAGTTATGTCTGTCATAGAATCTCTGAAGCAAAAATACAACTGGCAACAAGTTAGATAATCTGATTGTTTTTGTTTGATGATAGCTTGTCTGAGCCTATAGCCAAGTGTCACACGCTCCGTAGCGTATTTCTGCTCCCTTAGCCAAGATGCCCATCGCTAACTAGCGTTTCTGTTCGTTTAGTTTTTAAACCAATCGCGTCACTGTTAGATCACGTGACTCTTCGTATCACGTGATCTACCGATGACGCGATTGGTTTAAAAACTAAACGAATAGAAACGCTAGTTAGCGATGGGCATCTTGGCTAAGGGCTCAGGTTCGTTTCGTCTCTAGTACAATCGCATCACTGGTAGACCACGTGACTTATCGTATCACGTGATCTACCAGTGACGCGATTGGTTTAAATACGAAATGAATAGAAACGCTAGTTAGCGTAATGCATCTTGGCTAAGGGCTCTGATAGGTAATGTAATCACGGTTGTTGGAATGGCAGAAGCTAAAATGACATGGTATTTCATGTTAAATGTATAGATAATAATTATAAATATGAAAATAACGAATTATTATAATTTCTGATTATTTTGGCGGCTATTAATAACATTTCAGAGATTGTAAGACAGACTTTATTGTTAATTAAATACATTTTAAATAATATAATTTCGGGCCGTATGTCCATGTATTGGTTTAATTATAATATAATATTAATTAATTAAGATTGTTAAGTTAATTTTAACCTTTTTTGGGAATAAGTTTTTTTTTGAAGTACATTGAATTGTTGTTAAGTATTTTTGATACAATTGCATTTTTAGAATAAGTAATTTTGAGGTTGATATAATTGTACAAGAAATGTTCCTTCGAATCGCCACCAAATAAAATTATTTTTGTATGTCTTATTTATTATTAACATCGTGAAATTAAAATGCCGCCTAGTTTTAAAGATGGCAGGCGTTTAACTACAACCGAGAAGGTTAAACACTAACTGGATATTGCCGACCAACCTTTGGATCAAGAAATATTGGCCAGAAAAAATGCATCTACAGGAAAAAATACAAAAAAAAAATATTTTCTTGATTCCTGAGGAAAGATATGCAAAAGATTCGTAACGAAATTCAAGGTCATATTTAGGGTACCGTACCTGAAGGGTACCTAGCGGGACTCCATTACTAAGCCTACGCTGTCGTCCGTCTGTCCTAACTAGAGCTGTATCTTTTGAACCGTACATAGCCCGCTGATTTTTTTACGGAATATGTGATATAACGGCGGATTTCCTAAAAATAATAAAAGTCAAAAGTATAATAATAAAGGTGCTGATAGACTTGAGCATTTACTCGAGCATTCGCTAGAATGATCGACGAACTGTGCGATCTGATTGGTTGTTCAGTTCGAAGAACCAATCAGATCGTGCATTTCGTCGATCATTCTAGCGAATGCTCGATTAAATGCTCAAGTCTATCAGCACCTTTATGGGAGTCTCCGTACAAGAAACGTTTTTTTTTAATATTTGTTTCATCGTAAAAACGGTAAAACATACAAGCGTACGATACTTACATAAAAACAACAAATACTAAAAACCGGTCAAATGTGTACGGAACTCTCAGTGCGCGAGTCCGACTCGCACTTGACCGGTTTTTTTTTTTCTAGTTTCAATCCAATGCTCAGCAATCTCCATGGGTTATGCCCCTTCCACACGACACAATTTGACTAGATTGGCAATCGAATTGTGTAAATTTAAGGTCGGGACCGCTCGACTCGAAATAAACTAAAATTTTATTGGCGATCTTCAATGTACGTGTGGATAGACAATCAAATTGAATCGTGTGGAAGGGGTAATACAAGTTTCTTGTAATCCACCAACAAAAATGTCCTTGACACGTTCTATAGTAATATACGCGAATGAAGCTAACTTCGCAACGTGGGCTACTAGCGCCATCTATCGGTAAGTAGCAAAGTTAAACCAGTCACGCAGGAGAAAACGTAAGTATGAATTATGTGATTATGTGTTATTACATGTAACAGAGTAGTTAAAGTTCGATAGATTAGTTGTCTAGGAATTCAAATGAAAAAATAGAATAATATAGTATTCCATTTAGTTCCGGAAACATGAAAGTTGCTGAAAAATGCGTTTGGTCCGATTATTATATTTTTTGGATATTTTGAATCTTTGTTTTCCTTGTACAGTCAAGGTTATAAACATAGATACGTCCAAAGCCTCAAAAATATGTAACCACGATCTTATGTCACCGTAATAAGGTCGTGGTTACATATTTTTGACACTGAACGTATCTATATTTATAATCTTGACTGTACTATCAGCAATGCACGAGGTTTGTTATGTTTTGAAGAAGGAATAAGGTTGATTATCAACTAATTTATGCGTAGATAAGGCCATAATTAAGAAACGTTAACTTTCTTCCGTTGTGTGACGATTTGTGTGATTTATTTATTTAACACTGACACCAACAGAATACAATGCTGATATAAGAGGTTTATTGTTAACCATATGATTTATTGCATGGTTAATTTTCGTTACAATATAAAGAAGATGAACAACAATTAATGTCAAAGTGAAATGAAAATTATAAATAAGTATTTTTTTGGTTTATGCGCCAACGCCACTACAGTTACCCCTTCCAGCACTTGAAAATTACTTGAAAAAGTCGTTGATGTCAAAGGCGTACTATAGGGTCGAGGACTATCTAACGGACAAAAATGCTTGGCCTAAACCAGAAAATTAACTAATGTTTAATGTTTAACAGCTTACTACTCGTACATACCTCATAAAAATCATGTAAACGCTGCACCTTGTCTAGGGGACACGGTTTATGTAGGAAGACATGTCGAAACTGTTTTGTGTGGTATATATATATAATTTATTTTTTCTCTCGTAATCATTCTGACATGTTTTCCTGCAAAACTACGCAGATATTTTATATTATTTTTACAGTTTTATATAATGCTAGAATAAGTTGTATCATTGTAATTTTTTATTTAAAAAATGTCTAACTGTTGAGTTTTTTGCGGCGCTTCTTCTCAGCAGCGGTCTCCTCTTGGGAAGCGCTGGTAGATTTTAACGTGTAAAAGTGCCCGTGCGGCCTACTTACTGAATAAATATCTTTTATCTTTTTTACATTCGCCTTTCCGATGTCTCATTAATAATTGTAACGTTTTCAATATAAAGGGACCTTATGGAGAAAGGCAGTTACGTTGTTCTTGTTCTTGTAACTATACGAATACTATGATGACAGTTCAAAAAACGGCGTAACCGCCTGCCTCCATAAGGTCTTTTTATATTGAGAACGTCACAATTGTCTGTAAGTATACAGTCTTAGTATACAGACTTAAAAAAATATTTCACACGGGGATCGAACTCAATACCTTGCGCTCACGAAGCGACACCACAAACTGCTAGGCCACCGACGCTCTTTACATCGCTCGCCTATACTTAATTACGTTCAAGTACGGTTTCCTGTAATTTACATTGTTCTACAAATTATGTCTAATACTATACTAACGTCAGGTCATTTGCTTGATTCATAAAAGCAATTAGCTCGTGAGCTCGATTAAGCATGCTATGGACTTTTGACGACGCGTTCAGCTTAGCTAGTTGGTATTGGCCCTGCCTACGAAGCTAGCGGTCCTAGGTTCGAATCCCGGTATGGGGTAAATTTCCGGGCGTTTCAACCGCCGTCATTAGTGTCACCAATATATTGACAAAATCAATGACACTACAGCAACTTCTGATGCTGATAGAAACTACATCCCCAGTTCTGCTTCTGTTTACATCAGAAGTTGCTGGTAGGTGTCATTGATTTCGTCAATATGTGTCGTTCTCAGTATAAAGGGACCTTATGGAGGAAGGCAGTTAAGCTCTTCTTGTTCTTGTAACTATACGAATACTATGGTGACAGTTCTAAAAACGGCGGAACCGCCTGCCTCCATAAGGTCCCTTTATATTGAGAACGTCACATATTGGAGACACTAATGACGGCGATTGAAACACCCGGAAATTTACACTATGGGCAAATATTAAAAAACTGGATGGTTACAAAATGGACATGATTTAGATCAATACTGCCCTGCTAAGCTAAATAGCGATATCTCAGACAAAACTCCTGTAGCAATTGCAACCTCATTACTAACAGGAGAGGACTGAATCTGCTTTGGCTAATGAATTTGAGATATCGCCTTTTAGCTTAGGAGGGCAGAATAGTACTCCTGATTCTGAGCAGACTCCACCTAAAATTTCCCAATTGTGAAAAAACAAGGTATTGCATTTCTTCTCGCGAAATGCCCAGTTACTATGGCTACTAAGCAATGATAAACATACATACATACATTCGAACCCGGGACAGCTAGCTTCGTAGGCAGGGTCACTACCAACTTGGCTATCCGTGTCGTTAAACGTCCAATTAAGACGCAGGATTATATGTACATGTCTTCTTGCGAATGCCCACCTACAAGTCTTGGGCTCAGGTTGCTCCTGGACTGCTAGCTCAAGTGATCCGCGACTTGTTTGTCGGTCGGATCTCCTTTTCTATCACGTCTGTAACGATAGAGACGCACTGACCGACAAGCGAGAAAAAAGATGTGCTAACCGCTCTGGCGTAATGGATGCGGTTTTATAACCTTTGTGACTTAACAATCGCATTCCAAAAGTAAAAAAAAATGACTCGTCTTTTATAACAATTTCGGTCAATTGCTATTACCTAGCAAAATCTTTTGCAAATTACGTAATAACTAAGTTATAAAAACAATTATAAATTTTATCCTTACACATTAAAATTGAAATCAGCACAGTATTTTTATCACTTACGACAGTTTAGTTTCGAACAGACTGCGATTAGCTTTTTTTATTTCGAGCTAAATTGCGAAATAATCGCACTAAGATGGGCTTTATTACTGTGTATTGTGTTTTTTGATACCTAAATGTCCGCATAAAAAGTTGCTAATGCAGATTTCAAATTATAATGTGGGATTTGCCCGCGACGTCATCCGCGTTGAAATAGTTTATCGCTGCTCCCTCGGGACTCAAACTATCTCCATACCAAATTTCATCAAAATCGGTTCAGCGGTTTACCCGTAACGAACAAACAAACTCACCTTCGCATTTATACTAGTTTCTGCCCGCGACTTCGTCGACGTGAAAGTTGTTTATCGCTGCTCCCTCGGGAACTGTCCATTTTTTCGATATGGGTGTAGATAAATATATTTTTAATATAACACATGAGAAAGGAAAACATTGTGAGGAAACCCTGCTATTTAAGTAGTGTTTATAATCTTTCGCAGCAAGTTCTACAAGGCAGAACTAGATCTCGAATTAAAGTTTTCCCGCAAGTGGCCCTAACGTGAACAATATGCATTAATTTTCATACTGACATTAACATTTCACTGACAGCTGTCATCATCTGTCAAATACTCGTGTCACGACTTCGCACGAAGTTAATTGGTGTTTTATTTTGAAGGACAGTTAAAACAACTATTACAAAACGATACTTTACTTATTATTTTATAAAAAATGTCATGGTTATTATCATTGAAAGTGCATACAATAAGTGAAGGTGTTTGTATAAGCATAAATTAAATCTTAACCTAGATTTATAGATTTATTTTTATTACATGTATTTCTATGTTTACACTTACTTTTTCATTTTCACATGCCTGACTCGGCTGAATATGTGACGTTCTCAGTATAAAGGGACCTTATGGAGAAAGGCAGTTACGCTCTTCTTGTTCTTGTAACTATACGAATACTATTGTAACAGTTCTAAAAACGGCGTAACCGCCTGCCTCCATAATGCCCTTTTATATTGAGAACGTCACATATTATGGAAAGCAATGTATAACATCCTAAAATAAATACCATAATTATAATTCTAGTGAATAAACGACTCATTAATTCATTCGAGTCTTTTCTGACATCGATTCTTGTGCAAATCGAGATGATAAATTAAAAATATTAACGCTTTAAATATGACTTTCCTTTCATTAGACATTAAAAAATTTGTTGGCCTATGTTTTATTGTTGAGCCACTATAGAACCCTCTCACAGAAAGTCGACGGTAAATTTTGACGTAACTTATTTTGCGTGACTTGACGCTGTCATTATGACAGGATTCTATGTTGGCTCAACAATCCTGTTGTGACTGTACAGTCGAGGTCAGAAAGATGTTTACAGTTTTTTACCTTATTCCATTGTAATAAGGTCCAAAAGTGTAAACATCTTTCTGTCCTCGACTGTACAAAAATACCAAGTTTATTAACAGCATTACTTAGTTTTATTTATTAATTTAAGCGTTAAACATTTAAGAATAATACATAATTCCCTTTCTCTAAAATCGAAGTAATTAAGTCTTAATATGTATAAATAAAAACAATTTAATTGACAACATTGACCTATTTAAAGTTCACGAAGATTATTTCTACCTTATTATCATAGTAAAGGTGCTTATTTCCACCAGCGAGTCAAGTATAGGAAAAGAAAAGTATAGGAAAATGTCTCGCTCGGCTGCGTTGGAAATAGTCTGGTTTGGCGAGACGAGAATTGAAATATTTGTTGTTAATATTGAACCGTATTACTATAACATAGAGAGTTCATTACTCTATAACGAAAACAAACGCATCGCGATTTTCTCGCCTCGCCTAGCCGGTGGAAAAGTACTTTAGGGTGAATTTCAGGGCGTTTCAACCGCCGTCATTAGTGTCACCAAATATATTGACGAAATCAATGACACTACAGCAACTTCTGATGCTGATAGAAACTACATCCCCGGTTCTGCTTCTGTTTATATCAGGGCTTGCTGGTATGCCATTGATATCGTCAATATATTTGGTGACACTAATGACGGCGGTTGAAACGCCCTGAAATTCACCTTTTAATGACCTCTGCTTACTTATCAGATTATAAATTACCTACCACTCCAGTGTTATTCAGTCAATCAGAAGTTTCAAATACCTACATGCATTCAATTAATAACCGACATGGATGTTTAAAAGTGTCTGGTTGCAACCTGAATCATTTAAAGTCATTGTTATATTTTGTCCTCTTTAATAAAACAGCATTCATTTCATGCCTGCCACATTTCTACAAGCTTTTATTTAACTTGCAATGTTTGTATGTTATTTTGTTTAGGTCAAAACTTGCAAACTGAATTAGAACCACTTTCCGGTGTTCGATTAAGATAAAATTTGTGACGTTCTCAGTATAAAGGGACCTTATGGAGAAAGGCAGTTACGCTCTTCTTGTTCTTGTAACTATACGAATACTGTGGTAACAGTTCTAAAAACGGCGTAACCGCCTGCCTTCATAAGGTCACTTTATATTGAGAACGTTTGGTACTATATAACTTCGATGACAATGACGACGCAGTTAGCCTAGTTGGTACTGACCTATGAAGCTAGCGGTCCCGGGTTCGAATCCCGGTAAGGGCAAATATTTGTGTGATGAGCGCGAGTATTTGTTCCTGAGCCGTGGATGTTCTATATATTTAAGTAGTATTTCTCTATGTATATGGCTGCCTAGTTCCCATAGTACAAGCGTAGAGCTTAGTTTGGGACTATGTCAATTTGTGTGAGATTGTCCCCTGATTTTTTATTGATAATGGGTTTGCTCTTGACTCTTGCCCTTGGAGGACGAAGATTCAGTCTACGATGTAGCGAGCTCACCCAGAAGCCTATTCACCCTAGATTTAAATAGGTTCAGATTGTACGCACGTTATCACGGAGCTGGTCTGATGATGGAAGGTGGCCATAGGAACTCCGCAACGCAACAGACAGCCCCGTCGAGGGCTCGTTGGATTAGTCTTGATAAGCAGATGATGACTGCAATAAGGCCAATAAGTACAGTCGGAAAGTAAAGCTTGTCCAAACAATTATGTTTTGGACAGAAAACATTTTAGCAAATAAAAGTAATGACGCGGTATTTAGGAAAAACTTAAAACTGTTCCTTATAGAAAATGCCTATTATTCGATAACAGAATTTTTGAATGAAAATAATTAGTTTTTGACACTGACATGAAATATCGTATATATCCTATCTTTATTTCATACCAAATTACCTAACCTAAGCATGCTTCATTTGTACAAATTTATAATTTATAATAAACATTTGTATGCCCACGGGCACCACATAGTGATACAGCAATATAATTAAACATCGTGTAATTAACCTATGTTAGACAAATAAATGATTTTGAATTTTGAAACTTATTTGTGACGTTCGTAAAGGGACATTATGGAGATTTATGGATTAATGATTATTATGGAGAATTATGAAATAATGGATTATTACCATACTATTCGTATAGTTACAAGAACAAGAAGAGCGTAACTGCCTTTCTCCATAAGGTCCCTTTATACTGAGAACGTCACATTTTCTTAGTTACGTAACACGGTGTAAGTAATAGTTTTTAAACAAATATAACATAATAAGTAATAAAGTTTAGTACGTTTAGTAGTTGTTTATGCGTTGTAGAAACAACGCATAAACAACTATGTAAATAGATGGACGCACGCGGGCACTATACGTCCTCCTGGATTAAGACAGGATACTTTTTATCCCGGAAAATTGTACCCGTGGGAATTTCCGCTATTTTGGGACTTTTTTCGCGTAGAGTATACGCGATCAAAGTCGCCGGCGGAACACGCTAATTATTTGTAAACATACAACGTTAAATAAAGAGCAGTTTGCAGTAACGTGCTCGAAGCAGACTCCTTAAGATAATTTCAATGGTAATACTGCGAGAGTTATGTCATGTCAACCATTTTGTTGTGGCACAGTATTTGACAGTATTTGCTTATTGATCTTACATCTCTCATTACCCAACTGAGAGAAGCTAAAGGGAGGGTATGGGGTAACAGTCAGTATGTATTTATTTATTTATTTAATCTTTATTGCACAAAAATACAAATTTGAGTACAAAAGTTGAACTTAATGCCTAATTGCATTCTCTACCAGTTGACCTTTGGGCAAGCAGAAAATTATTATTATGTATGTATGTGACTAAAAATCGATGTTCCACTCTGGCTCCTAAACTTTGGTCAGATTTTAAATGGAGTATCATTGATTCAACAAAAATGTGCGAGTGATATATCTAAATTTGAATATTGTCGAACTAAATGGTTTACTAGATTAACACATTAAATAAAGATAAAGATAAAAAAGATAAAAGATATTTATTCAGTAAGTAGGCCGCACGGGCACTTTTACACGTCAAAATCTACCAGCGCTTCCCAAGAGGAGACCACTGCTGAGAAGAAGCGCCGCAAGAAACTCAACAGTTAGTCATTTTTTTAATAAAAAATATAACAATGTCACTACTTATTCTAGCATTATATAAAACTGTAAAAATAATATTAAATATCTGCGTAGTTTTGCAGGAAAACATGTCAGAATGACTACGAGAAAATTTATATATATATATATCACACAAAACAGTTTTGACATGTCTTCCTACATAAACCGTGTCCCCTAGACAAGATACAGCGTTTACATGATTTTTATGAGGTATGTACGAGTAGTAGATAAGCTATTGAACATTAAACATTAGTTAATTTTAGTTAATTTTCTGGTTTAGGCCAAGCATTTTTGTCCGTTAGATAGTCCTCGACCCTATAGTACGCCTTTGACATCAACGACTTTTTCAAGTAATTTTTAAGTGCTGGAAGGGGTAACTCTAAAACTACGTCGGGTAATTTATTATAAAAATGAATACATTGACCTACAAATGATTTATTTACTTTACGGACACGAAACTTTTTTATGGCAATTTTATTTTTATTCCTAGTATTTATATTATGTATATCAGAATTTTTAACGAAAGAGTCTAGGTTCTTAATAACATACATAATATTTTCATAAATATATTGGGATGCTACTGTTAAAATATTAATTTGTTTAAAATCGATTCAATTCGCACAAAACGTTTTTATCGCAATAAAGTAAAAGTTACCTACATTTCAGGTCATTGCCGCAAAATCACTTTTACGCAGAGGGCGCCACTAGTCCTGCAATGGCTACCATTTCGAAATTTGCATAGTTGCAACTATGTTATCTATTCTGTGGTAATGGCTTTTGTTCACGATTCACATTTCGTTCGTTATTGTTCGATTTTTAAGTGTTCTTGTTAATCAATCACGAGTCAATGTTCTTGGTTTATTCTCGTACACTTCGCTGTTTACTAAACGAAGCCATAATGGTTATGTTAAAATCTACATAAAAGATAAAAAGATAAGATAAAAGATATTTATTCAGTAAGTAGGCCACACGGGCACTTTTACACGTCAAAATCTATCTATAACAGTACCTAATCACAAAATGTCATATTTTTTGTATCTCCCTTCTATTTTTAATCTTAATATTTTAACTGAAAAATACTTCGCACATTGATAATAAATCGACTTTCTATAAATAAAACGTATAATATAAATTATATTCAACATAAAATAATTTAATTTGTTGATGTAAATATATAAACTCTTTGTTATATTAATTTAAAGAGAGAATACTCTTTTCGTTTGCATATTTTTTAATTTACTGGTATCACTGTCTCGATACACCCGGGTTATTAAGTTGCGGGCCGCTGAACGTGTGACGTCACTCGCTTCAATAGTTAGTAATATTAATCATGTAAACATTTCATACACTGTTAACAACTGTTTCATTTCATAGATTTGTGCGATTTTGATTTTAATTATTTCTCAAATTTATTTTGAGTATCACGGTTCGAATGATAACGTTATATTATATTTCTTGCTGGCCCGTGCTTGAAATCCCCTGAAATGTCACTTTGACAGTGACGTAACTTTGTTTACCTTTTTTCCATAAACGATTGTTTTAAAAGCAATCATAACATTACGGCTGCTAAAGGGGGGGTTTTAATGGGAGGGTGTCATTAAATTGGTCTAAATCCCAAGTTTCATTGGCTATTTATTTTTGCGTCCAGTTTTGATTATATACAAACATACAATACATACATACTGATTACCTTTCTATTGCCTTCATGTAGTCGCGTAAAAATAATCACTTTCGTGCCTAGCCAGCTGGAGCATTCCAGAGGAGAAAATAAGTCATTAAGTAGCTCGATTACCACAACATGGTACAGAATCTCTAGCCTAGCGGTTACATACATATATAATATATAAAACAAAGTCGGGTAGTTACACCATTTATTACTTAAGAACGGCTCGACCGATTTTTATGAAATTTGGCATAAAGGTAGTTATTACCTGGATTAACATTTTAACAAAATTCGATAGTTCCCGAGGGACAAGCGGAAAATGACTACTACGCGAACGGACAGATAATAATAATAATAATCCAGCCTATATACGTCCCACTGCTGGGCACAGGCCTCCACTCACAATGAGAGGGTTTGGGCTATAGTTCCCACGCGGGCCCAGTGCGGATTATCCGATATAATCATTATTAATTATTATATCTCAATGCTTTTCATGACTTGATACTGTTTTTGCAACAAGCTGAGTTTATAATAAACAGTAATGTTTATAAATTTAGGCAATGACAGTTGTTTTAAAATAGTTTAAAAAGGTTGTAGAAACTTCTCACGACCATGAACGACTATACACACATACACACACACGCGCGCACACGCACACACTAACACACACATACTAAATACATACTTTCAATTTACCCTCTTTCGATCATCATTCACTCATTTCGAACATCATTGTCAATATTATGATATTGTCATTCATTTAATAATTATTACGAGACGTGTCGCGAAACGTAGAACTTTTCCAAATAATGGAGGAAATCATTAGAGGGCATTCAGATCTGGGTCCATATTGGCTCATACAAAATTCTTATTCAGATTTTTGGTTTTACTACCGAATTGTATTCCTAATAATCACTCTTCATAATTTTTTTCCTCATACTTTTTTTGTTCATAACTTATTATTACTACCAACGGAACTCATAACAGACAGTTATCATATTTTTTTTATTAATACTCATTTGTATTCATAATAATCACTCTTCATAATTTTTTTCCTTATACTTTTTTTGTTCATACATTTTTATTACTACCAACGGAGCAGGGACTTAGAAATAGAAGGGTGATTCTTCGCTCATCGTCTACTATATGTAAGTATTAGTAAAAAATATGTTCATTTCTGGCGCTTCGCCGGCCGCTGCCGCGGCACGTTCGCTTCGCTCGTTCGGCTCGCGCGCTGTAGGGTCGCAATTCTACCTAACACTCCTCCTCGCTTCGCTCGTCGTCGTACCTAATGGAGACCTTCGTTATGAATTAGAATGATTAGGAGTTTCGATCGTTAGTATCAGAAAATATATGAAAACAAATATTAGTATAAACAAGGTGTATAATTAGTGATATTATGAAATCTGATGATTATGAGTTTGATCGTTAGTAATAAAAAAAATTATGTACAATGATCATTAGGTTGTAAAATTGTATGAGATACATTTTCGGAGTTCCAATAATCTATTTTGCAATTTTATATGAACTTTGGCGCACCCTTCAGAACTCCTACTACAAGGTGACAAGGTAAAATGCACCCGTTGCGATGTTTATATAGTTCGCAAGACATTTAATATGAACAAGCACGTGAAGTCTTGAATTTGTAAAAATTTAGAACAAATGTTAATTGTTTATCACGAATATCATACTCCGAGTATTTAAATTATTGAAAATACTTTTCTTCTAATTGGTTTCCTTTTCTCGACTCGTACAGGAAGAACATTGTCACATAACTAGTCTGTTAGAAACTGTCAAGTGCTACCTAAATGCCACGAGTTAGCGATGTGTAATCTAATCACTAGATAGTATAAAACAAAGTCGCTTCCCGCTGTCTGTCCCTTTGTATGTACGCTTAGATCTTTCAAACTAAGCAACAGATTTTGATGCGGTTTTCACTATCAGTTACATATTTTTTCAAGGAAGGTTTATGTATATATTAGTACCCGGAGCGAAGCGAGGGCGGGTCGCTAGTCCGTTCATATTTTTTTTTAGGCTGGGAAAATGTATTGGTGCTTGAAAGGTACACCCATACACACATATATCTCGGGTGCAATTACCTTTGTAACGATCTACTAATTCTGTGTCGTTCTTTTGTCCAAAACAAAGGAAAAATAATAAACATAAGCAAATGTTTAATTCAGTATCATCCATACCGAGAGGTGCAAACAATGGTCGCCACACCAAACAATTGAAACGTGCGCTTGCGCAAACGCGTTGTTTCGCCGAAAACCAACGTTGCCAACGCGGCAACGAGAAAACTTGTCAAAACATTAAGGTTTAAAAAGGGGGAAAACGTTCATTTTACAACACTATAGGTACGTACCTAAAACAAACGAAAACAAACGAACTAATTAAAAACTCCTAACTGTAATTCCTACTTTCAGAACTGATAAGTAGGGTTCGGAGAATGAAAATTTAAATGTGACGTTCTCAACATAAAGGGATCTTCTTGTTCTTGTAAATATACGAATACTATGGTAACAGTTCTAAAAACAGCGTAACCGCCTGCCTCTATAAGGTCCCTTTATATTGAGAACGTCACAATTGTTCTTTGCGCAGCGACTCAGTTTGGTTGTGCAACGGGAACGCGGCCAGCATTTTAGGGACCATGCCTCAAGCGGGGGAACTGCAAGGGCTATTTTATTTATAGTTTTCTATAAGACTTCTGTAATATTTTGATAGTATAATATCCAGCCTATACCTATACGTCCCACTGCTGGGCACAAGCCTCCCCTCACAATGCGAGGGTTTGGGCTATAGTTCCCACGCGGGCCCAGTGCGGATTGCGAACTTCGCACACACCGTCAAATTGGTTTGCAGGTGTGTGCAGGTTTCCTCACGATGTTTTCCTTCACCGAAAAGCTCATGGTAAATTTACAAATTATATTTCGCACATAAATTCCGAAAAACTTAGAGGTGCGAGCGCTGGTTCGAACCCACGACCCTCTGCTTAAGAGTCGGCAGGTCAAACCATTAGGCTACCACGGCTTGGCACGGCCTTATTTTGATAATATTTTTGA
Source organism: Tortrix viridana (assembly GCA_963241965.1). Taxonomy (NCBI): domain Eukaryota; kingdom Metazoa; phylum Arthropoda; class Insecta; order Lepidoptera; family Tortricidae; genus Tortrix; species Tortrix viridana. Next base: position 6,636,560 of record OY725200.1, read on the forward strand.
TTAATAAAAATGTAAATTGAGCTGTATAAGTTTGACCATTAAGATTGTTATCAGAAGGCTTCGGAGTTTTCATAGCACAGTAAGATGAAAGCGAGGTATGAAGTCGACCCCAAGTGGCACAAAAGCTGTATAAGAGCTTGTACTCTAGTTTCAGCATTTTAAGAGCTGTATAAGCTCTTATACAGCTTGTGTGCTGGGACATTAACATTAAAATTCGACTCTTTCTCCGACTCCTACTCTTTCGTTTATTAAATTCAAAAATGGTTTTTAATCATCCTGATTAGCTCCTTAGTAATTAATGAAAGGGTTTGGGGTATTGAGTGGTCGTATCGTAAAGTCATCTACACTAATATTATAAAGAGGTACGAGTAAAGTTTGTAAATTTGTTTTTTTTTCATGTATGTAATCTCCAGAGCTACTCATGCGATTTCAAAAATTCTTTCACCAATATTTAGGATTTGACAGATGCTAGGGAAATGAATACTTCCTTTCCATATTCGATATACATACTTATATAGAGACATACATACTTAAATAAGAAAACATCCAAGACTCAGGAACAGTCGCGCTCGTCACACAAATATTTGCCCATGCCGGGATTCGAACCCAAAAATAATCAAAAAAGGGCTTGCAAAACTTTAATTATGTTATGCTCGATGAAACAACAATTTCAAGATCACAAAGCATAAAGAATGTCAAGGTTGTTGATAAAAATCAAAGTAAGTGGGAGAGGGACGGATGCTTTATCCTTGCGATAAAGGCTACCATAAAGTACGAGGTGCTAGGGAAATGAATATATCTATTCCATATTCTAACGTAAGACTTAACGCTTAAGGTTTAAAATAAGTGTCTCGTCCTGACTTTTATTACCTTTTATTAAGCGACTATTGCTATTTTCACTTTTATTTTAAACCTTAAGCGTTAAGTCTTACGTTAGCTAGGGCAGTAATGTCTACATCTGCCTAAAAGTCCGACGAGAGATCAGAAGATAGTTAGATTATTAAGAAAAACCAGAAAAACCCTTAGCTGCAACACTTTTAATTATTATATTATGGCTTATAAAAGAATGGAGGCTAAAAGTAATCAGCGAAATAACCTAACATTAAGCGTTGACATTTCTTTTAGGCCATTTTAATCCACCCCGAAAAACCCCTACATCTTAATAAAAAATACACAAACAGGTTCTAGATATAAAAGTTTAAATTTACCCAATTATAAGACTTGAGGGACTCAATTAACTTTAACAACACTTATAAGATTAATAAGTCCTATAACAGTTGCAGCTGCACATTCCACTGTAACGTACGCGTGTCAGCGTCAGGTAAATTACTCGTATTCTCTACATAAACAATGTCTGTATCGTTGTAAACAATCCACATATTTTCCAACACTTTCCCGTTTCAATCATTTTCATTATCACTTTCTTTAGAACCTTTACCAAATACAAATAGCTTATCGAAATCAATGTTATTTTGATTATAAACCGTATGATCTGGAGTGTCTCCCCAACTTACAGGGGTGGCTCTATCTTTCGTATCATTTAGTTGATTTATTTGTGCTTTCGTAGCTTCTGGTATAGTGTTTAAAGCAGTCTCAGATTGTACGCTAGGCGTCCTTTCAGAATTAGCCTCACCTTCCGCACATCTGTCTAAGAAGTTCATCATTCTTTCCTTGTAAATTTCCGAGCTAGTTTCAGTGTTTTCTTTTTTCGCATCCTTTTTAAGATAGAAACCTTCGCTTTGCTCCAAAAATATTCTTTTTACTTTCCTGCTTGGATAATGCTCTATCAAATCAGGTTTCGGTGGTAGAATTTTAGCGTTTCTTGGAAGTTTTTTTGTATTATTACCCTTTATTGTTGTAACCACAGATATTCGATTGGTTCTTGGTTCGTTTTCATTATCATCTTTGTATTTCCGTCGCATGCCTTTGTATGATATTTTAACGCTTAAAATGGACCAAATCAGCTCCAAAAACGCCGCAATCATAATATTTATAGACAGAACTCGTTTTGTAAAAACGTATGAATCTTCTTCTTCTACTTTACCATTGTTGAAAGCAATGAGCATATGAGTTTCGTTTTTAATTAAAACATCCGTATGTTTTACAATCAAATGCTCTTTAAAAGGCACTTTATCTTTGTAAAATTCTGAAAAATCTGTATCTGATGTCAGTACGAACCACACTATGATCATAGTAAAAGAAGTTAATGCTACTAGAGTTGATAATACAGACATAATAAATAACCAAGTTATATTTCTATCTATGTACCATCTTATTGATGCCATTATAGATGCTATACCAGCGGCTGCTGCGAAAACTGTTATTAAAGTCGGAGCTAATACTAAAATATAACTTGTATCATTGACTTCCTCAGCATTTGCAATGTTTCGTATTTCCATAGTGTCATTTGCTTCTGTAGATTCCGTTGTATTAAAAATCGATTCGCTTTTATTAACTATGCGTTCTTCAGTATCATTTAGAGTTAATCTCTTTATTTCTGAATGTGGATTTATCAATGCTAGGCATGCTAATAAAAAAGACGTAGCGGCTAATGCCAAGTGCACCCATGCTAAACCAGAAACAGTAGACGCGGAATATCTCCTTTCAGAAGGATATAAGTTCCTAGTATCCGGTTTAGTCTTAACTTTGATCGTATATACGTCCTCCATTTTGTATGTTTTTTACGAAATCATCACGCTAAAACACAATAGAAGGTTTTAAACGCTTCACTAAAGAGTTTTTAGTTAAAAACTCTTTAAAGTCACTTTTTGAAATTGTTTACATAAACTGTCACTTTTATTTTTAGAATATGGCCGTTGTTTTTAAATTTTGTTTCGCTTGGCTGACCGCGCGCGGCCGGTGCCTCGGCAGTTGTTCGGAAACTAAATTTAATGACCACTGTGAAGTTTGCAGCGCATGATGTTGTGATTATGAATTTATTTGGAGCGCCAAGTCGATAGTGAGCATACGTGCTGAGGAAGAGGTGGGAAATATTATTTTAAAGCAACTCAAATGTTATGATCGGCATGCTTAATAGTTGACTAATAAAATGTGCGATGTTTATTTGTGGTTACATTATTACTTAGCAAAAAAGAGTTGGTAAAATTAAGGGCGCTTTGTGTCGCGGATTGGCGAATTTATTTAAATTCTAATTATTTATTCAGAGAAATTGGCTACGCTAGGGCTTTTTCACACTTATGGCGATAAGGATTGGATCTAGTTACCTACTAGCGCTTCAAATAAGTAATAAAAAATAGAAATACCATTATTACTTACAATTAATATCGCATATAGTAAATAATTATGGTTTAGTTACAAAATAATGGTATCTAATAATTATTTTTGCCAATATTTAAGATTAAACTTGTTATTATGTATGTTAAACATTCATTTGATTGAACTTGTCACACAATATAAAGGTAACGTAGGCTAAACGCGTTGTCAAATATAGAAAACTAAAAAAATATAAAATATCTCAACTGAATGAAGTAATACGCTACACTAGCAATCCTTCCATTTATATCAATGGTAACCATTGGAATGCAGTATCAAAACAAACTTAACTTTGCTTTTCTCAAACCAAACGCCAAGCCAAATTAAACTTTATTCAAACGTAACAAAAATTACAAACTATTTCATCAACTTTCAAAGTGTTATAGGCTTGGTTTTATAGTAGCAAATCAGCTAGTTATTTAAATAAACTCGTATCTCACTTAACTACGTAGATACAGATACTACTTTACGATGTACGAAATAGAGTTGAAATTGTAAGTTTCAAAAGAATTGTCGTAATACCTTTTGACTAGTTTTTGTTAAATGTTCCTAACGGTTTTCATAATTTTTGCCGCCAATATAATTTGACTTTGCGTATAAAAAATGTCTAAGTTGGAACACAATTATTTCTTCACGAATGGCGTAAGGGCTAATACAGGTAACTTAAAGTTTCATAATATGACAATGCAAAGGGACTAGGAAATAGCAAATTGTTACTTAATACTGTCATACCTATTTAAGGTTTTAGTTTTGGATTTAAATTATTTGACTTGATTTAATCTAGTTATAGTTTGTATAGTCGAGTAGGTATATAATGTAATGTACATACTTTTGCCTTCTTTTGCATCATATCCCATTGCAATAAGGAGCAAAAGTGTATAAATACATAATGTCATATCTTTGTACTCGGCTGAACACCTGTAGTATGGAAAAAATAAAAGAAAGGTGAATTTTAATTAAAAAAAAACCGTCAAAATTGGGACCTACTTTCAAAGCTTATATCTCTTAAATGGCCCAATAGATTTCCAACTTGTGTTCCAGAAACTTTGTACAGTCGAAGACAGAAAGATGTTTATACTTTTTCACCTTATTCCATTGTAATAAGGTCCAAAAGTGTATACATCTTTCTGTCCTCGACTGTACTAACTTAATCTATCTTGTGACCAAACTTAGGTACATTCTCGATTAAGGCTGCCTTTCCTTAGAAGCGGAGACGAGCGGCACACATCACATTGGTTGTAATGTAATCCACATCTCGTCTCCGCTTGACTGTTTCCATTGCTAGCTTGCAAAATACGATTTAGGTACATTCGTATAGGCGTCCATATATTTCTGTTATCATTGTATTACTTATTTTGTTGTTGATTTCAATAATATATATAGATATTTTAAATCATTATAAATTCTAAATAACTAACTACATTTTGCATGTAATTGTTTTAAGTTAGTCTAAGTCCTTTTACGCCTGAGATACAGGAGCATCCTAGTTCAGGCATGTAATTTATAAGTTCTTATGTTTTTGTTTAGTACATAGTTAAACATTGTAAAAAAGTGCTTTGAATAAAGATTTATTATTATTTATTATTATTGAAGCGGAGCGGAGACGAGATGTGGATTACAACCAATGTGATTGGTCGATTCCTACACAGCTCCTCTCCGCGCCGTTCGTCTCCGCTTCTATGGAAAGGCAGCCGTCACATTTCAAACAAAAAAATATCAAAACTGGTTCATCCGTTTAGGAGCTACGATGCCACAGACAGACACACAGATACACACGTTAAACTTATATTATAACACCCCTTTTGCGACGGGGGTTAAAATGTATGTTTCGTGTTTTGATTCAATTTGCAATTTGCAACACTATCTCAGGCCAGTTCGCTTAAATAATAAATCCACTTTCAACTTACTTGTTTGTGGTATATTATCCTGTTTAGCCGAGTCCAAGGCGTGCTCGGCTTGTATGGGTATGGCCGTCGGTCGAGGCAAGTTGGTCTGAAACTCGTCCCGATTCCAACATTAATACTTAGCACTTAAAAATTACTTGAAAAAGTCGTTGATGTCAAAAGCGTACTATAGGGTCGAGGACTATCTAACGGACAAAAATGCTTGGCCTAAACCAGAAAATTAACTAATATGTTTAATGTTTAACAGCTTACTACTCGTACATACCTCATAAAAATCATGTAAACACTGTATCTTGTCTAGGGGACACGGTTTATGTAGGAAGACATGTCGAAACTGTTCTGTGTGGTATGTATACATATATATTGTTTTTTTTCTCGTAATCATTCTGGCATGTTTACCTGCAAAACTACGCAGATATTTTATATTATTTTTACAGTTTTATATAATGCTAGAATAAGTAGTGACATTGTTATATTTTTTATTTCAAAAATGACTAACTGTTGAGTTTCTTGCGGCGCTTCTTCTCAGCAGTGGTCTCCTCTTGGGAAGCGCTGGTAGATTTTGACGTGTAAAAGTGCCCGTGCGGCCTACTTACTGAATAAATATCTTTTGTCTTTTTTGTCTTAATATGTAACTATTTACTTCAATGAATGTGGAGACACATATAAGGCAGTAAAGAAACTACGAACAAACGTTCGAAACGTCGTCAGATAACTTTACTGTCCCCACACATCGACATAGGCCGCGGTTCACCAATACCGCAAATAAGTTGGTAATCGCAAACATCCCCATAGCTCCGCCATTTTGAGAAATTTAGAAAAAATGGATCTATAAAAAATTCTATATATGATTATTGAACCTAATCACAAAATTTCACAAGAATCGGTTGAGTAACGCGACCAGGTAGAGGAGAACAGCCGGACATACGAAAGCATTAAAATAAAATAATAATAATCCAGCCTATACACGTCCCACTGCTGGGCACAGGCCTCCACTCACAATGAGAGGGTTTGGGCTATAGTTCCCACGCGGGCCCAGTGCGGATTGGGAACTTCGCACACACCGTCAAATTGCTTTGCAGCTGTGTGCAGGTTTCCTCACGATGTTTTCCTTCACCGAAAAGCTCATGGTAAATTTACAAATTATATTTCGCACATAAATTCCGAAAAACTTAGAGGTGCGAGCCCGGGGTTATATGTGACGTTCTCAGTATAAAGGGACAGTTAAGCTCTTCTTGTTCTTGTAACTATACGAATACTATGGTAACAGTTGTAAAAACGGCGTAACCGCCTGCCTCCATAAGGTCACTTTATATTGAGAACGTCACATATTATCTGACCTCGTTTTTACATTTAAAGGTCATTGGATAGAGCTACATTGCAGCCAATAAGAGACCAGTATTTAAAAATAAGTGACAGCGCGCCAGTCGGTTGGCCTTTCCAACACCGCACAAGCCGTTATTCGGCTGTACTAAATTTACTACCAATTTTTTATTTTTTTTGGCTCTGTATATTATATAAGCCCTAAAAACTGTTTTTACGCTCTCCTGTAACTAACTAGTCAGAATAACTTAAGCGGTGTTGTTAGATAATAGATAAGCGACGATTTTTGCCCAAGCTGAAACGGAGACTTCGCTTCGCTCGCTCGGTCAATAGATAAACTCTTGACCTTAGACTAAAGCAAAAGGGGAAGACACGTTATCGCCGTACAAAACACTGACATAATGTGTGCCGCGACACCTACATTCGCAAATTCCACACGCACAGCTGTAAACATGCACTAAGGATCAATAGAGATAAATCATAAACTGATGGACTAACGTCGTGCGCGTAAGTGAGACAGCCATATTTCCTTTCGATCGCACGACACGTCGCACGTGTTGACAGATCGGTGACGGCCGGAAAACTGATGAAACATAGGCGCTCAGCGCCTATATTTAGGTGCTCAAACCCGCGCGCTGGTCACGTATCTTCCTCTTTTTGTTTTCATCTAAGCTCTTGACCGATTTATTTATGATCTACGCTAGTCTTAACACAATACCTATGCACGATTATTCATAAATGTTAGCTTCTATTTTATCCGGAAGTACCTAGTTATAATTGAATACAAAACAGACGCATTGCTTGCCGAGTGGCATGGCACCCTATTTGGCAGTAAAATGTGTGACACATTCATTTAAGTACCTAGGCGCTATCGGCCAAATGGCACCCTGACCAACAACCGTGTCACAGTGAAATCTTGTATAAGAATCGGCCAAGTGCGAGTCGGACTCGCGCACCGAGGGATTGGACGGAACCCTAAAAACGCACACACTCTGGGCTACACGGTTTCAAACAACGGTTTTAAACAGGCGGTTTGAAACCGTGTAGACAGTAATTTTAAACAAAATTTCGCATGACCTTAAACGCCCTTGGCAGATGTCAAAGAAATAGGCTTGTTTGAAACCGTGTAGCCGCTCGCTTCTACCAAGGTCACTTGGTAGAAGCGAGCAATCGCGCCGAGGGTAAAAACGCCTCCGCCACGCTTCGGGCACGCTTTTTAGTATAGATACGCGCCGCACCGCCTCCGCTCTCAGTGCGTTTGCGGCTTTATGCCTAGGTCTCGAACCCAGGACCGCTAGCTTCCCACACCGGTCACTAACAACTACGTTAACCACGTAGTCGAATACTCGAAGCTACTGGTCAGTCAAGAGGTTCGTCCCAAATAAGCTACAAGATAACGTTATCGCTAACGGTTTAGACATATAGCACCGATGTACTTATGTATAAGTAGGTATGTTGGCCACAGTAATAAACGGTATTGTTAAGTTAAAGTTTTAAAGCGGATAAAGAGGCGTTGGTTTTTTCTTGATTCATGTAAAATTATTTAAGTAATCTTCAAATGTTCATATAACTGCCGCACTCAGAGACGTCAATTAATTTTTAAGTTTGATTAAAGTTGCCGCGTCTTATTCTATTGCTATAGCAAAGAAAAGAAAGACAGCAGTAACTTTAATCAATCTTATAAATTAATTGACGTCTCTAGTTAGTTAACAGAGAGCATTAATAAATAATTAAATAACATATTTTTATTACCTATATTGCACAAATATACAAAATAATGTTATGTTATTAAATTATTATACAGGGTGTCCCAATATCGGTAGGCCACATTGACACCGGAGGTAGGTCAGCTTATGATGTACCGAACCAGCCTAACATGACCTCAGTAAAAGTCGCATGGTTTTCGAGACTTGACAGTTTAAAGTTTGTACTGGAAAAGAACTTCAAACTGGCAAATCTTGAAAACCATGCGATTTTTACTAAGATCATGTTAGGCTGGTTCGGTGTGGGGACAATGCGTAACGCATTTCCACTCCATTAAAAAGAAAAGTGTCTGGTTCGGTCCGTCTTAGGCTGGTCTACCTCCAGTGTCAATGTGGCCTGCCGATATTGGGACACCCTGTATAATTAAAGGCATTCGAGACGAAATATTGCATTTATTGCACAAGACATTAAAGGACCAGTTGCCAAATACGTATAAAAAACAAAAATAAACTTATTAAATATTTATTTATTTGATGATACGTGGATAAATTAGTTTCTTTTAATCTTCATTCAAGAAAAACTAAAAATGTGACGTTGCTAGCTTAGCTTTTCAAGCCTCTTAAACAAAAAAAAATGTTTTTTTGAGCGTATTTTAATTTGGCGATTATTTTACCCGTAAGCTATATAAGACAACTGTCTCAATAACTGACCGTTAACCGATTACATAGTTGAGATAACAACGCGGTCACCCAAATTGATAACGGACAGAAATTGTGACGTTCTCAATATAAAGGAACCTTATGGAGGCAGGCGGTTACACCGTTTTTAGAACTGTTACCATAGTATTCGTATAGTTACAAGAACAAGAACAGCGTAACTGCCTTTCTCCATAAGGTCCCTTTATACTGAGAACGTCACTATTGGCCAACGAAACACTGTCAACGGTCCGTGCCATCTATAAGATCAATCGAGATAAGAGTTATAAAATGTATTTTTAAAACAAAGCTTTCTTTACAAAGGTAATGCAATTTACACTATTGTGTTTTTACATGTGTGCGTTGTGTGAAGTTCCCGTTAATACGGAATACGTAAACCCCATCATCATCGTCATCATCATCATCATCATGTCAGCCGAAAGACGTCCACTGCTGGTTAGGCCTGTAGGGACACAGGCGGGACTGCTGAGTTAGCGCTACGTTGTTTACCGTGCGCCCGGCTATACAGTCCGGAGTCCGGAGTCAGATGCACGATGCAGAAAGCACTTTTTTTCAGTTAATCTGCTTTTATATTGACTGCGAAGTTTACACTATGAAAAACACTCCAAAGAAAATTTGTAATTCTTATTTCTTCCATGATATCTAAGTAGAAATACATAGTAAAACGATAAAATATATATAATAGTTAAAAATAACTTACTTTTCGGTTTTTCAAATTTCAAACTGACAGACTGAACTGACACTGTGACATACACTCTATTCACAAAGATAGCTATAAAGAAGTTCACGACTTCGCGTTTACGAAGCATCACTGAGTTTTGCGTTTAGTTTTATTAAGAATATTTTTTATTTTTGGTTATTAATGAAAATATTTATAATTTTGATCTTTTTATTGCTATTACCATAAAAAACGTAAAAAATACGGTTATTTTGTGAATAAAAACGCTACAATTAGGGACTATTAAAATAATGTAAACGATTCGTTCATTCAAGTGTATTTGCAAAAACAAAACGTTTCTTTCCATTCACTTGGTTTCGTTTATGAAGGCGATTGCGCTCGTAATCGGAATCATTCTGGTAGACAATACCAATGTTTCGAGGCGCTCGTAATCGGAATCATTCTGGTAGACAATACCAATGTTTCGAGGCGCTCGTAATCGGAATCATTCTGGTAGACAATACCAATGTTTCGAGGCGCTCGTAATCGGAATCATTCTGGTAGACAATACCAATGTTTCGAGGCGCTCGTAATCGGAATCATTCTGGTAGACAATACCAATGTTTCGAGGCGCTCGTAATCGGAATCATTCTGGTAGACAATACCAATGTTTCGAGGCGCTCGTAATCGGAATCATTCTGGTAGACAATACCAATGTTTCGAGGCGCTCGTAATCGGAATCATTCTGGTAGACAATACCAATGTTTCGAGGCGCTCGTAATCGGAATCATTCTGGTAGACAATACCAATGTTTCGAGGCGCTCGTAATCGGAATCATTCTGGTAGACAATACCAATGTTTCGAGGCGCTCGTAATCGGAATCATTCTGGTAGACAATACCAATGTTTCGAGGCGCTCGTAATCGGAATCATTCTGGTAGACAATACCAATGTTTCGAGGCGCTCGTAATCGGAATCATTCTGGTAGACAATACCAATGTTTCGAGGCGCTCGTAATCGGAATCATTCTGGTAGACAATACCAATGTTTCGAGGCGCTCGTAATCGGAATCATTCTGGTAGACAATACCAATGTTTCGAGGCGCTCGTAATCGGAATCATTCTGGTAGACAATACCAATGTTTCGAGGCGCTCGTAATCGGAATCATTCTGGTAGACAATACCAATGTTTCGAGGCGCTCGTAATCGGAATCATTCTGGTAGACAATACCAATGTTTCGAGGCGCTCGTAATCGGAATCATTCTGGTAGACAATACCAATGTTTCGAGGCGCTCGTAATCGGAATCATTCTGGTAGACAATACCAATGTTTCGAGGCGCTCGTAATCGGAATCATTCTGGTAGACAATACCAATGTTTCGAGGCGCTCGTAATCGGAATCATTCTGGTAGACAATACCAATGTTTCGAGGCGCTCGTAATCGGAATCATTCTGGTAGACAATACCAATGTTTCGAGGCGCTCGTAATCGGAATCATTCTGGTAGACAATACCAATGTTTCGAGGCGCTCGTAATCGGAATCATTCTGGTAGACAATACCAATGTTTCGAGGCGCTCGTAATCGAAATCATTCTGGTAGACAATACCAATGTTTCGAGGCGCTCGTAATCGGAATCATTCTGGTAGACAATACCAATGTTTCGAGGCGCTCGTAATCGGAATCATTCTGGTAGACAATACCAATGTTTCGAGGCGCTCGTAATCGAAATCATTCTGGTAGACAATACCAATGTTTCGAGGCGCTCGTAATCGGAATCATTCTGGTAGACAATGCCAATGTTTCGAGGCGCTCGTAATCGGAATCATTCTGGTAGACAATACCAATGTTTCGAGGCGCTCGTAATCGAAATCATTCTGGTAGACAATACCAATGTTTCGAGGCGCTCGTAATCGGAATCATTCTGGTAGACAATACCAATGTTTCGAGGCGCTCGTAATCGGAATCATTCTGGTAGACAATACCAATGTTTCGAGGCGCTCGTAATCGAAATCATTCTGGTAGACAATACCAATGTTTCGAGGCGCTCGTAATCGGAATCATTCTGGTAGACAATGCCAATGTTTCGAGGCGCTCGTAATCGGAATCATTCTGGTAGACAATACCAATGTTTCGAGGCGCTCGTAATCGGAATCATTCTGGTAGACAATACCAATGTTTCGAGGCGCTCGTAATCGGAATCATTCTGGTAGACAATACCAATGTTTCGAGGCGCTCGTAATCGGAATCATTCTGGTAGACAATACCAATGTTTCGAGGCGCTCGTAATCGGAATCATTCTGGTAGACAATACCAATGTTTCGAGGCGCTCGTAATCGGAATCATTCTGGTAGACAATACCAATGTTTCGAGGCGCTCGTAATCGGAATCATTCTGGTAGACAATACCAATGTTTCGAGGCGCTCGTAATCGGAATCATTCTGGTAGACAATACCAATGTTTCGAGGCGCTCGTAATCGGAATCATTCTGGTAGACAATACCAATGTTTCGAGGCGCTCGTAATCGGAATCATTCTGGTAGACAATACCAATGTTTCGAGGCGCTTGTAATCGGAATCATTCTGGTAGACAATACCAATGTTTCGAGGCGCTCGTAATCGGAATCATTCTGGTAGACAATACCAATGTTTCGAGGCGCTCGTAATCGGAATCATTCTGGTAGACAATACCAATGTTTCGAGGCGCTCGTAATCGGAATCATTCTGGTAGACAATACCAATGTTTCGAGGCGCTCGTAATCGGAATCATTCTGGTAGACAATACCAATGTTTCGAGGCGCTCGTAATCGAAATCATTCTGGTAGACAATACCAATGTTTCGAGGCGCTCGTAATCGGAATCATTCTGGTAGACAATACCAATGTTTCGAGGCGCTCGTAATCGGAATCATTCTGGTAGACAATACCAATGTTTCGAGGCGCTCGTAATCGAAATCATTCTGGTAGACAATACCAATGTTTCGAGGCGCTCGTAATCGGAATCATTCTGGTAGACAATACCAATGTTTCGAGGCGCTCGTAATCGGAATCATTCTGGTAGACAATACCAATGTTTCGAGGCGCTCGTAATCGGAATCATTCTGGTAGACAATACCAATGTTTCGAGGCGCTCGTAATCGGAATCATTCTGGTAGACAATACCAATGTTTCGAGGCGCTCGTAATCGGAATCATTCTGGTAGACAATACCAATGTTTCGAGGCGCTCGTAATCGGAATCATTCTGGTAGACAATACCAATGTTTCGAGGCGCTCGTAATCGGAATCATTCTGGTAGACAATACCAATGTTTCGAGGCGCTCGTAATCGGAATCATTCTGGTAGACAATACCAATGTTTCGAGGCGCTCGTAATCGGAATCATTCTGGTAGACAATACCAATGTTTCGAGGCGCTCGTAATCGGAATCATTCTGGTAGACAATACCAATGTTTCGAGGCGCTCGTAATCGGAATCATTCTGGTAGACAATACCAATGTTTCGAGGCGCTCGTAATCGGAATCATTCTGGTAGACAATACCAATGTTTCGAGGCGCTCGTAATCGGAATCATTCTGGTAGACAATACCAATGTTTCGAGGCGCTCGTAATCGGAATCATTCTGGTAGACAATACCAATGTTTCGAGGCGCTCGTAATCGGAATCATTCTGGTAGACAATACCAATGTTTCGAGGCGCTCGTAATCGAAATCATTCTGGTAGACAATACCAATGTTTCGAGGCGCTCGTAATCGGAATCATTCTGGTAGACAATACCAATGTTTCGAGGCGCTCGTAATCGGAATCATTCTGGTAGACAATACCAATGTTTCGAGGCGCTCGTAATCGGAATCATTCTGGTAGACAATACCAATGTTTCGAGGCGCTCGTAATCGGAATCATTCTGGTAGACAATACCAATGTTTCGAGGCGCTCGTAATCGGAATCATTCTGGTAGACAATACCAATGTTTCGAGGCGCTCGTAATCGGAATCATTCTGGTAGACAATACCAATGTTTCGAGGCGCTCGTAATCGGAATCATTCTGGTAGACAATACCAATGTTTCGAGGCGCTCGTAATCGGAATCATTCTGGTAGACAATACCAATGTTTCGAGGCGCTCGTAATCGGAATCATTCTGGTAGACAATACCAATGTTTCGAGGCGCTCGTAATCGGAATCATTCTGGTAGACAATACCAATGTTTCGAGGCGCTCGTAATCGGAATCATTCTGGTAGACAATACCAATGTTTCGAGGCGCTCGTAATCGGAATCGCGTTCAACCTTCAAGTCGATCGCGATTGCGAGTGCGTTAGGCAATAAGCCTGCAGTTTACATGTGTTATATTATAATTAATTAAATAAGTAATCATATTAGTCAAGTGGTGGTTTTGCTCTATATCTCCAGAAACGCTACCATAACTTATATACGTACGTAGTATTAACATAGTAGTACAGGCCTTCCCCAAGGATCTCCACGACTGCTACTCGTACTGCCGGAGATTCTTAGCACCCCATGTCCTGCCGTTCCCATGCCCGCTACAGGAACAGCAGGGCTGCCGGGGGCTGGGGGCCGTTTTGTGTTTGAGAAAAAATCCATTGGGGGGAGAATTGCTAATCTCCAGCCTGGGCAGGCGGGTTGGTGATCGCAGTATTGCACCGTGTTCTGAGAGGACGCTGCTGCCCAACCTCTGGCACTGTTCTGGACGTAGTTTTAGTAAATACCCGGGTCGTAAACCCGATGACAATGCAATATTATGGTGTCATTGAGCTGGTCTAATGGAGATGGAAGGTGGTCACAGGAACTCCTAAACCACACATGATAAACCCGTCGTGTTCGGACTCGTTGGATTTGTCTTGATAAGCAGATGATGATTGTGCAAAAGAGTACTGTCGACAACAAAATTCCTGAAAATGAAATTTTTAGGTTAGGTTATTTTTAGTAATTTTTTTGACGACTAAAGCTGTATTTAATTTTTGTAACAGACCATTAGTTTTTCTTAAGGCTTCATAGATTTTCAAGGCAGGTTGCCGACAGAAGACTGCAGACCTGTACTCTGTTATTTCGTGGGACCGTTAACCATCGCTTTATTGGTTTTTGGACTTCATACAACAGCTGGTTAGACCGAAATATTTTTTTTCCGATAGCGTATTATTTTTAATTTTTTTTTTAATTTTTTTCTTCATTTTCCCCATTCTGGATTTTTTCTAGTCGCATATTTTACCATTGTGATTAGGTCGAAATAGATATATAGGTAGGTAAAAAGATAAAAGATATTTATTCAGTAAGTAGGCCGCATGAGCACTTTTACACGTCAAAATCTACCAGGTTCTAGGTTTAGGTTATGTTAGTTTTGCAACAGGCACGAAGAGTCAAAGCACACAGAAATAGGAGCTCCGCGGTAGCTCAGCGGCTGAGGAAATGATATTAAGAATGGCCATACTGTAATGCGACTCGGAAAAATCCAGAAAGGGGAAAAATTCGATTGGAAAATACGCTATCGGAAAAAAAGTATTTCGGAGAAATGATCTAACCAGTTCGTATTCGTACCACAGAGCAATGTATCTTGTGTACGGAACACCCGGTACACGAGTCCGACTCCCACTTGACTGTATTTCTGCCACAGTTAATAGAACTTCGTCAATAAACCTACTTTGTAAATTGACAATCAAGAAGAAAAACACTTCTTTCAAATTTTATTTATCTGTCATAATTGCAGTGTGATTTATTTATAATGAAATTCTAAATTATTTATATGTCATTTACCTTTATTTTTTATTTTCAGCATTTTATTTTGTTTCAAATATGATGTAAGTGATTTTTTGTTGTTTCACGCGACTAGTTCTAATTGCTATATTGTTTATCTTAGAGCAACGATAGGAAGGTAGTCGACAAGCTCAGCGATTCTGTAAACGTCTCGCCCTTCACATCGACTGAGACGAAGGATAACCGGCGAATTTACGTCGTCCTTGAATGTCATTTACACACCTTAAAAATATAAAGCAAATAAAAGTAGAAAGTATATAAATATCAGGGGACAATCTCACACAAATTGACCTAGTCCTAAACTAAGCTCTACTTAGGCTCATTTTAAACATTTACCAAGTATGTACGTTTATTTAGAATATTTGATGCTAAGTAAAAATGGAGAGAAATGTTAGGTGGACATTAATAAACCGCCTGACATATTGTATTTAGCAACAAATCTATAAACATATGCTTAGCTCTTTACGAGGTTATTTGACTTGTACAGCGAAGACAAAATTTATTTAAAAAAACATGTGTTAATTGATATGTGATTTGCTTTTCTAATAATATTAAAAACTAGCTTCTGCCCTCGACTCCGTCCGCGTAGAAGTCGTTTATCGCTGCTCCCTCGGGAACTTTTAAATTTTCCGGTATGAAAAGTAGCGTATGTGTTAATCCAGGATATAAGCTATCTCCATTCCAATCCAAATCTGTCCAGCCGTTGCAGCGTGAAAGAGTAACAAACTAACACACACACACACACGACACACACACACAAACTTTCGCATTTATAATATTAGTAGGGTAGTAGGATTTAAGGTACTCTTTTCCATCGGCTGTATTTGATTGAAGATATCAGTAAAAAAACTTTTCATATTTAATATGAAAAAAAATCGACTTTCCCAGATTTACAGAATCCCATTATGAGATTAGATTCTTCTATTCTATTCTTATTCTTTTTCCAGGCCGGCGCCACTCTGTGACGCGTGGCAGGGCTGCTCCATGGCTGATGAGTGCTGCTCCTCGCTGCGTCTCGTCAAGATGTCCGTGAGTATCATCATCATCATCATCATAATCACGGCAGCCCGGTGCTGTGACGCGTGGCAGGGCTGCTCCATGGCTGATGAGTGCTGCTCCTCGCTGCGTCTCGTCAAGATGTCCGTGAGTATCATCATCATCATCATCATAATCACGGCAGCCCGGTGCTGTGACGCGTGGCAGGGCTGCTCCATGGCTGATGAGTGCTGCTCCTCGCTGCGTCTCGTCAAGATGTCCGTGAGTATCATCATCATCATCATCATAATCACGGCAGCCCGGTGCTGTGACGCGTGGCAGGGCTGCTCCATGGCTGATGAGTGCTGCTCCTCGCTGCGTCTCGTCAAGATGTCCGTGAGTATCATCATCATCATCATCATAATCACGGCAGCCCGGTGCTGTGACGCGTGGCAGGGCTGCTCCATGGCTGATGAGTGCTGCTCCTCGCTGCGTCTCGTCAAGATGTCCGTGAGTATCATCATCATCATCATCATAATCACGGCAGCCCGGTGCTGTGACGCGTGGCAGGGCTGCTCCATGGCTGATGAGTGCTGCTCCTCGCTGCGTCTCGTCAAGATGTCCGTGAGTATCATCATCATCATCATCATAATCACGGCAGCCCGGTGCTGTGACGCGTGGCAGGGCTGCTCCATGGCTGATGAGTGCTGCTCCTCGCTGCGTCTCGTCAAGATGTCCGTGAGTATCATCATCATCATCATCATAATCACGGCAGCCCGGTGCTGTGACGCGTGGCAGGGCTGCTCCATGGCTGATGAGTGCTGCTCCTCGCTGCGTCTCGTCAAGATGTCCGTGAGTATCATCATCATCATCATCATAATCATGGCAGCCCGGTGCTGTGACGCGTGGCAGGGCTACTCCATGGCTGATGAGTGCTGCTCCTCGCTGCGTCTCGTCAAGATGTCCGTGAGTATCATCATCATCATCATCATAATCATGGCAGCCCGGTGCTGTGACGCGTGGCAGGGCTACTCCATGGCTGATGAGTGCTGCTCCTCGCTGCGTCTCGTCAAGATGTCCGTGAGTATCATCATCATCATAATCATGGCAGCCCGGTGCTGTGACGCGTGGCAGGGCTGCTCCATGGCTGATGAGTGCTGCTCCTCGCTGCGTCTCGTCAAGATGTCCGTGAGTATCATCATCATCATAATCATGGCAGCCCGGTGCTGTGACGCGTGGCAGGGCTACTCCATGGATGATGAGTGCCGCTCCTCGCTGCGTCTCGTCAAGATGTCCGTGAGTATCATCATCATCATAATCATGGCAGCCCGGTGCTGTGACGCGTGGTAGGGCTGCTCCATGGATGATGAGTGCTGCTCCTCGCTGCGTCTCGTCAAGATGTCCGTGAGTATTACCGCCATCATCATCATGGTAAGCCTGCACCCCTCTGTGACGCGTGCGTGGCAGGGCTACTCCATGGCTGATGAGTGTTGCTCCTCGCTGCGTATCGTCAAGATCTCCGTGAGCATCATCATCATCATCATGGCGGGCTGGCGCCCCTCTGTGACGCGTCGTAGGGCTGCTCCATGGATGATGAGTGCTGCTCCTCACTGCGTCTCGTCAAGATGTCCGTGAGTATCATCATCATCACTGTATACCGACGCCCCACTGTGTCGCGTAGCAGGGCGGCTCCATGGCTGATGAGTGCTACTCCTCGCTATATATACATATATATAGCGCTTATCACACGAATATTTGTCCATACATTTTTTGAACCCGGGACCACTAGCTTCATAGGCAGGGTCACTACCAACTAGGCTAACTGTGTCCTCTTTCCTTGTACCTTTCAGCATATTCCCCTCCCCCAATAAACACCAGAACGATGGGGGGAGGCAGTTTGTCAGGCTACGTCCGGGACCTGCCGGTTGGGGTGACTGCAGTGGTGCTGCTGAGCAGAAAACTTGAGGAGATGGATGTGAGGAGGCCGGCGAGCAAGAGCGAGAGAAAGTTGCGACAACTAGGTAAGTTCTTAGGGTTTAAGCGAATTATAATCTTTCTGTAATACACAATATCCTTACCAAGTAAATAACCCCCGACAAAATCGGGACCGCTACTTTGAGAGGTCACAACTCTTAAATTGCTTAAAGGATTTTCATCCAACCAGCCCAGAACACTTTTGATTAAGTCAGCTTACTAACAAAAAAAACTAAATCAAAATCGCTCCATCCGTTTAGGAGCTACGATGCCACAGACATATACACAGATACACACGTCAAACTTATAACACCCCTCTATTTTGCACCAGGGGTTAAAAAGGATCTTAATCGCGTGTACACGTTAAATTTACCACGACGTTTCGAACGTATTGCAACGACCGCGGTCACGAGAAGACTGAAGGGGCGGGCCGCAAGGGAATCAAAACCTATAGGGTACCTACTTCCCGTTGATCTAGAATCATGAGATTTGGTAACAATGTCTTTTAGCATAAGTAAATGGAAAAAATCCGAAAACCGTACATTTGTAAAACATCATTAAAATCAAATCGAATCAGTTACACTCACAAGATCTGACGATTTGTCCGACGACTTATCTCGAGGCTTGAATTCTGGATACCACGATGTCGATATGTCTTTCCGGTTGAAATTTCTATCCTTCTTGGTTTCGACCGCTTTACCCACATTTCTTGAGTAGAAATGTCGATCCGTAGAGAAAATTTTAGAGCTATGAAGCTTGATCTAATGGTTCGGTTCTGATTTGAGCAAATGCTCATCAGTGGTGGAAACCTCGCCATACCCGCAGCCATTGATTCCCGCCTCTCCAGTCTCCCGCGACCATCGCTGCAATACGTTCGAAACCTCTAACTGCCGCACCACGTTAATTTTAAAGTTAGATTAAAGTTGCTGCGTCTTATTCTATTGCTATAGCAAAGAAAGTGACAGCAGCAACTTTAATTAACTTAAAAGTTCATTGACGTCTCTGAGTGCGGCAGTAAGTGTTCTTTCCCGTAATTCATGACCATTAATTTTCAATGATTCTTCAATCACTGAGTACCATTAACTGTTTCACAATAAAGAGCTTGTAACTTTTAAATATTACAATTGGAAGTCGCTTCTCTCTCCTTATTTAAGAGCTATGCTATTGTCGGTGTAGCTCAAAGCAAGCCCTCCATTTTGTTCGATCCCAGGCCGCCTCTTATCTAACTATATCGAACAAATTAAAAAGAATGTAAAGGTCATGTCGTATCAAAACATCAAAGAGGCGGCCTGGGATCGAACAAAATACCAAAAAATAAAACCGTCTTCAAAATACCACTAAATAGCATTCAGTTATGACCTTGCCTATTTTGGTGCCAAATACATGAATTATATCCAAGCCGGTGTCAAGTACACAATAGCAATGTAACCTGATTGTTGGCACCAAATAGGCAATTCCAAGGATACTGGTCATTATTGAATGCTGTTTAGTAGGTTCTTGTTTGACAATTGACTTCATTAATTTCCATTGACGATCATCAATATGATTTTATTAATACGGCTCATAATCACGTATGGAAACTTCCAGAAGCGGTGTCCCGTACTTCAATTCATCAAACCACCAAAACGGTGGCCACAGAGTCCAGTCCGAAGATAGACAACAGCGTTCAGATCTGCGACGGACGATATGCCAGCACCTATCAGGTATATATTACTCTTGTAGACGGAGAGACTTCATTGTTTTTGGAGGCTGGCAGCTGAACGCCGGTGGAGGTCTTCACGTCATATGTGACGTTTCCAGTATAAAGGGAGGACCTTATGGAGGAAGGCAGTTACGCTCTTCTTGTTCTTGTAACTATACGAATAATATGGTAACAGTTCTAAATACGGCGTAACCGCCTGCCTCCATAAGTTCCCTTTATATTGAGAACGTCACATATTTTTTGTGGGGGATATTATATGAAAGAGCTTGATGAGGTGATTCTGTAATAAGTGTCTGTCAATTAAATTCATTTTTGGGACACATTTTTCTTGCCAACTGTACTTTTATTTTGCACAACCATCATTTGTTTATTTAAAAAATTCCAACGAGCCCTAACACGGCGTGGATATCTTGTTTCATTACGGCCCCGACTGCGTCATCAGATCATCCATGGTATATATGGTATGGTTTCATAGATCTATTGCATGTCATAACATTGAAGACCTGTGACGTAATTTCCTACGGTACCTACTTAATTATGTTCATCGGACCGTCTGGCCGTGAAACCGCCAAGCCATACTTTTTAAGAGGACTGTGAACCAACTGCAAAATCTAGCCTTTTCATACAAACGGCGATAACGTTTTCCACCCCCTAAACGTTAACCGAATTCGACCAATTTTTGATATATGGCCAGTCGGAACAAAAACTATGTCCGTACCGTACGTTTCGTTTTTTTAAATATTGATTAGTTATAAAGAGATTATGGCCGAAATTAATTTTGTACGAAAACAATAAAACGGGAATAAATCGAAATTTATTAATAATATTCAAAAAAACGAAACGTACGGACATAGTTTTTGTTCCGACTGACATCGTAATTCACCGTATCAAAAATTGGTCGAAATCGGTTAACGGTGGAAAACGTTATCGCCGTTTGTATGGAAAGCCGTCAACTCACAATCCTCTTAAACCAAGGTGTATATTATCAGGTCCCAGGAGAAGCCAAGCTCCTAAGCCCTGACTATTAACCCTATAGTCTGGGACCTGATAATTTTTTTTACAGCTAAAGCTTTATGAGCTCGTGAGTCTTGTCCGCCAATTTTACATGAAATATTTTTGGTGGGACTGCTAGGTAGTTAACAATCTCAATATAAAGGGACCTTATGGAGGCAGGCGGTTCCGCCGTTTTTAGAACTGTTACCATAGTATTCGTATAGTTACAAGAACAAGAAGAGCGTAACTGCCTTTCTCCATAAGGTCCCTTTATACTGAGAACGTCACATATAAATCTTACCATACACTAATCGAATACGGTAATAGTTACATGGAAGCAACGTGCAGTATATATACGGGAAAAACCGGGCAAGTGCGAGTCGGACTCGTGCACTGAGGGTTACGTACACATTTGGCTGGTTTTTAGTATTTGTTGTTATTCTATAGGGTTTGTTCTATAATTATACCAAATTTGACGCTTGTATGTTTTACCGTTTTTACGATACAAAAATAATAAAAATACGTTGAAAAATAACGTTTCTTGTATGGGGACCCCCTTTATTATTTCACTTTTTTTTTCATTTGTTAGCAAATCCGCTGTAATAACTAAAAACACATTCTGAAAAATAAATCAACCCGCTATCTATTACGGTTCAAAAGATACAGCTCTTATAGTTAGGACAGACAGACAGACGGACGGACAGCGTAGGCATATTAATAGGGTCCCGTCGGTACGGAACCCTAAAAAGTCAAAGAGTAAAATAATAAGGGAATATCATAAAAAAAGGTTATTTCCACGTTAGATATGTAACCTTTGTTCCTGTCTGCCTGGAATTTGGCAGGTTTTAACAGTTGTAACGCGGCCTCCATTGTCTGTTGTAGCTAGCCCACTGCAGACTGAGGCCCACGTCTCCAGCAATGCACCTCACAGAGTTCCCCATGCAAAGACTGGAACCATGCCGAAGTAAGTACCTATCCTGCCCTGAACCTATAGCCAAGTGGCACACCCTCTGTAGCGTTTCTATTCGTTTCGTTTTAAACCAATCGAGTCACTTGTAGATCACATGACTCTTAGGGCCGTATTAATAAACTCATCTCAACTCTGATCCCCGTCTCAAGATACGTCAAAGTAAACGTCAATCCATAGAAAACTGTCATTTTTGACGCATTTTGTGACGGGGATCAGAGTTGAGATGAGTTTATTAATACGGCCCTTAGTATCATGTGATCTACCAGTGACGCGATTGGTTTAAAAACGAAACGGATAGAACGCTAGTTAGCGTAATGCATCTTGGCTAAGGGCCCTGAGCCTATAGCCAAGTGGCACAAGCGCTGTAGCGTTTCTGTTCGTTTCGTCTCTAGTCTAATTGCGTCATTGATAGACCACGTGACTTATCGTATCACGTGATCTACCGGTGACGCGATTGGTTTAAAAACTAAACGAACAGAAACGCTACGGAGCGTGTGACTCTTAGCTAGACCCCCTGCTAAGCAAATGGCGTTGTGGCAATTGCAACCTCATTACTAACAGGGGACTGAATCTGCTTTTGCTAATTGAATTTGAACGTATTGGGCATTTTTTTATTTGCATGTACAGTCGCAGTTACGTATTATAATATAAGTTATATTATAAGTGTCAATAGCTTGAATTTAGTATATCAATACTGCGACAAGGTACTAAAATGTACAGCTGCACTACTTATGAGTTCGACTGTACTCAGTAAACTCAGTTAGAACTAAAATTAAGCAACGGTAACTTTTCCATTGATAGAAAATTAGTCATACATTTATATACTGACTTCATACACCAATAAGCGGTATCTCAAATTCAATAACCGAAGCAGATTCAATCCTCGCCTGTTAGTAATATGGAAGCACTTGCCACAGGAGTATTGTCTGAGATACCACAATTTATCGTATAGCAGTAGGTATAGTTAATTAAGAATAAGAATAAGAAATATTTATTGCCACACACCAGAAAAAGTACAAAACAAAAGGATTTTTTTTTTTTAATAGAAACCGTGTGACAAAAGGCACAGACTCAGCATGTGCTGCGAGCGCGGGCGCGTGCTCGAGCTTCGCAGCGCTGGTTTTCAATCTGTCCCATTCCGCACTCAGTAACTAGATTTAACACTTTAGCGGGTAGACCAGATTCTTACCTATGTGATTATATCTAAGTGATTTTAATACAATTATGCAAAACTTACTTATCAGCTTAGTTGAGTTTAACAAACCAGATTTACTTAATGAGAAAAAAAATTATAAACAAATAAATGAAACAAGGCCTTCGAAAAACAAAGAAAGAAATCTCAAGAAACAATTTGATGAACACCACCGAACCAAGATTTTTATGTAGTTTCTAAGCTTATCTGCTTGTTTAACAATAACATACGCAATTTGCATTTAAAAGTTGATTGGGACATTTTTTTTCGTAAAGGAGGTGGGAGGTCATTCCAAATTTTCGATGCCGAGAACTTGAAACCACCTCTAAAACCAACTGTTCTATGTAATTTTCGTAACTCACCGGAAAAGTTACTAAGTTACTAATTTTCAGTCAGTGTCAGTGCTTTAAAAGCATGCAAAGCAAGCTGTAAAGGGTAATGGAAAGAGCTGTGCTCGGCGTAATTGCGAGATCGGAAGCAGGAATGAGGAAATCCGCAGGAGAACCGAAATCACCGACATAACCCAGCGAATTGCGAACCTTAAGTGGCAGAGGGCGGGGCATATTGCTCGTAGAACTGATGGCCGTCGGGGCGGAAAGGTTCTGGAGTGGCGGCCGCGGACCGGAAAGCGAAGCGTTGGCAGACCTTCCACAAGGTGGACCGACGATCTGGTGAAGATCGCGGGAAGCCGATGGATGCGAGTAGCACAAAGCCGGTCGTCGTGGAGATCCTTGGGGAAGGCCTATGTCAAGCAGTGGATATGATGATGACGATGGTATGTGTGATTTTTACAGATCGAGGGAACTTTGAAGTCGGGAGCTACAGCATCGGAGGGGCGAGGGATTGCAGCAGCCGAGCCACCTCTCCTAGCTTGAGACAGACGATGCCGCGGCGCGAAAGAGGTAGGAAAAAAACCGGAAAAGTGATAGTCGGACTCGCGCACTGAGGTTCCGTACACATTTGGCCGGGTTTTCTATTTGTTGTCGTTCTATAGGGTTAGCTCTATAATCATACCAAATTTGAAGCTTGTTTGTACAAATACAAAAGAAACGTTTAAATTGTTTTACTTTTTGTTAAAAAATCCGCCGTTACATCACATATTCTGAAAAAAATAAACGGGCTATATTTTACGGTTCAAAAGATACAGCTCTGTAAAGTCAAGACGGACGGATGGACGGAAGGATCCCGTTTGGCACTCTTCTGGTACAGAACCTTCAAAATGTAAATGTGATTGTAAATGTAATGTTAAAAACCCCCGATATCAGCGCCTAAAAACCCTCTGAGCAATGAGCAAAACCTTTAACGGGCTCCAAGCACGTACATTTTCACTGGAGGGACTTCGTCACTAGAAGATTTCAAGAGTTAAATAATCAGATCCCCTCATCAACTAGAAAAGAGCTGATGATCTTCAAACGGCTGAACAGATTTTCATGAAACATGGCTAAGAACACTCGGGATAAAATTATCTATGACACAAAAAAAACTAAACGAAAATCGGTTCATCCGTTTGGGAGCTACGATACCACAGACAGATACACAGATACACAGACATACACGTTAAACTTATAACACCCCTCTCTTTTTGCGTCGGGGGTTAAAAACGAAAGAAGACTTAAAGTACTGGGTGGAAAACTGTAATGAGGGTCAGTATGGAAACTACTGGAACCTAAGGACTCAGTTATCGATTTGTGACCTTGTAACAACTTAACCTGACCTTAGAGTCTTCTTATCTTTGGTCTCATGTACACGTGCACACACTACTTCGTTCATAAGGCGATCGTAGCTGACGAGGATGAGGCCGACTGATGTCGCCTTACATTGTTGCGGTCGCCGTTTATATGTCTACTCAGTCGCATGCGGACGCAGCAATGTAATCGTCCCATAAGTTTATAATCATGTGTACAGGTGGAAAGTTTTGTACCTCGTTGCCATGGTGACGTCTCTTGGACAACTGTTTTAAAACTATGATTTTAAAGTATATAAATCCACCAAACATTTTTGTAGTCATTATAAGCCCATTATTTTATGGGTTTTCTTCTAAGCGTATTAGTATAGAACCCATATACACATATTAAAACCATTTTTCTATGAAACTCTATCACTGTTGTCCAGGACACAACACCGGACTGAATAACAACAAGAGAAGTTGATTCACCCATCAGCACGATGTCCATAAAAATCAAAATCAATCTTTATTTGCATAGAAAAAGGCTTAGTACAGTAGGTAGTTATAATTGGCAATATGCATGATTATTTTTTTCTTTTTTAAAAATTATGTACCTAACAAACAGTAGAGAAAAAATATTTTTCGAATAACTATAAAAATATCCAAGATATAAGCAATTATAGATTTGTTTTTATCTGTTTCTAGCAAAACAGAATTTAACATGGAGTTTATATGGTGTATATTATGTAATAAAGAATTTTGTATTTTGTATTTTGTATTTTTGTATTTTTGTATTTTTGTATTTTTGTATTTTGTATTTTGTATTTTGTATTTTGTATTTTTGTATTTTGTATTTTTGTATTTTGTATATGGCCGTAGTTTCCGCTGACGTCACAGTACATGTCTGTTCTCTCTGTCTAATTAAATTAATAGTTTTAACCCTTATCAAGGCAGAGACTTTTTATTAACCACATATGGTTGGTTGAATTATCAGTCTTAGTACCTTGATATAAAGTTTAAATAAGGATTGCATTCACGTGAAAATATACTTGTTCTAAAATTACTTCCCAATACATGCTCGAATATGTATTTTATTTGTGGTTATAGTAGCTAGATTGGTGGGCCTTATTAACGGTTAAATTAAATGCTTATGTTATTCGTATTTTTTGGCCGATTTTAATTTTAATTTCACTTGCCATTGCCATCTCTTTCACGGTATTTTCTTATTTTGTTTAGAAATGCGATAAAAAAATTTCATGCATATCGTTGGTGATACTGCAATACCACATAACATAACTAACAACATCACCTTAAAAAAAAAAAAAAGGCCCCTTACTGTCATTTTTTTATGGTGCATTTTGCTCTTTCTTGAATTTGTTCGTTACGCGGTATTGCAGTATCACCGACGATATTCCCTATTGTGTTTGCAAAAAGAGCCGCCTTCTTCAGCTGTCAATGCAAAGCGTGGAAATATAATTAACTTACTAGGTAGGTATACAGAGACACACCACCAAAGTAACTTATTTTTTTTTAATTTATGTTTTCACAGGAACCGTGTACACCACGCGCTCCCCGCCAGAGCGAGACGACGCATTCGCGAACTCCCTCCGAAGGTACCCGAGCACCACGAGCTACCCCTCCGTTGAACTCCTCGAACGATTTCTAAAGCGACAGAGCAAAAACGGTAAGAATGAAAGAAATAAAGTCATTTATCTATATTACTTATATCCTCCTGAGGCCTACATCAATATGTTCGCTAGTTCGAAACAGAATCTTATGTCAGTCAACAAAAGTTAAGTTATTTCGACAATTGTCCTATATTTAAATTAACTATGTTTTATTTTATTTTATTTATTGTTTATTCACGCGCGTTGCTGCTCCTGCCAAATTATCTATGTGTTGTTTTAAGGACCATTTTAAACCGACAGTTAAATCATTGATCGAAATCCTTTATGTGAAAAGAAACTCAAACACATAGTGAATTTGGCAGGCGCAACAACGTAGGCTACATTATATCCTTAGAAACTATAGTTTCTGTGGGATAAACAACTTCTACGCGGACACAGTCGCGGGCTAAAGTTAGTATTCTATATACAAAAACTGTTCCGTTAAGGCACGCGCTCACCGGCGACGCGGCGCGACGCGACGCGGCAAAGCGTTGAACGGATTTACGGGAGGCGTGCCAAAGTTTGCCGCGGCAAACGCGGCATTCGCGGCAAACCGCGAGTTTCTGCAACATATTCAACTCTGCATCTGACAACGAAACGTGAGTGGAGATTCAAAGTCGTTCTCGCTAACAAAGTCCTTTGCCGTGCCTTTGCCGCGTCGTGCCGTCCGGCTTACCTGCCTTAGTTAATGAGCTAGCACAGTGTATTTTCTCGCTTGTCGCGTACGTCTTTATCGTTACCGATAAGATAGAAAGGGAGATCCGAGCGGCAAACAAGTTGTGGGCATCGTACAAACCGCCTTGAATTAACACACAGGCAATATTTTTAACCCCCGACGCAAAAGAGGGATGTTATAAGTTTAACGTGTTTGTGTATTTGTCTGTAGCATCGTAGCTCGTAAACGGGTGGACCGATTTTTTTTAAACCACTTCAAAATTAACAAAAAAAACGCCTTCAAAAACCCACTTAAAAGGGTTAAATAATGACAGGTCCTAGGAATTGCTTATTTCGTCCCTAGTAGTAGGCTGGCAATTTTTTAATCCTTTTCAGTGGTTTTTTGCAGACTTTTTTTTTCGCATTTTATTGATGTACCTAATATTATTATACACATTCAGAAACAATAGCCAATTTCTCATCACATCACCCTTAACAAAATGTCGCTGTCCATGATAGAGGGCCGTTAATCATTGAGGAGTTCTCCCGGTACTTCATAATCAGTTCCTCTTCACCAAAAAGTGCTTTTGATTTTTTTATTACTTCAGAACTCCTGAACGTCCATAAGACGGGTGTATCCATAACATGAGTATAATTATAGCTATTCTATAGTATATAGAATAATACAATAAAATGAACTGATTGATTCTGGTACGCGGAGAGAAGATTATTTTTGTATTTTTAGTATTTTTACATTGTTGAAACGCCAACGCCGTCTAGTAAGATCTTATTGAACCAACTAAGGTTATAGAAGAACTACTATTACCTACACCCGAGCAGATAGGTAGACGGCGATCAAAAGGTACCTCATAGCAATCTTTCTAAACTGTCCATGCACTTTTGCAGCCTACTGTACCTACTAGGCACCAAATAATTCATAGGAAGCCTGTCATTATTTAACCTTTTTCAGGGGGTTTTGAAGGGTTTTTTGTTAAAAAAAACCTTTGTAACAAAGGTGACTTAATCGAGAGTTCTTAGTTTGGTTTGAAGCCTTAAGCCATTTAATAGTTATAAGCTCTGACAGTAGAGGTCCCGATTTTTTCGGGGTTTTTTTTAACTCGGTTAGGATATAACCCGCACAACTGTTTGACTTGTAATTTAGTTGAGAGATGTAGTTTGCAGACGGACGCGTATCTCGAACACCGCCAGTGTTAGAATTAGTAATATTTAATTATATAATTGTGATATGCCTATTATGTTAACCTTTTGCTTGAATTTGTCATCTTATATTAATTTTAATTTATTTTTTATTCTTTTGACATTTTAATTGACTGCTATACATTATATTTGCACGCTTGCACGCAAGCTAGATACATGAAACATGGTGTACTGTAACATCCCTATACTGTGGCTATGCAAATAAATAATTTCTGATTTCTGACGCAAGGTACTATTATCCCTGAAAATCGAACGTGGAAATCGCGATAACTTCAACTTCTGAGCAGAGTCGCGGGCAAAAGCTAAATTTATGAAGCTAAGACCACTATAAAACCGCTATTGTTTCCAGTTAACAAAGGGTCTCGCCACTCGAGGAGCCTCCGCAACGTCTCCGACTCGAAAAATTCCAATATTTGCATCAAAAAGTCATCTAAAACCCTCAACTTGAATCGGCGGAAGAAGGAAGAAGCCTTTGTGGAAGACAGGAAACCCGCTAAAGTGGTCACGATGCCGGCGAATACGAAGCAGAAAGGCTTCAAATCCTCTGGGTATACGTCACCGGCTCCTGGCTGCAGCAGAAACGTCAGGTAACCTAACCAAACGATCTAACAAGATAAAGGTATACATTTAAAACCAGACTCCAAAAACACGTCGCCTCTCATGCTGTTTATATCTGTCACAAAGTAATGCTACATTTTTTAAATATATGCATTAACAGTTTTCATTTGACTCCAAAATCGATGCATTAGTAAAAATATTATATATTTTACTCTAGTAATTTTTTGTATGTCAAATCCGCCATATTGGATTTAATATGACGTCACATAACATGTGACACACGGAACACTAAGGCGACCGCGAAGCCAATACGACATATCATTTTTCAAAATATAATACATAGTATAGGAGCTGTGGTGAAACAGATGAATGCACTAACATATTATTAACAAAAGACTGCTAAAATAATAAGTTTACTCGTATGTTAAGTGTGTGTCAAAAATCGTATGTTCCACTGTAGCTCCTAAACTATTGGACTGATTTTAATGAATGGGGTGTCATATGATTCGTCAAAAACGTGCGAGCGTCATAGGCTATATGAAAATTGTAAGGGTGCGATATACTAGTCGCCAGGCGGCTTTTAGTGTGCACCTCTTATTGCTTCGCCGTAGTCAGCTAAGAAGCTGAAGGGCGTCCACTGCTGGGCATTGGCCTTCCCCAAGGATCATCGCGACGATCACGTTGTGAAATTCCTACTAACACTTCGCTTTCCAGTTATCCAGTACGCAATGGCCACTAGAACCTTTCCGCCAAAACGGCCATCCAACGTGCTGAATCACTCTGTAAATTATTTTACTGTAAAATTCTTCTAGCACTTCACCGTTAGAACTTCTTTTCAGGGAGAGAGACACCTTTGACTACTTAAACAGCGGCATTCCACGACCGCTGCCCGGCACGGCGAGCGGTGACCGTCACGCCGCCGTCACAGAAACCATCAGGGATCGCCTGCAAGCCGTCTATGGAGACGTGAGAGGACCTTTGGTGAGTCCTCGTTTTCAAGGGATACTAGCGACATTCTGTGTCAAGTAGAAGA
Organism: Tortrix viridana; assembly: GCA_963241965.1. NCBI lineage: Eukaryota > Metazoa > Arthropoda > Insecta > Lepidoptera > Tortricidae > Tortrix > Tortrix viridana. The sequence continues at coordinate 6,666,498 of OY725200.1, forward strand.
CACAAAACGCAAAATGTACACATACACGCAAAATGTATTAATGGCAAAATCTACAATACTTATATTGTACACAACGCATATGTGACGTTCTCAATATAATGGGGCCTTATGGAGGCAGGCGGTTACGCTGTTTTTAGAACTGTTACCATTGTATTCGTATATTTACAAGAACAAGAAGAGCGTAACTGCCTTCCTCCATAAGGTCCCTTTATACTGAGAACGTCACATATTGTCAAACACGCGGAACGCACAAATAGCAAAAGGTACATTCGCAAAATGTACAATACGCAAAACGTGCAATATGCAAATAGTCCTACACGCATATTTCTTTTCATTCATATTTCTTTTGTTCTTTGAAAAGGACGTTTGGTCATAATGCCATGTTCCATTATAGAATGGCCAGGACTTACGTCGATGGTCATTTTGTTCTTTGAGAAGGCCGCGGGGTCTCAGGAGGACATGTCTGAAGCTTTTGTGATGCGATATCAGCGCTTGGTCATTTTGAAACACCAAGAGTGAACATTTAAAAGAGGAGATTCATGAACAGCTGTTTTAGTCCTAGCATTAACGAAATATAAAGAGCGTAAGTGGTGAATAATAAATTTGTTTTACAGGCCTCTTTTAACGTTTGTCCACGAATTCGGGATAGGTTGGACGATCACCGGCAACAGTACCACGGACCGAAAGAGACAGTAAGTCATCCATCATACATAACCAGAGCTCGCAAAGGGTGAGCTGTTTTGAGAGCTTGCATAACATGGACATGCCCTGTCATTCAATGGTTGTTGTCCCATGTGTCATTTAATTAGGTACTAAAGAAATGATTTTATTTAGGCTGACTTTTTATTTTTATTTTCAAAAGGAACGGATGTGGACAGTATTTTAATGTACAATATCGTTACACTCACTTCAGTGGATGTAGAAAGATTTATTTCTATCTATAAGTGGATATTAAACGCAAGAATAAATGCATTGAAATTAGAAAATTTTAACAAACTGATACTCCTTTATTAATACAATTAACACATACACTCTAGAATAAATAAAAAAGCTTGGTCAGTAATCGTTTTGCAATGCATTGTCATTTTAGTTTAATCATAATGAATAAAGTTTTGTTTTGATTTGTGTATCCATATTAATATCTACAAATGACATTAATGACATTAGAATAGCTCACCCTTTCCGAGCACTGTAAATAACCAATAGTTTAGTTTAATTTATTTATTCATCAATGTAATTTTACATGCATTATGTCAAAATACACGAAACTACACTGAGATGATCAACATAAATGAAAATAAAATTGAAAAACAGGAATATAAAAGTTAACAACAACATTACACAATATTAACAACAACAACAACAAACAACATAAACAACAACAACATTACTTAACTAATTAATGGTCAGTTATCCGACGTCAAATTACGAAAAAATATTAAAACAATAAATAATAATGACAATATGTTTTTTTTTGTAATGGGACACCGACCGGCAATTGTCCCCGAGTTCCCTGTATTTTACGGACAACCCCCTGTTAGTATAGAACTATTGGCAACAGTTCCAGGGGGGTAATATTATATTGTTATTATAAAAAAAAAACTTTATTAAGTACCTACCTTATATTATAGTGTTTACATAAAGTTGTGGCAGGTCCCTCCGTAAGTATAACAATACTTGTGTTAGGAGGTCCCGCTCCTCCCCTGCAGAGTTTACGTGCGGTAAAATTCCTGAGGTCTAACGGTCTATATTTAGGACAATTGTCAAAATGACTTAACTTTTGTTGACTGACATAAGATTCTGTTTCGAACTAGCGAAATTTGACGTGGCCCTTAGGAGGTTAAGTAATATTATTAGCATACGTGGCAATTCTCCCGGCGCCAAGGGTATAGTGATGTCGCAAAATGTGACGTTCTCAATATAAAGGGACCTTATGGAGGCAGGCGGTTACGCTGTTTTTAGAACTGTTACTATAGTATTCGTATATTTACAAGAACAAGAATTAAGATAGGAAACATTATTTTTAAGACTAATTCATAGATTTTTTGAAAAGCCGGGCTTTGAACCTACTAAAAACGCAAAAAATAAACACTCATAATTTTATTATATCAATCGATACGATCAATGATAAGAATAAAATCTCTGCAATAAACATTAGGTCTTAGAAATAAAAATGTCCATCTAATGTAACATTAATTTAATTTTGTCATCAAAGCTAATAAAAGGACACGTAGATATGCAAAATGCAACCGGTAGCAGGCTATTGGAAGATTAAATGGCCAGCCAGATCCCCAGACCTTACGCCTCTGGACTTTTTTTATGGGGCCATGTAAAAAAAGTCTTGAGGCTGTAGAAGAGGTAAAAAATGTTATTATGATAACACGTAATAATACATGTACAGGAACTGAATTTCAAAAACGGCTGTATCTGTGTATCCCGAACGAGGGACCCACTTCAAGCAACTTTTATTAAAATGTAAGAAAATTATAAAAGTTCATGATAACACGTAGGGTAAACAATACTATTGATGGCATATTACCAAATCCCGATTTTTGTTAATAGGATAATAATCCTACAATAACTAGGTGCCAAAACTGGTATTTTGAATGGCAATAGCTTTTACCCTACATACATCAAAGTCCAATAGCCTGCTACTGGTTGTAACTTTCATATCTACTTGCCCTTTGTATTGATTGATTGAGTTGATGATAAAAAAAAAAAAAAAAAAATTAAATTATGTAAGATTTCATGGACATTTTTATTTCTAAGATCTAATGTTCAATGGAGAGATTTTATTCTTATCATTGATCGTATCGATTGGTACAATAGAATGGTGCCTGTTTAGTTTTTGCATTTTTAGTTGGTTCGATTCCCGGCATGTGAATGCAGTTATGTATGAGTCTTAATAAAAAAAAAACGTTTCCTTTAATTAAAATTGTTCTTTCCCCCTTTCAGAGTCGTGAATCCAGCCCGAAATCAGGTAATTAAAGTAAATTAAAGTAAATTTTTGTAGTTAAATTAACATTATTGAAACGTTTAGGGTCAGTTCACACCAAGACGCGACGTGGCGCGACGAGGTGCGTACTTTATATTTAATTTAGAGAATTTGAAAATGCCCCACGGCGTTGTGCTTCGTCGCGCTGCGCCTCGAGACGCCTCGCAGCGTAGCGCAGCGCAGCGCGACGCGGCTGCGCCTCACGCCGCCGCGCTGCGCATCGTATGGCCTCTTCAAGCATCGTCCGTCGCGTTGTGTACTGTACTGACCCTTAATATTGGTTTTTCGCGTTTATACATAACTCCAAAGTTTTTAAATTACTTTTGGTACCATATGTGACGTTCTCAGTATAAAGGGACCTTATGGAGGAAGGCAGTTACGCTCTTATTGTTCTTGTAAATATACGAATACTATGGTAACAGTTCTAATAACAGCGTAACCGCCTGCCTCCATAAGGTCCCTTTATACTGAGAATGTCACATATGTACATGGGCGAGAATTGAGAGTAAAACTTTAAGGACGCGTCACGTTTAAGCAGATTTCGTTATATGAGAGAGTAGATATATATGACGTAGAGTGAAAGAGAAAATGAGCCAGATATTCTGACGCCACGGAAGTGTTTCAGAAGTTTCACTTCGATCACGGTGTACAGTGTTGCACGCACATTGTTTTTTTTTTTAATTTCATGATTTATTATTTATAATATTTTTCCATAACAGCGCACCGTCTTAAAGTGCAAAGTTCTACAGAAAGTTTCATGGACATGCATGGCGTGATGATAGTAAGTAGCCAACATGTTAACTAGCAAATATTTAACTGATATTAAACCGTTCCGGGTAATAAATCTTAAATCTAAATATATAAAACAAAGTCGGCTTAGTTACACCATTTATAACTCAAGAACGGCTCAACCGATTTTAAAGAAATTTGGCACACGGATAGCTTATTACCTGGACCAACACATATAATACTTTTTACCTCGAAAAATGTGATAGTTCCCGAGGAATAAGCGAAAAACGACTACACGGATGGAATAGCGGGGAAAACTAGTAATTCATATTTTTAAGTTTGTTTTGTATGTACTCTCGTGTTTAGTCAGTAGATATGTCCAAAACTAATATTGTATCTCTTGCAGTGTCAAAGTTGCACGAAAACCAAAATCGAAAAAATCTTCTGCGAATGCGAGAAGACTATGAAAAAACAGAAGAAAAAAACTGCAGACCAAAAAGTAAATTGCGAATGCATTACGGATTATTTTTCTAAACCTTGCAAATGCTTAGAAGTTTCCTGTCCGTGTGAGGCTAAGCTGTGCGATTGCGATTTAAATAACGATGTTTGTGAATGCGAAGTACCTTTGCAAAAAACAGTTAATTCTTGCGTATGTGTGCAGGGTTCTAATGAAGAGCAAGAGCTTGAAGACGTCATTAATCAGTGGGTAAATGAATTACCTATCTCAGGCAATGAGACACGAGAAGATAAAGCTAGAAGAGCTAATCAAATTAAGAATCTTGACAAAGCTATTGCTGCCGTGGACGATGAAACATTCGAAAGGAAAGGATTAGACTTAATAAATGAAAACGTACGCATGATGCCAATGTGGTTGCCAAAAGATAAAGACAGCAAAGAAAGGTTTATAGATGAGATCAGCAATGACTTGTTTAACAGAGTTAGAGCATTTCGTAATGCAAAATCTCAGCCTGGAAAAAGAAGTAAATTAAATGTGCTATCTGATGAACTCACCAAAGAAATGTTAAAAATGCCCAAAGAAGGTACTCAACTAGGTGTGATGACCGATGAAATGAGAAACGATTACGAGCAGATAGTAGTGGATGCGCTCAACGAAGTTCCTGAATTTGATCCTGTGAGCGACACTAAAAAGAGGATGGCTGCAAAAGATCTTATTCATAAACTTTCAGATTCACTTGTACAATATAATGGCAATGATGAGAAGGTTGAAGAAGTAGACAATGTTATGCGATTCTTTATAGTTCGCAATTGGTTAGCGCCATCGCTCAGAGAAAATGGTATAAAAGTTGATCCTGAAAATCAACGATCATTAATAAAGAACATTGTTGATAGGCTAAAAGGAGCTCAAGAGAAATTTCAATCTTCTCCCGATGGGAAAAACCCTAGACAATATTATACTAGTTTGAGACGTGAAAGTAATACTCCTGATTCAAGGGGTGGCAGTCCAGCATCCGAGCAAGGTTCTAAAAAAAGACCAAGTAGCACCGCAAGCCCTACTGGCCGTGACAGTCGAAGGTCAGAGCAACAAGATTCTGATGGAAGACCTGATAATCAAGAACCTGGACAACATATTTCTGAAACACATTCTGGCTATCAAGACCCTAGAATATATCCTCCTGATATGAGACCCGGCTATCAGGATTCTAGACAATATCCTCCTGAAACCAGACCTGGTTATCAAGACTCTAGAGAACATTCTCCTACAAGGACATCTAGTTATCAAGACCCTAAATATGGTTCTGGCATGAGTAATCCTACTGATATGAGACCTGGCACGCAATATTCTGAACCTGGGAGTAGAGCAGGCAGTCCAAATGAAATTGATACCAGTGGTAGACAAAGAACTTTAGAAGCAGAATACAAAAATGCTTTCGATAATATACTTAAAAATAAAAATAAGGACAAATCTTCCGTTATAATGGATTTACTTACTTTACTAGAACAAGTAAACGGCGCTGGTATTAAATCCGGTGATTTTTACAATAATCTATTATCACGCATAAACAACTTGAGCGAAGAATTGGTAAATGACCAAACATTAGAGCCCTCGACAGATGGCAGAACTGGAACCCCTGGACAAGAAATTGTGAGTAAATCACGGGGAAAGTATGGTGCAGATGGAAAGGAAGACCCAAAGAGAGGCCCCAGTACAAGCTCAAATAGATCTGATACAAGACGGCCGATAAAATTTTTAACTGAATTGATACCTGGAAGAAGGACTCCACCACAACATAATTGTTCACATGGAGAAAAAGTCGTAAGTTCGCCCCCAAGCCGAAGAAGCTCAAGTCCAAGAACACCAAGTAGGAGCCCAGCTAGAAGTACAGAGGAAAGAAGGGGTGTTAGCCCAGGCAGAGAATCGAAAAGGACGATTTCCCATCCAGGCAAAGGTGAAAAAAGTGTAGGCACCCTAAGCCCACGTGACAGAACTCTGCGCCCAGGCATGACTATGGATGAAAGTAGTCTAAGCCCAACTACAAGTGGAAAAAGAGCCACTTCGACTCCAAACAGATATGAAAGTATGAGAAGCAAAAGTCCAGGGAGAAACACAGACACGCTAGAAGAAAGTGCAGATAAGAGATACAGTAAAGAACCTGAAAAAAACAAAATACGTGATTGGCTTAATGACATTGGTGTAGATTTAAAAGGGAACGAGGAAGATTTTGTAGATTCAATAGCTAGCGAAGTAATAGATAGACAAAAATATCTACAGCTTAATCCAAACACGAAGACTTCGGATGCGGATGAATTGGAAGATATGAAATATCAAATTTTCAAGAGGTACAAGAATATCGATCCTGCGACGTTGAAACGCATATTGTCTAATGTTGATAAGCTAATGAGTAGCATAAACGAAGGTCCTGGTCCTCGATTGACGGGTAAGATCTAGACATATTTAAAAAAAACAATATTTTTTCGAGAATGCTGTCAGTACTAAAATTTGGCGATAGATAATAATTGAATTCAAATTTCGAAGCTCGTCTGGTTGCTTTGGCACTGTTCATTTTAAAAATAAGTTTTTATGAATTTACGTATAAAAATATTTAATTTCTATTACTTAATTACAGTTTACAAAGTTAATTTCTAATAAAAACTAACATTGTGTCACTGCACTTTTTTATTAATTGCAAAAATTATACACGGTGTTAAGGGAGTAGGGCAGAAAGAGGATCTAGTGGAGGTCATTTAGAACAGATTTATATATTATGATTTGTATATTATGTGCAACGGTTTTATTGTCGATCAGTAGAACTAAAAACTAACATTTTGAATGATTTCTTTGAACTTCGAAATAGTATATTGGTTAAGATATAAAGGATTTATAATATTTAATATTTATAGATTTTTTTAACTCTGAAAAGTACTTATTGCGATTGATAATTTGATTAAGTATGGTACAAACGGAAAGGGGGACCGAAGGAGCCCAAATAGAGATGCAAGACGGTTGATAACATTTTTAACTGACTTGATAACTGAAAGAAGGACTCCAGCGCTTAATTGTGGACTTGGAGATAGAATCGTAAGTCCACCCCCATGTCGAAGAAGCTCAATTCCAATAACATCGAGTAGGAGCCCAGCTAGAAATACAGATGACCAAAGAAGGGGTGTTAGCCCAGGCAGAGAATCGAAAAGAACGAGCTTGCATCCAAGCAAAGGTGAAAAAAGTGTAAGCACCCCAAACCCACGTGACAAAACTCTGAGCCCAGGCATGACTATGGATGAAAGGAGTCTAAGCCTAACTCCAAGTGGAAGAAGAGCCACTTCGACTCCAAACAGATATAAAAGTACGAGAAGTAAAAGTCTAGGGAGAAATACAGGCACGCTAGAAGAAAGTGCAGATAAGAGATACAGTAGAGAGCCTAAAAATGTTAAAGCTAAAAACAAAGATGAACATAATATTACAGAGCTTCAAAACAAAATACGTGATTGGCCTAATGACATTGGTGTAGATTTAAAAGGGGATGAGCGAGATTTTGTCGGTGTAATAGCTAACGAAGTGTTAGATAGAGAAAAATATCTACAGCTTAATCCAAACACGAAGACGTCGGATGCGGATGAATTGGAAGATATGAAATATCATATTTTCAAGAGGTTTAACAAGAATATCGACCCTGGGACGTTGAAATGCGTAATGTCTAATGTTGATAAGTTAATGAGTAGCATAAAGAAAGTTCTTGGGCTTCGATTGACGGGTAAGATCTAGGCTGCTGTCAGTTTACTCAATTTTTTTATTTATTTTTTATCATAGATGGGTTTGCGTTTGACCTCAGTCTCACCTGATGTTAAGTGAAGACGAGGTCAAAGATGGTACACGCTTACCCAGAAAATGCCTATTCACTCTTGCCTTGAAAACACCAAATTTGGCGATAGATAATAATTTCGAAGCTCACCTGGTTGCTTTGGCACTGTTCATTTAAAAAAAGTTTTATGAATTTACATATCACATACAAAGTATAAAACAAAGTCGCTTCACGCCGTCTATGCTTCTGTATGTACGCTTAGATCTTTCAAACTACACAACGGATTTTAATGCGGTTTTTACCATCAGTCAAATTATTTTTCACGAAAGGTTTATGTATATTTTAGTACCCGGAGCGAAGCGAGGGCGGGTCGCTAGTTATCTATATAAATAAAAATCAATTGCCGAATGTGTGTAAACGCATCACTTGAGAACGGCTCGACCGATTTGGTTGTTTTTTTTTTGTGTTAGTACCTAATTGTCAGGACAAGGTTTGTGTAAAAGATTTTTTTTGGATAATTACACCCGTGCGAACCCTCGTTAAGGGTTGCTAGTAAAAATAGAATTTCTATTACTTAATTACAGTTTTCAAAGTTAGATTTTTAATAAGAACTAACATTGTGTAACTACATTTTTTTTATTAATTTGCAAAAATTATACTGGGTGTTAAGGGGGTAGGGCGGAAAGGGGATGTTATTTAGAATAGATTTAGTTGTAGGTATGTTATGTACTTACAACAGTTTTTTGTCGATTTTCGTTTTTTCTGACGGTTTTTAGTTAGTACAATTAAAAACTGACATTTTTAATGTAAAGAACAGGTGCGTGTTAGCTTGACGAACGGTGAAGGCTTTTAAGTAATGCAGAACTAACTATAACCAACTATAACTTTAATAAATTATATTAATCAAAATAACAAGCGTGTGCCTTTGCCGAGTGCAGGTAAGGATGTGTAAAGTCCGCAACACAACCTTGGTGCGGTTCGCACCAAATTCGCTCGTCTGTAAAGAGCAGCGGACCATGCGGCGCTTTAGTCGTCTCTCGACACTACTCGATACTACTCGATACTAAAATTAAGTCTGTTAGACAAACCTGTCCTTTCGTCTGATGCGCAGAGCGCAAACGCACCGCACAGTGGTCAGGCCCCCTAGCATGCAAACACGAGATATCCCATGTTGATAAAATCGCTATAAAAATCGCAATAATCGCTTAGTACTTAGTAAAAGTCAGGACGAGACACTTTTGTTTTAAACCTTAAGAGTTAAGCCTTACGTTAGAATATGGAATAGATGTATTCATTTCCCTAGCACCTGTTAAATTTCATCTCGTGCATGCATGCCGTCCGCTGGTGCGGAGCGCACATGTTCGATAGTCGGTTAACACTATAATATTTATCAAACTAACCAACATTCTCAAGTTTTGCACTTAAAATGGTGGTAAATGCAGCACTTGGAACGATTTGGATGCAACGTGCACACTGACCGTGCTTGCTATGTTTGCAAAACTCTAGCATGATGCGACCGGAGACATTTGGTAAACTTGAGTCTATGGTCTTCAGTTCTCATGACTTGAAGTTAGCAACCAAGTTTTTTTCAAGTAGTTCTAACATTTTACCGTATACTGTCGTAACTTTTGCCTACACCGTTAGAAGCCTGCGTAAATGACTTAATTTTGAAGTTCTGTCATGAGAAAATGTTGGTGGCAGAAGTATCACAAACGATGACACCAATTAACTACGGCAAACTAGCGAGTGGCTAAGCACATCTTTTACTTACTCTGAAATTGAGGAGGGTATCTGTACCTCTTACAGGTACAGACAGACTTAAGCGGCATGTGAAACGGTATCGTACAGAGCCATTTCAGTCGGAACAGCAGGCTTCCATGAGGGCAGCTCCGGTCCGGAACTTTTAAATCTAATGGACTAATTACAACATCAAGTGATTTAATTATATTATGTCCGCAGAATCAAAAATCTTTCTCCAAAAATTATTTCTTAAGTCAGGTTAGAGTGACGTGTGTAGCTTCAGATGGCCTGGCAATCGAGATCTTTAACAATTCTTCAATCAGGGGAAATAGGTATGTTAGTGATTTTGAAAGTGGGACGCGAAGTGGTTATTAGGAGAATGGGGTATTGTTTTTTTTTTCTCCCAGAAGTGAATGTGTACATACTTGAAAAGTCAAAGTCAAAACCAAATTCGTTAGAGTTATATTTTTTAAGCGCGAGGACATACAAAAATGGCTGTCTGGAGAATGACCCTTATAAAAGAAGTTGCTGCTCCCCGATACACAGAATCAGCGGGTAAGATTGTGAAATATTTGAATTAAATAAATATAATACAAACTCACATAATTTGACCTAGTCACAAACTAAGCCCTAGGCTTACTATGAATACTAGCTGTCGATAAACATACTTATAGAAAAAGATCAATAGGTACATACAATACATCCATGACTCAGCGGTCAAATAATCGTGCTCCTCACACAGGTCTTCTTAGGCAGGGCGTGAACTGGGCACATAATATATTGTCATATAAGCATTTTCCAAAAATGAAAATTGTTTCCTTACATCTACGAGAACTAAGGCTAGCACTAGATATTTTTTTAAGCTGGACAATAATCGTACTAAGTTTGACGACAGTTTGTTTTACGGTTTTTGAGATAAAGCAAAAACAAAAACAATGAAAAACAAGTTTCTTTAACCTTTTATTTATTTATTTATTTCAACGCCATCGACGGATATATCCGTCAAGGTTGACAGCTAAAAATAGACCTGAGTATTTATGACGTAAGGTTGAAATTAGCTCTGGTGTTTAGGTGTAATTGGCGTGTGAGCGACGACTTTTGTATTTGACATGGCGTTGAAAATGCTAATAACAACCTTCTGTAGCTCGTGCGTTTGAAAATCGCCACAAGCCTGTGACTTGACACTGATAAGCATGAATCTGTCTACGCTGCGCCGCCTGCGAGTGTTGGGCCTAAAGGGCCGGTGTTGAATTACTTTATACTTTGCCATAGACATACCAAAAGTATACCTCGGTAAATTAAGAGAGAGAGAGAGTAATCCTAGGTTTCTGTTATTTGAAATAATGGTTCATTGTAACACACTAACACTTCCATGCTTCCATACTTTATTTCTTTTGCTGTTATTTATTTAATCTGGCACTTCATGCACGGCATGACCAATTGGAGTCTGTTAAAGTTGCTTAAACTTATAATTATAGTTTATGGTTAGATATTATAGGAATAGGACTTTCCGTCTGCCGAGGAACGTTCCTGTCAAATCGTTGAGCTGGCCCCCACGATACAGGCTTGCCTAGTGTGGGGACGAGAAGATATTCCCTCGGTCCTTGTACCTGTAGTCCTTAAGAGATGTGTACCTAATCTACCTAAAATAAGTCATAATCAATAATGTAAACTTTATATTTTTAATGGTTCAATGTCGTTTAATAATAAAATATTTTCATTTTCATTATTATTATTATTATTATTTTTTTTCAGCAGTGTACGGATAAACTTGTACCATTAGTTTTTTTGTATACTGTTTTTGTAAGATATTTATTGTAAATTGTTAACAAATAAATTATTTCAATTTCATTATGTATATTTAATTTCAGTATGGATTTTTAAATGTTAAGTTTTTGTATTTAAAATGAAAGTGTCAAAGCAATCAACGTCCTCGCAAAACTTTAGTGTGATACAGCATTATTAGGTCTGGTCAGAGCGTGTGTGTAGCCCTGTAAATACGGCTAGCACAACTTATTTTTTGTTGCTTGTCGCTTAGTGCGTCTCTATACTGTATATCCGAGCGAAGAAGTTGTCCCAGCCGCCGTGGTAAGAAATCTGGCGTTTAAGATACTAAACAAAGTTCTTCTATTATTTATATAACAAAAATTTGAGTAAGCATACAAAATATCCTTCGATTTTTAGTTTTCTTAAGACAAAGTACCGTACAAAAAGACCTCAAAACAGCTTATTGATTTTAAACTATCCTAACACTTTTGTGTTCAAGATATATATCTTATATGTTTTGTATTATGTTATTGTGTATTCCTGATTCTATAGATAAAAGTCCTGGTGATACAAAATATTTATCCGATCCTGAATTTTCTGCTGATACAAGACCTAAAAATCAAGATTCTATACAATATTCTCCTAAAATGATACTTGGTCCTCAAGATCGCAAGAAAAAATCTGATATGAGACCTGACATTCAAGAGCCTAGACAATATCCTCCTGAAATAAGACCAGGGGATCAAGGTCCTGGACAATATCCTCTTGAAACGAGACCCGGGGATCAAGGTCAATATCCTCCTGAAACGGGACCTGGCAGTCAAGATCCTAAACAATATCCTCCTGAAACAAGACTCAGGGATCAAGGTTCTAGACAATATCCTCCTGAAACCAGGGCTGTCAGTCAAGATACTAAACAATATTCTCCTGAAATGAAACGTAGTCCTAAAGATCCTAGATCATCTTCTCCTGAAATGAAACGGGGTCCGCGAGGTCCTAAACAATATTCTCCTGAAATAAGACCCGAGGATCATGATCCTAGACAATATCCTCCTGAAATAAGACCCGAGGATCATGATCCTAGACAATATCCTCCTGAAATAAGACCCGAGGATCATGATCCTAGACAATATCCTCCTGAAACGAGACCTAGCAGTCAAGATCGTAAACAATCTTCCCCTGAAATCAAACGTGGTCCTCAATATCCTAAACAATCTTCTCCTGAAATGAAACGTGGTCCTCTACATCCTAAACAATCTTCTGAAATTAAACGTGGTCCTCAACATCCTAAACAATTTTCTCCTGAAATGAAACGGGGTCCTCAAGGTCCTAGAAAATCTGAAACGAGACCTGCCAGTCAAGACCCCAGACAATATTCTCCTGAAATAAGACCCGGGGTTCAAGGTCCTAGACAATATCCACCTGAATTGAGACCTGGCAGTCAAGGTTCTAGACAATATCCTCCTGCAATAACCCCCGAGGATCAAGGTCTTAGACAATATCCTCCTAAAACGCAACCTGGCAGTCAAGATCCTAGACCATATCCAACTGATATAACCTCCGAGGTTCAAGATCCTAAACAATATTCCCCTGAAATCAAATGCGGTCCTCAAGAACATAGACAATCTTCTCCAGAAATGAAACGGGGTCCGCAAGGTCCTAGACAATATCCTCCTGAAACGAGATCTAGCAGTCAAGATCCTAGACAATATCCTCTTGAAATAACCCCCGAGGATATAGGTCCTAGACAATATCCACCTGAAACAAGCCCTGGCAGTCAAGATCCTAAACAATATTCCCCTGAAATCAAACGCGGTCTTCAAGATCCTAGACAATCTTCTCCTGAAATGAGACGGGGTCCTCAAGGCCCTAGACAACATCCTCCTGAAACGAGACCTGGTGGTCAAGATCCTAGACAATATCCTCCTGAAATAAACCCCGAGGATATAGGTCCTAGACAATATCCACCTGAAACAAGCCCTGGCAGTCAAGATCCTAAACAATATTCCCCTGAAATCAAACGTGGTCATCAATATCCTAGACAATCTTCTCCTGAAATTAAACGGGGTCCTCAAGGCCCTAGACAATATCATCCTGAATCGAGACCTGGCAGTCATGATCCTAGACAATATCCTCCTGAAATAAACCCCGAGGATATAGGTCCTAGACAATATCCTCCTGAAACAAGCCCTGGCAGTCAAGATCCTAAACAATATTCCCCTGAAGTCAAACGTAGTCCTCAACATCCTAGACATTCTTCTCCTGAAATGAAACAGGGACCTCAAGGCCCTAGACAATATCATCCTGAATCGAGACCTTGCAGTCATGATCCTAGACAATATCCTCCTGAAATAACCCCCGAGGATATAGGTCCTAGACAATATCCTCCTGAAACAAGCCCTGGCAGTCAAGATCCTAAAAACTATTCCCCTGAAATCAAACGTGGTCCTCAACATCCTAGACAATCTTCTCCTGAAATGAAACGGGGTCCTCAAGGCCCTAGGCAATATCATCCTGAATCGAGACCTGGCAGTCATGATCCTAGACAATATCCTCCTGAAACAAGCCCTAGCAGTCAAGATCCTAAACAATATTCCCCTGAAATCAGTGGTCCTCAACATCCTAGACAATCTTCTCCTGAAATGAAACGGGGTCCTCAAGGTCCTAGAAAATCTGAAACGAGACCTGCCAGTCAAGATCCTAGACAATATTCTCCGGAAATAAGACCCGGGGTTCAAGGTCCTAGACAATATCTACCTGAATCGAGAACTGGCAGTCAAGGTCCTAGACAATATCCTCCTGAAATAACCCCCGAGGATCAAGGTTTTAGACAATATCCTCCTGAAATATCCCCCGAGGATCAAGGTCCTAAACAATATCCTCCTGAAACGAGACCTGACAGTCAAGATCCTAAACAATATTCCCCTGAAATCAAACGGGGTCCTCAAGAACATAGACAATCTTCTCCTGAAATTAAACGTGGCCCTCAAGATCCTAAACAATCTTCTCCTGAAATGAAACGGGGTCCTCAAGGTCCTAGAAAATCTGAAACGAGACCTGCCAGTCAAGACCCTAGACAATATTCTCCTGAAATAAGACCCGGGGTTCAAGGTCCTAGACAATATCCACCTGAATCGAGACCTGGCAGTCAAGGTCCTAGAGAATATCCTCCTGAAATAACCCCCGAGGATCAAGGTTTTAGACAATATCTTCCTGAAATAACCCCCGAGGATCAAGGTCCTAAACAATATCCTCCTGAAACGAGACCTGGCAGTAAAGATCCTAGACAATCTTCTCCTGAAATGAAACGGGGTCCTCAAGGTCCTAGACAATATCCTCCTGAAACGGGATCTAGCAGTCAAGATCCTAAACAATATTCTCCTGAAATAAGACCTGGGGATCAAAGTCCTAGACATCCTCCTGAAATAAGACCCGGAGATCAAGATCCTAGACAATATCCTCCTGAAATTAAACTTGGTGCTCAAGATCCTGGACAATATTCTCAAAAAAGCCCTGATAATCAAGACCCTCGACGATATTCTTCTGGTATGCGACCTATATATCAAGACTTTAGTCAATCTTCTTCTAAAACAAGTCTCAGTGATCAATACCCCAGAGAATATTTTTCTGAACATGAAGACTTTAGTCAATATTCTTCTGGGACAAAATCCGGTGACCAAGGACCTAAACAGAGTTCTTTTGAAATAAGACCCGGTGACGAAGAAAGAAGTCTGGTAGAATCAAAATTTCAAGATGCTTCAAACAACATACCTCGCCGTATAGATAAAAGAAACAAAGCTGCTGTTTTAAAGGATTTAATTAATTTACTAAAAGGAGTTAATACCTCTGATAAACCCGATGATTTTTACAAAAGACTATTATCACGTATAAAAAAAAATACAGGTTCAGCAACCGAACAAAAATCAGGTTTCTTGCACGGTAGTGGGCCAGTGGCAACTTCAACTCCTTCAAAAGGAATCGTAGGCAATAGAAAACGTATGAGTACAAATGAAATGGTAAATCCAAGTAGAGGGAGAAGGCAAAATGAAAGAAGACCGGGTATAACCTTAGCCAGGGATGTGCTTCCAACCGATGACCAAGGCCCTAAAGAGCGTTCTTCTGATATAAGACCCGGTGACCGTGACCCTAGTGAGCGTTCTAATATAAGATCCGGTGACCGAGGCCCTGGAAAGGGTTCTTCTGATATAAGACCCGTTGAGCGAGGCGCTAGAGAAGGTTCTTTTGATACGAGTATAAAACCCGGTGACCGAAGCTCTGGACAGAGTTCTTCTGAAATAAGATCCAGCCCTGGCCCAGGCCCTGGACACAGTTATTTTTATTTAAAACCCGGCGACCTAGAAGCAAGACAGGATGTTTCTGATATAATTCTCGTTGACCAAGGCCCTAGACAGGGTTTTTCTGATATAAAATCCGAGGATCAAGGCCCTAGACAGGATTATTCTGATATGAGACCCGGCAACCAAGGCCCTATACAGGGTTATTCTAATATAAGATCCGATGACCAAGGTCCTATACAGCGTTATTCTGATATCAGGCCCGGCGACCAAGGCCCTAGACAGAGTACTTCTGATATAAGACCCGGTAACGAAGACTCTAGACAGAGTTATTCCGATATAAGACCCGGTGACCAAGGCCCTAGACAGGGTTATTCTGATGTAAGACCCGGTGATCAAGGCCCTAGACATGTTTATTCTGATATAAGACCCAGTGACCAAGGCCCTAGACAGGGTTATTCTGATGTAAGACTCGGTGACCAAGATCCTAGACAGGGTTATTCTGATATAAGACCCGGTGTTCCAGGCCCTAGACAGGGTTATTCTGATATAATACCCGATGATCAAGGCCCTAGACAAGGTAAGTCTGATATAAGCCCTGGTGACCAAGGTCCTAGACAGGGTTATTCTGATATAAGACCCGGTGACCGAGGCTCTAGACAGGGTTATTCTGATATAAGATTTGGTGACCAAGGCCTCAAACAGGTTTATTCTGATGTAATACCTGGTGAACAAGGCCATAGACAAGGTTTTTCTGATATAAAACTAAGCGATCAAGGCCCTAGAGAGGGTACTTCTGATATAAGACCCAGTGACCAAGGTCCGAGACAAGGTTCTTCTGATAAAAAATACGGTGACCGAGGCCCTGGACAGGATTCTTCTGATGTAAGACCCGTTGATCCAGGGTCTAGGGAGCGTTCTTTTGATACGAGTACAAAACCCGATGAGCAAGGCCCTGGACAGAGTTCTTCTGATATAAGACCCGTTGATCGAGGGTCTAGAGAGCGTTCTTTTGATACGAGTACAAAACCCGGTGACCGAGGCCCTGAACAGGGCTCTACTGAAATAAGATCTGGCGATCAAGGCCCTAGACAAGATTATTCTGATATAAGACCCAGTGACCGAGGCTTAAGACTCGGTTCTTTTGAAATAGGACCCGGTGACGAAGAAAAAATACCAGTAGAAACAAAATTCCAAGATGCTTCAAGCAATGTACTTCGCCGTAAGGATAGAGACAAGGTTTCTGTTTTAAAGGATTTAATTAATTTACTAAAAGGAGTTAATACCTTTGATAAACCCGAAGATTTTTATAATAAATTATTATCACACATAAAAAAATTGAGCAAAGGTTTGACAACCGAACAAAAATCGGGTTTCTTGGATGGTGATAAGCCGGTGGCATCTTCAACTCCCTCAAAAGGAATCGTAAGTAATAGAAAAGGCATAAAAACAAATGAATTAGTAAATCCAAGTAGAGGGAGAAGTCAATATGAAAGAACACCGGGTATGAGCTTAGCCAGGGATTCGACTCCAACCGGCAAACGAGGCCCCAGAGAACGTTCTTCTGATAAAAGAACTGGTGAGCGAGGCCGTGGACAGGGTACTTCTGATATAAGACTCGGTGACCGAGGCCCTGGACAGGGTGCTTCTGATATAAGACCCGGTGATCGAGGCCCTGGACAGGGTTATTCTGATATGAGACCTGGTGACCAAGGCCCTGGACAGAGTACTTCTGATATGAGACCCGGTGACCGAGGCCCTGGACAGGGTGCTTCTGATATAAGACCCGGTGATCGAGGCCCTAAACAGGGTTATTCTGATATGAGACCTGGTGACCAAGGCCCTGGACAGAGTACTTCTGATATAAGACCCGGCGACCGAGGCCTTGGACAGGGTACTTCTGATATAAGACCCAGTGACCGAGGCCCTGAACAGGGTACTTCTGAAACAAGATCCGGTGAGCGACGCCCTGGACAAGGTACTGCTTATAAAAGACCCGGTGACCCAGGTCCTAGAGAGCGTTCTTCTGATATAAAACCCGATGACCGAAGCCCTGGACAGGGTTTTGCTGATATAAGACCCGGTGACCGAGGCCCTAGACAGAGTTATCCTGATATAAGACCCGGTGACCAAGGCCCTACACAGGGTTATTCTGATATAAGACCCGGTGTTCCAGGCCCTAGACAGGGTTATTCTGATATAAGACCCGGTGACCAAGGCCCTAGAAAGGTTTATTCTGAAATAAGACCCAGTGACCAAGGCCCTAGACAGGGTTATTCTGATGTAAGACCCAGTATTCCAGGCCCTAGACAGGGTACTTCTAATATAAAACCCGGTGACCGAGGCCCTGGACAGGGTTATCCTGATAGAAGACCCGTTGATCCAGGGTCTAGGGAGCGTTCTTTTGATACGAGTACAAAACCCGGTGAGCAAGGCCCTGGACAGAGTTCTTCTGATATAAGACCCGTTGATGGAGGGTCTAGAGAGCGTTCTTTTGATACGAGTACAAAACCCGGTGACCGAGGCCCTGGACAGGGCTCTACTGAAATAAGATCTGGCGATCAAGGCCCTAGACAAGATTATTCTGATATAAGACCCGGTGACCGAGGCTTAAGACTCAGTTCTTTTGAAATAGGACCCGGTGACGAAGAAAAAATACCAGTAGAAACAAATTTCCAAGATGCTTCAAGCAATGTACTTCGCCGTAAGGATAGAGACAAGGTTTCTGTTTTAAAGGATTTAATTAATTTACTAAAAGGAGTTAATACCTTTGATAAACCCGAAGATTTTTATAATAAATTATTATCACATATAAAAAAATTGAGCAATGGTTTGACAACCAAACAAAAATCGGGTTTCTTGGATGGTGATAAGCCAGTGGCATCTTCAACTCCCTCAAAAGGAATCGTAAGTAATAGAAAAGGCATAAAAACAAATGAATTAGTAAATCCAAGTAGAGGGAGAAGTCAATATGAAAGAACACCGGGTATGAGCTTAGCCAGGGATTCGACTCCAACCGGCAAACGAGGCCCCAGAGAACGTTCTTCTGATAAAAGAACTGGTGAGCGAGGCCGTGGACAGGATACTTCTGATATAAGACTCGGTGACCGAGGCCCTGGACAGGGTGCTTCTGATATAAGACCCGGTGATCGAGGCCCTGAACAGGGTTATTCTGATATGAGACCTGGTGACCAAGGCCCTGGACAGAGTACTTCTGATATAAGACCCGGTGACCGAGGCCTTGGACAGGGTACTTCTGATATAAGACCCAGTGACCGAGGCCCTGAACAGGGTACTTCTGAAATAAGATCCGGTGAGCGACGCCTTGGACAAGGTACTGCTTATAAAAGACCCGGTGACCCAGGTCCTAGAGAGCGTTATTCTGATATAAAATCAGATGGACGAAGCCCTGGACAGGGTTTTGCTGATATAAGACCCGGTGACCGAGGCCCTAGACAGAGTTATCCTGATATAAGACCCGGTGACCAAGGCCCTACACAGGGTTATTCTGATATAAGACCCAGCCGCCAAGGCCCTAGACAGGGTATTTCTAATATAAAACCCGGTGACCGAGGCCC
The DNA here is from genome assembly GCA_963241965.1 of Tortrix viridana. Taxonomy (NCBI): domain Eukaryota; kingdom Metazoa; phylum Arthropoda; class Insecta; order Lepidoptera; family Tortricidae; genus Tortrix; species Tortrix viridana. The sequence goes on from OY725200.1 coordinate 6,685,861, forward strand.
TGGACAGGGTTCTTCTTATATAAGACCCGGTGACCGAGGCGCTAGACAGGGTTATCCTGATAGAAGACCCGGCCATCAAGTCCCTAGACAGAGTTATTCTGATATAAGACTCGGTGACGGAGGGCCTAGACAGGGTTATTCTGATATAAGACATGGCGGCCAAGGCCCTAGACAGGGTACTTCTGATATAAAATCCGGTGACCGAGGCCCTATACCGGTTTATTCTGATATAAGACCCGGTGACCGAGGCCCTATACAGGGTTATTCTGCTATAAGACCCGGTGACCAAGGTCTTAAACAGGTTTATTCTGATATAAGACCAGGTGTCCCAGACCCTGGACAAGGTACTTCTGAAATAAGACCTGGTGAGCGACGCCCTGGACAGGGTACTTCTTATATAAGACCTGGTTACCAAGGCCCTAAACAGAGTTATTCTGGTATAAGACCCGGCGACCGTGGCCCTATACAGGGTTTTTCTGATATAAGACCTGGCGATCAAGGCTCTAGACAGGGTTATTCCGATATAAGACCCGGTGTCCCAGGCCCTAGACAGGGTTATTCTGATATAAGACCCGTTGACCAAGGCCCTAGAGAAGGCGATTCTTATATAAGATCTGGTGACCAAGACCCTGGACAAGATACTTCTGAAAAAAGATCCGGTGCGCGGCGCCCTGAACAGGGTACTTCTTATATAAGACCTGGTAACCAAGGCCCTATACAGGGTTATTCTGGTATAAGACCCGGCGACCAAGGCCCTAGAGAGGGTACTTCTGATATAAGACCCGGTGACCGAAGCCCTGGACAGGGTTATTCTGATATAAGACCCAGTGTCCCAGGCCCTAGACAGGGTTATTCTGATATAAGACCCGGTGACCAAGGCCCTAGAGAAGGTGATTCTGATATAAGACCTGGTGACCAAGACCCTGGACAGGGTACTTCTGAAATAAGACCCGGTGCGCGGCGCCCTGGACAGGGCACTTCTTATATAAGACCTGGTAACCAAGGCCCTATACAGGGTTATTCTGGTATAAGACCCGGCGACCAAGGCCCTAGAGAGGGTACTTCTGATATAAGACCCAGTGACCGAAGCCCTGGACAGGGTTATTCTGATATAAGACCCAGTGTCCCAGGCCCTAGACAGGATTATTCTGATATAAGACCCGGTGACCAAGGCCCTAGAGAAGGTGATTCTGATATAAGACCTGGTGACCAAGACCCTGGACAGGGTACTTCTGAAATAAGACCCGGTGCGCGGCGCCCTGGACAGGGTACTTCTTATATAAGACCTGGTAACCAAGGCCCTATACAGGGTTATTCTGGTATAAGACCCGGCGACCAAGGCCCTAGAGAGGGTACTTCTGATATAAGACCCGGTGACCGAAGCCCTGGACAGGGTTATTCTGTTATAAGACCTAGTGTCCCAGGCCCTAGACAGGATTATTCTGATATACGACCCTATTACCAAGGCCCTAGACAGGGTTCTTCTAAAATCAGCCCGGGTATGAGCTCAGCCGAGGATGAGAGAAGGCCAGATATAGGCCTAGTCAAAACAGCAAAAGAAAGAACTCAGATCCCTATCAAAACCATAGATATAGATGGAAATAATATTGACCTGGGTGAAAAAAGAAGTATGAGCCTAGAACCAGGTAAAAAAAGGGTAAGTTTGAGTTTAGACAGAGATAATAAACAACCTAAAAGTCCAAGCTATCACACAGCCACGCTAGGAAAAGGTGCAGAGAAAAAAATTACCAAAACAGAACCTCGAAAAAACAAAGATGAACAAAACTATTCTATAAGGCTCCAAAATAAAATACAAGAATGGATTAATGACCTTGGTGTAGATTTAAGGGGTAATGAACAAGATTTTGTCAATGAATTAGCTAAAGATATAACAGTTAGAAGAAAATATCTACAGCTAAACCCAAAGGTATCGATTAAAAATGAGAATGAATTAGAACTTATGAAATACCAAGTGTATAATAGTATTAACAATAAAGTGGATCCTGCGACGTTAAAGAACATGATGTCTAACGTCGATAAACTAATGGATAGTTTAAATGAAGTTCCAGTTCCTCTGATGGCACAGCCACCCGGTAAGACTTTAAAATATGTAATAAATAATCATTTTTAACACACTACAACAATAAAGGTATTTGATGATTGATATTGATGTTAATGATTGTATCTTCGCAAGTATTTCAAAAACAACTGCACCTATTTTGAGAATACATACTTTTTTTTAATGGTTTTTGATGGTTTTGGTATAAATACGCTAGCGACTCTTGCGGCGTTCTTTTGAAATGTGTTATCACATACCAGCGTTTAATTAGCAAGAAGCGTATTTAAGCCTTTCATTTGGTGTTAAATTGTTCAAAATTGTTGGGTCCATGTCAAACTTTTATATTTTTATATTTTGTAATAGAGATCCTGTTTAATGGAACATCCCTGTTGTGTGGTAGTGGCAGATTATCACTCCATTTATTGAGTCACAGGTTTCTCAAAATGCTTCTTAAGCTTGGGATTCGCCAAAGTAGTATCTTAAGCATTAAATTTCAAGACGAAATTCTGAACACTATTATATGCTCTGGAACAGTGACCGCCGATGTAAGCCTCGAGAGATCCAAGCACCTGATTGGGCTGGTCACGTGTGCACGTGCCAAGTGAGCTCTGGTCCATTTCCGCTCAATGGTAACAGAGGTACAAGAGAAGACCACGGAGATGGCAGGACGAACTGGACTACTTAGTTATGTAAAAACTGGGCTCCGGACTGGATTTGGGAATCGTGGATACGCTTGAGAAGCTTTTGCAGCCGAGGGCAGAATGAATTATGATAATTGAGTACATTACATCGTCTTTCGAAAACGCTAGAAATTATGCTATCATTTTATCGCTTTTACCTGAAATATTAAACAACACACATTGCTCTAACCTAAGGGCTGTATCACACCACAGCGTTTTGCAAAAGCAGCAAAGCGATCGGCTTTAACAGATCGTTCCATGTGCAGCATATAAGTACCTATATGTTTATTTATTTTCAGGTCAGCCATTTTATGACTAAACCTAAGGATTTTCACTACAAAATCTTGATTTTATATACCCATACCGATTACTCCTTATTTTAAATACCTTATATAATGTTTAATTTTGTATGGAATTAAAAAATTAATGAAAATCATGATTAATGGAAGTTAAGTAAAACACATCTTTCGGATCATCCTGAGTCATTTTAACTGAAGTTTGTTTTTGGTTTGGGATACAGTGGGACTCCATCTTCAGTTTGACACCTGGAGGATAATTTAGAAAGATGCCATTTTTAACTTTTTTTGCAGTTTTTTATTAAAGAATAATATGATTTTTATTTTACGAATGCCAATGAGTAAGAAAAAAATTTGGTGTTGACATTCGGATCCCAATTTTAAAGCGTGTCTTGCTTTGGCACTTTTTAGTTTTTTATTAATAAGAATTGAAAAATTGATTGTTTTTTCGTATGTTATGTTAATAGGTTTGGCCAATAATTATGTAATATAAAAAGAGGTTGATAGGTCACCTATACGATATTCCCCGTATACAAATAGCCGGCACACGTACACATAAATCTATATATTGCAATGATACACTAATAGATGACAAGTGACAGCAGGACAGTACGCTTATTAGGTTTGACAATTGGCGTAGTTTTAATGTGCCACTTTTGATGCGCGTATAACCTATCTACCTCTTTTTATATTACATCATTGGGTTTTGCAAAGTTATAAAAATGTTTAAATTAAAAATTGTCAAAGCAATTGATTCCCTTCAGTGTTCGTATAAATCAATTGGCCTGAAAATTAATAAAATTATAAATCCATCAAAAAACAAGACCCTTTCGTAAGAGCAAAGTGTATATAGTTTTTTAATAATATTTCAGATAAAAACGCTAGATCGTCGGCAGGGTCCTTAGGTTGTCCTACAACCAGTATACTCAAGAAATGGTGTGAAAATCTGCCACTACCTCACATTCCCTGCGCTGAAGCTGATGCAATTAGACAGGATCTCTACGATAAAATAAAAGCTAAAATAAAGGAGCTTGACATGAACCCGGAAACAGCAAAAGATAAGTCTTTATATGTAGATGTGCTTTCAGAATACATCGACAACCTATTAAACGTGATGCCTACAGACCCTTTGCATCATAATGCAAAGAGAAAATCAAACCTCTTTGAGAAAGAAAGTGATGTAAAAGCTTATAAACGGCAACTTAGTGATACCATATCGAATATTTTACCTTCAATAGATAATCCAACGGAAGACGAAGATGCGTCCTTTGAAGTTTTCAAAGATGATCTAGCTGATGCTTTTATCAATTTACATTATGTAGGAAATGATGAAGCCTTGAAAGATAAGTTTAAGAAGAAAATAACACATAAGATTAATTCATTTACTAACGAATACTTAAAACGTGATCCCAATGACCCTCTATCTACTGCGCAACTGAAAATTAATTTGTATAACGCACTAAAAAATGTGAGCCTGCCTAGCGACGAATCAATGAGAATTGAAGCACAACTTGCTAGAATGAAAGATCTTGTCAACGACTGGGCCAATGAGTTGCCCTTAATGGAGCTAAATCAGAAAGAAAAATTAGAGGTGAATGAAGTATTGTCCCGCTTGGCTTGGATTTTGCACGAGTTAGAAAAAGAAAATCAACTAACTTACCCACAGAACCCTGATCACTACGAAGATAATATAAGACGTCAAATCGAAAAACACCTGAACGAGCTACCTTTGCGAAGGCGATGTAATATTTATAGTAACACTGATAAGTTATTAGACATCATTAGAGACACAGAAAATTCTAGAGCATTACTCGAAAGGTCTCAATCTACCATAGATAAAGGAAAACCTGGCATTCCTCCCTCGCATTTAAGCAAAGAAGAAAAAGAACACCTGGAAATAATAAGAGAAAGGGCACGTATACCCGAAAAAAGAAGGAAAGATTGCAGTTGTTGTTGTTCTAGACCTCCTCCACGTCCGAACACTTCTTTTAACTATCGATCCCAAAAAAACAACGCAGACCAGACCTGTGTAGCAGATAGAATACATACGTATGCGCAAAGCAATTACTGTGAAATTCCACAAGTGTCAATTGGCAGCCAGATCCCATGCGAGGTTTTACAGGATTATGATTCGGAAGACTATCCTCCGCCACTAAACACTCTCAAAGATTGCCCTGGTGTTGTTACTCTATCTTCATCTTGCAGCAGATACTCTCTTCTGTGTAGAACTCCTGATATTTGCCCACGGGTACCAACGCCCATCAAGCGAAGTTGTAAACCATGTGACCAAGATAAATACGTTTTTAAACCAGTAATAGCATCTAGACTTGGAAGACCTGATTGCGGTCTATGTGCAACAGATGATCGTATATGTAGCAGAACTAGCAGATCTAAAAAAATCTCCCCCAGGCCACATATATACAGGAAACGTCAGGGAAGCTCTTCACCGTGCGGAAAAAAAAAGAACCCAAGTAATTCGACGTGTGTTTGTAGAGGTAAGGTAAGGAGGCCTGAATCGGTCAATATTTATCCTGAATGTTGCGGTACTGAATGTCCCCATCCCTCTAATTTCTATTTTAGATGACGTTTTGTTTTATGTTTTGTTCTGTCCTGTGTGAATAATTGTTCAGATTTTGTGTAAATAAAAGACACAAATTATTGCAGTTTTTATTTTAATACATCAATGTACAACAACAAAGTAACATATATAGGATTTAAACAAAACAAAGTTTTGGGAATTTTCTGATAGATGAAGAAATTTGGGCACTAAAGGTATTTAATTAAAGAATTTTGAAGAGGTTTTGTTACAAGCGGGGTGGCGAGGGAAATGCCGAGAGTTTCTTTTTCTTAGGTTAAAACAAGGATGAGAAAAATAAGGGTAGGGAAGTAACAGCGGGATCCCCGCAGCCATATAATTTTCAAAATCACGCCACATATCGCGTCTACTTGTGTGTCTCGACCCGTCCGCACACTGACATCTCTCTCTCACTTCATCGTAATCGTCAGTACCACGATCTCTTCCAGATAGCCGGTATCTTTCCACCGATCTTCGGTCTTTCATTTTCAGACAGAAAAAGCCGCTGGATCGTCTTGCGCATCTCTTAGATCTTGTCAGACACAGACACCTCTCTCTTACTTGCTCATCAACGTCTATTTCACCTCGTCTTGACTGCCCGTCTCTTATTTCTAACTGTCTTCTTTCTTTTACATTTGGAGGATATTCATTGTTTGGGCGTTGGTTAGGTGTAGAGAACCCCAGCGGCTGGTTGTCTATTGTAAACCTGGTTTGCGGTAGCATTTGAGCTTGTAATCTTTGGTCTTGCTCGTTTGCATCAGGCCTTTGGCTCAATTGCGCTCTTTCTTTGGTTTGGTGACATGTCTGGCATCTTCTATTCCACTCGATTGTCTGTTTAATCCCTGCTGCATTCGTAGATCTATAGAATTGAGTCTCGGAAGCCGTGCCATACGGTTCGTTATTCCTGCTATTGATTAATCTGTGAGATCCCGGTGAACATGGAGGTAGTGATTTAGGTACGTTATCAACCTGTGGGTGTGGCTGATCTTGATTCATGGCTGTTTGTGACTTTACAAAACAATCCTCTTGACAGTTTGGAGTCAATCCTGAATTGACAGGTTTGGGATTATTTGTAGAAGGATGAGCATCTCGTTGGAATTGGCCTTGGGATGATTGCGTTGCATCTAAGGCAAATCTACCACCTTGAACTTCTTCTGGAGCTTGCTTATCGGGTTCATAATAACTTCGGTGTGGGTACTGAGATTTTGGTGGTGGAGCAGGACCAACATGCAACAACGAATGGTATTCATCTTCAGGTGGTTCCTGCCAAGACAAAGGCGGCGGTTTATTGGTAGTAAATTGTCTATTCGAAGAATTATGTATTCGTTTGTCACCTGTCGGAGCTGGTGGACTTTGTTTCATTCCAGGACATGTCTGTGGCACATCATACGCTTGGCCACGGTTCACTGAACCTTCTACACCAACATTGACGTCTTCTGGTTTTTGCATTGCCGACTCATTATTATATAAGGGAACTCTATCAATGTTTTGTGGTGCTGGAATTGGTTGCTTTTGATCGCAACATGGCGACGGTATATAATTCCCTGAGTTGTCGAAAAACGTGCGCATTGGTGGTCCTTGTCTAGTTACGTTGGCGGAGTCCATCACATCGTTTTGAGCGTATCGAGGACTGTACTGATGCATTTCAGGCATATCTGATCTCTGTGTAACGTCACCAAACTTGCCACCAAGGCGTTTCTCCTGAAACTTCCCAGGAACATAAGCAAGTTTTTCTCCGGGTGGCTCTCTAGATTCTTTAACATTTCCGGCGCTGTCAAACGAATACCACTTCTGAGATGGTTGGGAGTCTAGGCCCCATTCTCGAAAATCTGGGACCGGTTGATTATTGTTTCGTCCATGATCCGGCGGAGGATTGATCATAGTAGAATGTGCAGGATTTTTCTTGGAGAACTCATCATAATCTGCTTCATCAAATGGCTGACGTATGAACCTGCCTTCTGGCATATCTCTATTTCGACGATTATCTGAACTTCGATCGTTATCTTGACCTTGTCTATAATATGGATTTTGGCGAGAATCTTGACCTGAACCACCACAATGACCATAACCGTTATCTTGACGTTGATCACTATATTGACCACCAGCATTATCTTTGCCTCGACTATCATCTTGACCTCGACCAAATTTTTGACCTCGATCATAATCTTGGCCGGGGCCATTATATTGACCACGACCATTATCTTGACTTTGGCCAATATATTGATCACGAGCATCATCTTGGCCGGGGCCATAATTATATTGTCCGCGACCATTATCATTACGTTGGCCAATATCTGGAACCAGTTCATTATTATTTTGTGTATGATTCGGCGGGGGATTGATCATAGTAGAATTTGCAGGTTTTTTCTTGGAGAACTCATCATAACCTGCTTCATCAAATGGCTGACGTATGAACCTGCCTTCTGGAAAATTTTCATTTTGACGACTATCTGGACTTCGACTGTTATCTTGGCCTTGTCCATAATATTGACCTCGGCCAATTTCTTGGCCTGGACCAACATATTGAGGACAATCGTTATCTTGACCTCGTTCAATATTTTGACGGCGGCCATAGTCTTGACCTGGACCCTCATATTGACTACGACTATTACCTTGATCGTGACCACTATAATGATCATGACCATTATCTTGACCTGGGCTATTAAATTGACCAAGACTATTATCTTGACCTGGACCAACACCATTATCTTGACGTCGACCATTACCATATTGATTACGAGCATTATCCTTACCTCGACTATCATCTTGAACTCGATTAAATTTATTATCTTGATCATAATCTTGACCATTATATTGACCACGACCATTGTCTTGACCTTGGCCAATATTTTGTCCTTGGTTATAATCTTGAGCTGAACCACCACATTGACCATAGCCGTTATCTTGACCTGGACCGTTATCTTGAACTCGAAGTTTCTGACAGCATTCAGAAGGTCTTGCTTGAAATGCTACGAACTTTCTTTTGTGACCAGGCCTCTCTCTATTTTTCATTCTGTTGGCAAGTTGGTCAACCATAAAATTGATGTTCAAATCTTCATCTTTTTCAAGAGGTAACCTGTCTAGGAATACTGATATTTCATGCTTGAAATCTGGTTCGTCGTAGATTTCAGCAAAATTTATATTCTTTTCCATTTCATGCAATTTTATTGTCAACGCGTCTTTGAGACGACGACGATGTAATTGTTCCTGAGGGTCGTCGTTATCGACGACAGGCAAATCAGCAAACCATTGATCAATTTCATGTCCTAAAATGATTTCGTCTGCTTCTTCTTTTAAGGTAGCCTCAGCTGGCATAGGCACTTTACGTAACGCGGTAATAATGTCCTTAATACATAACTCCTTACTTAGATCCTGGGCATCATTGCCATGGCTTTTTTTGGCTTCATCAATCAATGCCTCGACTTTCTTTTTCACTTTATTTCTATACGCGCTTACTTTTAGCTTGTCTTCATCTTTATAACTGGAAGCTAAGATAAAATCCTCAGCAATGCATTGAATAAGCATATCTTCATATAACTGTTTAGGATCCTGCAATTCTGTTTTAACAGTTCTTCTTGGTAAGTTACTAACCACTTTCTGCTCTAATTGCTCCTTATAAGAAGCTGGAGTAGCCACTGTTTTAATTAACTCTGTAATATCCATGGTTTTTTCAATTAATTTCGCTTTAAGCATATGCCTTTTATCTTGTAATTCTTTAGTCTGTGGTAAAATATCAAGTAATTCATCTATTGCTTCTTCCAATACATCTTCATAGTAAAATCTATTATGAAATATCGCAGGTTCAAGTTTAGCCCGTGCTATAGCCTCCCAAATACCATGGCAAATACCTATTCTAGCTTTCTCTGCTACTGCGAGTTCTTCTGGATTATTGGTACGAATAGGTATTTCTTTAACCCAATTGTTGAGATAGTCTTCATATTCATCATTTAATTGTTTTATTGAGGGTGTAGCAGGACTGTGAGACAGTGGTTTTAAAGATGATGTTAAAGGTTTGCAACAATCACTTACATCAGATATACGAGCCATTGAACCTGAAGGATTTTGCTCTTCGTTGACTTGATATCCTTGATCAATTAAATTAGCAAAAACTGTTTGAACGTACTGATCTACACGGTTTGGGATAATTTCAAAATCCTTCCAAGTGCCATAAATATTTTTTACTTCAGCGTCAGTCGAATTATCGTAACGTTTCGGTTTAATAACTTCTAAGCCAGATTTGTCTGCAATAAAATGCTCACCATTGGTATTAAAAACTGTTTGAGGATCTTTCAGATTGTTTTTAAAACCGTTTTCTACAGATGTACCGTCATCATCACCATCACTGCCTACATTTTTCCCAGATGTTTCTTGCGATAAAGGTGCATCAGAAGTATCCGAATTAGATTTAACATTTTGTCCATGAGTACTTGTCTCCCCGGGTTTCCTAATTCCTTTGATCCTCTCCATTAATTCGGGAGCATGATCTATAGCTTCATTATTACCATCAAATTTATTGATCCATTTAAATATCTGATACTTTAGGTGCCCAAGTTCATTTGTTTTGTAACCATGATTGTTATTTAATTGTAAATATTTATATCTATCAACTATATCACCAGCTAAATCGTTCACTATACCTTTTCTAAATTCTTCATTCCGCGTTTGAGGTATATTCAAGCTACATACCCATTCGTCTATTTGTTCCGATAATTGACGTATATAACTGTTTAACTCAGAGCTTTCCTCTGTATCGTTTCTACCGCTATTATTTTCATCGTTATTATTATTATGCATAGTATTTCTAGAACGATTATTGAACGTGTTTTGAAGTACAAAAACTGTATCTGGTGGACAGCTAATAATGCCCTCACGATCAATAATATTTTTTATTTGTCCAGTCGACGGTGTGGCGAATTCAGTTGTTTCATTTTCTGAGAACATTGTTATATTTTTAACCAACGTAGCAATTTCTGTTGCAAAATTCTCGTCATATAAATTTAAACGCCTTATTGAATCCAAAAATATATTAATAAGATCTATTATAATTTCTTCCACGCATTCAGGTTTTAGTTTCGCTTTGATTTTGTAAGTAAATTCAATTAATGAATCCGCTACCAGAATTTTCAGTTGCTTTATATTAGGTTGGGAACAGTTTTTTCGGTCGTCGCATATAGGTCCTGACTGTTCCGGATCTTCATTACTACGGAACCTCGAGTTTTTATGTTCTACGGGAGCATTATTCAGTTTTGTTAGAAAAGCTTCTGCTAGGGTGTTTAAATAAACCTTTTTGCTTAATCCCCGGAAATCAATAGGTACTTCATGAAGGAGATCCAATATTTCTGCTCGAAACGACTGCTCTCTGTACTGCTCAGTATTTTTAAAAGTCCATTGTTTTATTTTTTGTATAAAAGCATTATAAGCCTGTTCTCTCTTCTGTGTTCTCGAAATATCATGTTTCTTCATAGATATCTCATTTATCATTACTTTGCGGGGTTCTCCTAAACTTTTATCACTGCGAGTAACTTTAATCAATTCTGTAGAATCAACATCTTCACAGCAACGGAGATGCATTCTATTTAACTCACCGATTATTCGATACATAATCTCTTTTCCATTATTATCCTGACACACTTTATCCTCACTTTTCACACCGAATCTCTCAGAATTTGACACAGAAAGCCTATTATACCTCTTCCTAAGTTTTTTTACCACAGATTCTTGCAACTTTTTTAACTTTGGATCACTATTATCTTCAAGCCAATGCAAAATTTCACCTTTCAAGTCTTCATCTATCCTAAATTCACTAAAACTTTTGCTTTTTTTGGTTAGTTCTCCTTTGCTAACTGGGACGGCTACAGAGCTGGTGGCTGTCTGTACTGACTTTCTGGAAGTAGCTGATAGAAAGGTTTGAATGGACCTTGAACTAATGTCTGCTTGGACGGCGAATGCCTGTTCGAAGAGTGGGCATGCTGAAGGTACCGGGGTAAGGGAGACAGCTACCTGGAACAATGGCGGAATTAAATACTACTATAATATAATATAATTAATGTGGAAGTTTGTATGGATGTTTGGATGATTGTGTTTTAATCTTTTCAACGCCATACAAATAAAAACTAGAGCTAATGTTAACCTTAATTCATACATACTCAGGTTTATTTTGCGTTGTCAACCATGAAGGATATTTCCGTCAATTGCGTTGAAAAGATTAATGGGATATGGATGAAATGTGGCACACAGATGGTCCTAATCCTGGATTGGCGCATGTAGAATCTCGGAAAATTTGATAGTTTCCAAAGGAAAAGCGATACACGACTTAAGACTAAGACTTCATCTGTAAATGTGTTATTTGTGCAAGACATACATACCCGGCTTCTACGGGGGCAAAAGCTAGTGAAAAATAAAAAATTCGGTGAAATTTAGCGTAAGTAAATTTTTCAGGAAAATTGTAGGAGTAGTAAAAATATGAGGACACAATTTGGAAATTTAAAAAAAATTATAATACTCAAGCTTCTGCCCGCGATTTCGTCCGCGTTGACCATTCCACGGGGACAGTGATTTTTTTTTTCAGGATAAAAGGTTAATCCAGCATATAAGCTATATGTATTCCATTCAAATCCGTTCCGTAGTATGTCTGTAGCTCACACACACAATCTTTCACATTTATAATTTATTTATACCTAATGCATAAATCACTAGAGACATGCAGCGTTTGCGCGTAATGGTTTAATGGTAATTCTAAAGGGAAACACGGACAAACAGTTCGCCGGCCGTCCCAAATCTGTCTATGAAGAAATGTATGAAATCGTACCGAGAAACTGATAGTCATGTATGTCACATGCATTCTAAAAGTCAGGACGAGACGCTTATTTTAAACCTTATGCGTTAAGTCTTACGTTAGAATATGGGATAGACGTATTAATTTTCCTAGCACCTGTCACATTTTATCTCGTGCGTCGCCTTGGGGGTAACATTGCCCACCCGTGAATTTATAAACACTTTTTATCCAATATTCTTTAAAACAACACCACACGCAAAATCAACGTTTGTTTTAACACATCATAAACAGTTAAGGCAACGATCATTGATAATATGACTTTTAAGTGTGGACAATGTTACCCCCAGGGCCAAAGTATTTTACTGTAATTGGATTTGAATCCGGTTATAGACATACTTTGTGTTATTATTATGAATGTACATCTGCATCTCGGCGCAGTTCCTACCACGCCTCTAATGAGATAACACGTTAATAATAAAAAAGTTGCTGCGCGACACTCCCGCGGGGCGACAGACGGGGGGAGGCATCTAGGCTTTAAGCTGTGGCCACACTAGCGTAAATTTGCAGTGAGTTTATTCGCCTCGAGCGGTTTGGCCGCTGAACGGCACGGCACGACATGTTTTCACCATCACTGTGAAGCATACCTTAATTATTGAGAGGCTAGATATAAGCCGCGGCATGCTAATCTACCGTTCGTGTACGTGAACGGTAAAATCGTGCCGTGGCCGTAAATGCAGCGGTAAATTATATAAGCGTACATTCACTCCAGCATTAAAACATTCGGACCGTCCCGCTTCTATGCTACCAAAAAAGTGATATAAGACTACGCAAGTGCGAAAGCGATAGCACGATTCTAATAGTTTTATGGGCCCAGCCGTCACTTTGGTTTGCGGCGGCTATAGCACCTCGCCTCCCCCGTCTGTCCCCCGCGGGAGTGTCGCACTTCAACTTGTTACAAAAAACACATACGGAGCGACTAATTGGGGCCGGAGCAGGAACGGTAGCTACAGTCCGCGAGATCATATCGGTGACAACTGAAACCAAATAAACGATAGGTTAACAAATAAAACGAAAAGAAAACTTTTACGCACTTGGCCGGTTTTTATGATTTGTTATTGAACGTCGTTAACAAAAGTGTCTTGTGTTTTTAATTGTATTTTATTTATATTATTTGTTGTTATAACAATAGATATTATATTAACAAATAAGATTTCTCCATAGTATATTATATGCAGTCATGCAAATTTTAGTTGTCTCTCTCACTCTTCAGCGAGCACTCGTTCGAGTAAATGGTGGCACTATATTTGGCCATGTTTGCCAAATATTGATCTTGTATTTCTTACATTTTGCAAACCGTATGATAGAGATGAAACTACAATATTTGACAAATAACAGCCAAGTGAAGTAAATAAATAAATGTATACATTTACATAATAAATGTATATAAAAATCGATGTGTATTATGTGGGTATGTATGTTCCCTATGGATTCCAAAACGGCATGACCGATTTTGATGAAATTTTTAGGCAGTCTTCAGTATTGCCCAGCGGGTGATCCTGTGAAGTTTGGTAGAGATAGATTCAACATATATTTTTTGTTATATGGCAATTTTGTGCGCAGTTTATGGGCAGCTACGCGCCAGCTGGTAAATAATATGGGTAGCTATTACTTTATTGAAACACCTTTGATCGAACGTATCATTTCGCAGAATTTTCATTTAATGGAAGGCATTTCCACGTGCAGGAGTTATAATTTTTTGGTGGTCACAGGTCTAACCTAACCTAATCTACGTAACCCATGCTTAAGATAACTTGAAAACAATCATTAAGGTTTCAGCAGAAATTAGCTTTCGATGAAATGATACGTTCTATGAAGTGAAATTCGATAAAATGATGAAATACTTACCAAATAATATACATAAGTAGCAGGGGACAATCTCTCACAAATAGGCTACTTGACTAATGTCAAAATGTTTTACACTACCACTAAATCAGGCTTTTGAAAATAACACGGAAAAACCTAGCTATCGCTTATTTTTGAAACGATTTTAAATTCAACAAAAACTTTATAGAGGAACACTGAAAATTGTGACGTCACAGGTTCCTATTTTCATACTAACTTCATACTACCGGATCGTTTTGACGTTTCAATAAAAGTTGCTGATTTGACCAGCAGCCAAATAGCCTAGGTATTGACCTAATCCCAAACTAAGCTCTACGCTGGTACTATACGTTTGGCCAATTAAACATACCTTGGGTTTCCGTATCCACTGACAAAGTATTCTGTAATTAAAAAATACGTTTAATTAAACTTTATATGATTCGTAATAATTTTTTTATTTTTTTTTTAATTTTTTTTGTCAAATTGTCAAATTTATCATTTATTTATGTGTCGCGAATATATTCGTCATTGCCGCTGAACAGGTTAACGTCATAGACAAAGGGCCAACCATTCATTATATACGTCACACATGATTTTTTGATCATAGGTGGTCACATTAGTGTCCCCTCCCCCCCCCGGTGTGACGTCACATATTTTGCAAATATACATCTAGAACTGGTTAAATTAAAACAGGAGTTCCTAAAGTTTAGATTTCGACATGTGACGTCACGAAGCTTATGACTCCTCCCACCCTTGTTTCACAATGTCACACTTCGTTGATCCCCTTAACGTATGACGTAATTTATGGGCGGGCCCTACTATAGAGAGAAACTTAACTTACGCAGAGCTCTGTGGTATCCGAACTCTCACATATGTCGGAAGCTGTAGGGTGATTGGGCTGCAAAAAAACAATCGTTAATGTCAAAATCCAAGTTGTTGTACCGATATGTAGCTTTTTATTGCTAAAGAGAAACAGATAGACGGCCTACCTGTCCTGTCTAGGAGACACAGTTTATGTAGGAAAAGATATCGAAACTTTTTGATGTGGTTATCTAACATATATACAGGGTGACCTCGAATTGGTAATACAAATTCAAAGTACTACAGAGAGCTTCCCTAAACCAATCGCTTCTACGAGGTCTCACGCTTAATTTTAAAACATAAGTACTTTTTTTTAAGTTTTCTAATTATCCCATTTTTTTTTGCTTAAATTGGTTACCCTACCATTACCTTTAAAATGAAAGAGGTTTAAAGTATTTCAAATGAACACTTTCCTCTTTGGTTCGTTATCTGACACATCATTTATGATAATAGCGTATCTTGATTAGTAAATTGTCACTTGTCTTGTCAAAGAAAGTAAGAATTTTAATTAAGATAGTAATTAAACAAAATGCCCCGAGCTTATCCTTATACGAATATTCAGCGAATGGATATGTTATCTTTTTATTTTACGTCACGAAGTACCGTACGAACTCAAGCATTGTTTCATGAACGACACCCTGACTGCCCAACTCCTACTCGTGTTCTAATAAACTCCATTGTCCAAAACTTAAGAGATTTTGGACAGTTTACTGTCCCAGTGCACGCTCAAGCTCCGGGCCGGCGGCCGCGGTACTCGCAGACGTTTCGGAGACGAGTTCTCGATTATTTTAGCCACCACCCAGAGGCGAGCTCAAGGGACGCTGCCGCAAGATTCGGAACGAGCCAATGGTTTATTTGGCGATTACTGAATGCTGAAGGAAAGTATCCGTTTAAATTCCAAAGGGTGCAGGATATCATATTAGCCGATTATCCTAGAAGAGTGCAATTTTGTCGTTGGCTGCTGCAAAATCTACACCTGAACATTTTATGGACCGACGAGGCAACATTTACAAGAGTAGGCATGTTCAACGTTCACAATGAACACTGGTGGTCTGATCGTGAAGCAAATCCTCACGTAACTCGCAGGGACTCCTACCAGACACGTTTCTCGGTAAATGTTTGGGCAGGAATACTGAACGACTGTTTGATTGGTCCTCATTTCATTGACGGAAATTTAAATGGACCGAAATATGAAGAATTCCTGAGAAATGTGTTACCGGTATTGCTACGAGAGGTGCCGCAGCAAAATTTGGAGGCTCTGTATTACCAGCAGGATGGGGCACCAGCTCATTTTTCCCTGCGTGTGCGAAGCTACTTGGACCAAGAGTTCCCTGGGAGATGGATTGGACGCTGTGGCCCAGTCGCTTGGGCTCCTAGAAGCCCTGATCTCACACCTCTCGACTTCTTTTTGTGGGGCGAAATAAAAAGGAGAGTGTACGCACGGGAAACAGATACTGTGGGTGAACTTCGCCAAAAGATAGTTGAGGCATTTAATAATGTAAAAACCAATGAATTTGTTCTCCACAGATTGAAAGACAATCATAGGCGACGGGCAGAGTTATGTATCCAAGAAGGCGGGGGTCATTTTGAGCACATTTTAAAAGTTGTTTAAGTTTTACAATTTTGTATTTTGTACTGTACGTTATTCAACAATAAATTATTTTTAATAATTCACTCATTATTCAGTTATTCACTTTATCAGATAATTTATTAGGGTACCTACTTAAAACTAAAGGGTTGGATGGATATCAGCACCTAGTTTATTAATAACATCGAGTGATAGATACAGGAATGGAAATTGAGACACATTTTGTTCCTTGTCGCTTTGGGTGGCAGTGCGTCACGTTGAATGTCCACTGTCATTATCTCCGTCGTTGTTGTGACAGAGTACAAAATGGTGCGAGAATCAATTTCCTTGTCTGTACGACAGATATGCATGACGTCATGTAGGTTAACCACACTTGGGATTTTAAATTATTTTTATTATTTTGTTTTGTTAGAAAATTAACGATAATTAAGGAAAGCTAACTTTAACAACTGAGTTAATGCAATACACTATTAGTGATTAACTGAATCATAATCAAGTATTTTGTATTACCAATTCGAGGTCACCCTGTATGTGTAGATATATATTACTTTTTCTCTCGTAATAATTTTGTCATGTTTTCCTGCAGAACTACGCAGATATTTTGTATTACTTTTACAGTTTTATATAATGCTAGAATGAGTAACATCAGTCACAAGTTCTATTTTAAAAAAAAACTGTTGAGTTTCTTACGGCGTTTCTTCTCAGCAGTGGTATCGTCTTGGGAAGCACTGGTAGATTTTAACGTGTAAATGTGCCCGTGCGGCCTACGTAATAAATAAATAAATATATTTTATCTTTATCTTTTTATTGTAATAATAATATCGTGTGACCTAATAAAGGTTGGGAGTCGTCGAATGCAGGCCGCAATGGATCGTTCCCGCTGGGATTAAATGGAGGAGACCTATGTCCAGCAGTGGACCGCTGTGAGTTGAGACGATGATGACAAAATGTGACGTTATAATGGGACCTTATGGAGGCAGGCGGTTACGCCGTTTTTAGAACTGTTACCATAGTGTTCGTATAGTTACAAGAACAAGAAGAGCGTAACTGCCTTCCTCCATAAGGTCCCTTTATACTGAGATCGTCACAATTATACATTAGGGCATTAACAAAGGTTAATTTATCACTTGGTCCATAACATAATACATTCCCAAGATGCCATAAATAACTACACACCTCTATGCTACTAACATATAAGGTCGTGTATACATATATTTGAACGCGATAACTGTATAGACATTTATGCCTTTGACAGTACTTTCTTCCCAGTAATCTAGTACCCATCGAGTCCTAACGAATTTTTTACTTTAACTTACATTTTCAGGCACGTATCCAGGGGGGGGGGGGGGGATAGTTGAGATCTATCCTCCCCCGAAATCTGGTGGGACCAAGACAAAAAATATAGTCCCTACGCGATTCACAATGTGTGTCGTCGTCCCCCCACCGAACCAAAAGTCTGGATACGTGCCTGTACATTTTTAATACAGTTGCTCAAAAAAGTGGTACTTTTTGTAGCTGTAGGTAAAGTTAAAGCTCTTTACTTTTCCATTTTTAGGGTTCCGTACCTCCATATGAAAAAACGGAACCCTTAATAGGATCACTCCTGTGTCTGTCTGTCCGTCTGTCACAGCCAATTTGCTCTGAATCTACTGAACCGATTAAGTTGAAATTTGGTACACATTATGTAACGTAATTATTTGTGACGTTCTCAATATAAAGGGACCTTATGGAGGAAAGCAGTTACGCTCTTCTTATTCTTGTAACTATACGAATACTATGGTAACAGTTCTAAAAACGGCGTAACCGCCTGTATCCATAAGGTCCCTTTATATTGAGAACGTCACCTTTTTTTTTATTTGGCTACGTAGTACGAATGATCGGTTAAATAGTTATGCGTGACCGCCGGCTAAAAGAGTATTATGAATGACCGTTGGCTTTCGTACCTACACTTACTGTTTTATTTTTGTTTCATTGACATTTTTTCGCAAATGTATTAAAAAACGTCGTTTGACACAAGTGCGCGGAACTGTCATTTCCGCACTTGCGTCAAAATGTGCTATAGTAACATACTTACATAATGGGACATACTTTTTATGCTCTCCTTCAGTCTCTTTGTGACGTCACGTATGAAGCGGACGTCGCTGTTTCTGCAGAAGGTCGGTTTCCTACAAGTTCAAGGTGAAGATCAGTTATGATCTTAGATGAAAACAAAAAGTTTTTTTTTTTTGGATTTTATAGCCTGGTTGCAGAGACCTTTAAGCCACGTCTTTATTGGGTGATATTACACTTCACAGATTTTTTCTCCTCTTTATTTTTATTAGATAGTCTGCACTGTGTTTTTTATGAATTTATAAAGAGGTTTGTATTAATGTTTTTTAATAATTGTTGAAGCGACGGCGGGCGGGAAGAAAAATCAACGTAATTTTGTAACACTTCACTAAGATCACTTGCAAGCGCTAACCTGTCATTAAGAGGGAAATTTTGACATTTAAACACAAAATGTTCAACGGTTGCATCGTTTTCGCCACAGAATGAGCAGATACTACTTGGAATTATTCCAAGTCTAGCTAGGTGTGATGGTGGAAAACAATAAGACGAAGATA
This sequence comes from Tortrix viridana, assembly GCA_963241965.1. Classification (NCBI taxonomy): domain Eukaryota; kingdom Metazoa; phylum Arthropoda; class Insecta; order Lepidoptera; family Tortricidae; genus Tortrix; species Tortrix viridana. The sequence continues at coordinate 6,705,179 of OY725200.1, forward strand.
TATATATATATTTCGATGACGGCGACCCCTTGCCAGAAACCATGGCCTACAATGGACTTTGCCTATTATGGGCTCGAATGTGGCTAGCGAAGCCAAATTTACCTATTTTATTTTACAAAGACGAAGATACGTAGGGTTGCCATACGTCCCGTATATACGGGACTGTCACCGTATTTAAGCATCGCGTACCGTATTGTTATTTGTCCCATTTATCAGAATACACGTATGCACTAAAGATTCGAAGCCGACATACCTATTGTGCTCTATTTGTAATTTACATATTTCTATAAACCATGGTGGTAAATCTGACATCCATAATTTCAATGTCATGTCATCATGACATCACATAAATTACATATCAGAATCGCTGCTCTAAAGACATTAATAGTTTTATGATAAAAAATGATTCGGAGGAAGAAATTTTGGTAGCAGCTGCTGAAGCGACTTACAGCATATAAAGTAGTACAGCGCCACGAATCATTTGCCTCGCTGGATTGTAGACTAGATAGACTCAACATTTATTTTATTATTTATTTGGCACTAATAAGTCCCGTATCAGTTCCCAACAATTATGGCAACCCTAAAGATACGTGACCGGCACGCGGGCTTGAGCACCTAAATATAGGCGCTAAGCACCAATGTTTGAGTCAGTTGTCCGGCCGTCACCGATCTGTCAATACGAGCGACGTCGTCATTATTGTGAGACATATGGCTGTCTCACTTACGCGCACGACGTTAGTCCATCAATATTAGTTTACTAAGGATGTATGTACGTACATGTAGGACTCCGATTCAGACATCCTCTTGTCTCTGGTGGGGCAGTCCTCAGGCGCCCTCTGTCGCCTGTCAGGCTTGAGCAGGCTCGGCTTGCAGCTGCGCGCGTAGCGGTCTACGCCAGTGGGAGGGGTTTGCGGGTGAATGGTGTCGTAGGAGCGATTGGGGGGGGAATAGTTGCGCTGGGGGGATCGGTCTGGGGAGGACATTTTAAATATTTAATATTATAAATTTTCACCGGCTATTTTTCTTACAACTTTTGCCGGTGAGAAGTCGTCTATCGCTGCTCCCTCAGGAACTGTACAATTTTCCGGAATAAAAAGTATCCTATCTCCTTCCCTGGGACTAAAACTATCTCTATACCGTATTTCATCGTAATCGATTTAGCCGTTTAGGCGTGAAGTGTAATAAACAGAGTTATAACTCATATAACAAAGTATACTTTCACATTTATAATATTAGTAAGGAAGTAACGACACACACAGATTAAATAAGAGTTACTACGTAACAGATATTTCACTTCTATACAAAACAACAAAGTACGTCCGATAAATACCTACAAATATAAAACACATGAATAATGCGGCCCTAACGGCACCTAAACAAACCTTATTAACTCCTATCGAGAGTTCATTTTTCGTAGTTTCGTGCGAACGTATAGTGATACATACGTTTGCACGCGCGAGCAATATACACATAACATTAACTTTTTTATATTTTTTGTTCTATATTTTTTTTTTAATCTAAAGAGGTTTGACCACCCGACTTTTTTTATTTATGCCAAATAAAGTAGCCAAAATAGTTAATAATGAATGACTCACGGTAGCTTCTTCCCTGAGAGTAGTTGACGAGCCGCTCGATCAGCTCGTGGGAGCGCTCCGGCGACGACGCCACCGGGTACTTCCGCAAGGAGTCGGCGAAGGCGTCCGGGTCCCGCGAGGGGCGCGGGGAGCACACGGAGCCTGTGGGAAAGACACGTATAAATAAATAACAGGGACAGGCCCGTCTTTTCCATTGGCCCCGGGCAATTGTCCGAGGGGGACCACGCTGTCATTGATTTCTGGAATGGGGAGAAATGCGTCAGGAACACTGAAAAAAATAATTTCCTACTACACACAGTAAAGCAAAAAACAATTAAAGTAACTGATCACGAAAAGTATCATCAACTGCTTGGTAAACAGTAAAAGACAAAACATTCACGTCTACTGTTTGAACATTACTATTTAATTAATTTACAATAATAAAAATCAATATAACATTTCAATTTACTGTCAACACAGTAAACATTTGCCGCAAGCTTTAACTGTTTTCGTTTTGATCGTTAGGCTCATATAGTATTGCGCAAAGCAGTGAAATTTCATGTCTTTCGGTTAAATATACTGCTTTTTTTTCAGTGAAAAATCGCGTCAAGGGTAAACCACGTCTGTTAAAAAAAAATCTAGGAAAAAATGCGAATAGAAATGTTGCTTCTGAGAAATAATGGTTTTGGGTAAATGTATCTAACAAATCAGGCCTACCACAACCGACCGACGATCTGGTGAAGATAACCGGCCGCCGCGGAGATCCTTGGGGAAGGCCTATGACGTCTTTCGGCTGGTATGATGGTGATGATGAGCTAACAAATCATTGAGGTTGTTGATATTCCATACCTCGATCAGCCCAAGGCACAGCACCGCGGCAGGTGGAAGACTTGACGGACACGAAGCCAGTTTCGCCGCTGCCGGTCCCGCCGATGTGGAAGTTCCCGCGCCCTGCAACGGTGCCGTGGGATATCGTTAGATTCATATCCCAAATTCACTTTAGAATGCCATGTCTTGGCAAATGGGCAAAGCACACAGGTCACCCTGATAATAGTGATGATACATATGCGAGATTTGAGTTCTATTTGCAATCTCAAGATTCCAATCTCATTAATATCAGAGTTAGGATGTTTCGTGGGTGCACTGGAATTGTAATTTTTAAGATTAGGCTCCACTGGAATTATTGTCAAATATTTTATTCTTATTGAATCAATTATTTTATACATACAAAAATTAAGTCGTACATTAAAAATAAATTAATGTATTTAATCGTAAGGAAACCTGCACACATCTGCAAAGCAATTTGACGGTGTGCGCGAAGTTCCCAATCCGCACTGGGCCCGCGTGGGAACTATAGCCCGAACCCTCTCATTGTGAGTGGAGGCTTGTGCCCAGCAGTGGGACGTATATAGGCTGGATTATTATTTTTTATTATTAACAACTTTTTCTTTTGTTATTAACATTGTTTATTAAACAATGATTAAAAAAATCGTACGTTACGTTTTTAAAATATGGGTTTATCATCATTTCATAAACAACATTTCACAAACTGATACCTACAACCAAGGACCAATTATATTATATGGTCCTTGCTACAACGCATTTTTTCCGAAACTAAATATTTCAGGATTTTTATAAAACTAATCTAACCTATAGTTTTCTACACTATGGTCCTGAAATAAATCCTGAAATATTTACAGTTTCGGAAAAAATGCGGTTTGCCAAATGATGTATGAGAAAAGTTTGCGAAAAGTTTCTTGTAAAATGACAAGATACGAATATAAAACCAATTTTTTGCCAATATTAATGTAAAAAAACGTTACTAGGTATTACGGTGTCTAAGGTTAACGAAATAGGTATTCATTTCGATTACCATTCTTTTGTATTTACTTTCCGTGTTGTAATTTATTATGGTGTTCAATAACTAGTATTTGTATTGTGTTGTATTGTATTCATTACCAGGACAACCTTCAACTCGTTGTGGGGGGAATTCGGTGTAAGTAACGGGGGGAGACGTCGGCGCCATATTGCAATGTTGCACCTGGAATACAAACGTAAATTTAACCCGACCGCGTTAAGCAAAACGGAGGGTAGGTACCTAAAGTGTTTAACAGTCTATGTAAGTATAAATGTTTTTTTCACTTCTCATACTCTAAAAGTTCGTCTTTATGTCGTGCGTAGGCGACATAAAGTCGCTTCTTATGCTATAGTGCATAAAGTAAAATCTTCGTCGAAGACCTAGGCAATCGGTCCAACATCGCCAACAACTTTAACTTCATAGAATAACCTCTTTATTTTATTTCGTTTCGTTAGTATTCTAAGACCAAGGCAAGGATATCAACAGCCAAAGTACACAATAAAGCTTCATGAAATAAAGTTATAATTTTTATTTCGTCGCATTTATTATTATTATTATCACGTTGCTGTTTCATTTCCTCGCAATCGAGTGAAAAGTAGAGTGTACAATTCGTCCATAAAACCCATTTAACACTCGACTTTATATCCATCCTCGCTCGCAAGCTCGCTTGGATTGATAAACGTCTCGCGAAAAATGGTGCGTTTTATGCACTTGTTGTACAATCTACTATTACGACTTAAATGAATCTTCTTCTTCTCTTCTTCTCCTAATTTAAGAGCTATGTTCTTGTCGGTGTAGCTCAAAGCAAGCCCTCCATTTTGTTCGATCCCAGGCCGCCTCTTTGATGTTTTGATACGACGTGACCTTAACATTCTTTTTAATTTGTTCGATCTAGTTTATTCTTGGTCTTATAAATGAGTATTATATAAATGTTCTGTAAATCATTAAAGTAATTACTTTAGATGTAAGGCTATATTGTACAGTAAGCATAAAATAAGAGCAGCGAAAGTGGCCAAATATATCGCAACACATCTTTATTACTATAGGAATATGGATGTGTTGCGATATATTTGGGCATTTTGACTGCTCCTATCTATATGACGCTGACTGTACGTCCAAAATAGGCAAAATGTTGGATTTAAAACTTGACATGTAATAACAATTGTACAGTTTGACATTCAATCAAAAAAATATATGTGACGTTCTGCATATAAAGGGACCTTATGGAGGCTCTCGGCTTGAACTATGGGTACTAGACAACGATATACATAATTATATAGAGAAACACATACTTAAATATATAGAAAACATCCATGACTCAGGAACAAATACTCGCGCTCATCACACAAATATTTGCCCATACGGGATTTGAACTCCGGACCGCTATAGCTTCGTAGGCAGGGCTACCAATTAGCTAACCGCGTCGTCAAATATGTATGTATGTATGTGACCGAAAATCTTTGTTTGGACCATTGGTTGACTAGTAGAGATTGCCTTAAAGCATTAAGTCCGCCATTGGGTCATGCATACACAGTCACAGAAACAAAAGTTGTCTCTCCTGTTCCAGAAAGTTAAGGACTTTGAATCCAAATTTTTCGGGTTAGGAAATATCCGCGTAATGGGAGTCTGGTGTAGTTTTGGCCTGAATCGAAATTATATGAGTTAAAAACTCCCACGTCGTTAACTTTTAGGAACAGAAGGGACAATGTTGAACCTAACTCTGAGTATGATGAGTGTGTCTACGTGTCGCGCCTGCACTACTCCACATCGGTGGATGACGTGGTGGGCTACGTCAGTCAGAAGACAGGCTACACTTTGAGGGTGTTTCAGCTGCATTCGCGGCGCTATGTGCACTTCGCTTCATTCGTGGTGCGAGTGCCGCGGCCGCTGCTGGGGACGGTCGAGTCGCCTGCCTTCTGGCCGAAAGATGTCGTGTTCCGGCGGTTCCGGGGCGGCCTGTCAGCGAGCAAGACTTCGAACGCTGCGATTCAACAGAGCCACGCTGTTTTGTCGCCAAAATAGTTTAAGATATTGTTATAAATATATGAATTTTAGTCAGTAAGGTATTTATCTATGGGCCTTGTAGCCTGAAAATAAATAAATAAATAAATAAATATTACTTTGCGTAATGTTGCAATAATCTAATATAACAACAAACCTTGTAAACAGTGGCGTATCTCCCATCCGTCGCCTGAGCGCCGGTGTCGCAGCATTGCGGCGGCCTGGTAGCAGTTCCTATGCCCACAGTCTGGTTGGGCACCAGGGTGTAGGTCTTCCCGTCATCTCCCATCAGGGCCACGGCCAGCCCGCAGTCCTGCAGGCCCTTGACCACCGCCACCATGCCGTGCGCCATGCTATTAGGGCCAGGGGGTGGGCTGAAAAAGATTTTGGGATTTTAGAAGAGTTGGGACAAGCCACCTAGAATAGTCACGTTTATTAAACCATACCATTTGTGACGTTCTCAGTATAAAGGGACCTTATGGAGAAAGGCAGTTACGCTCTTCTTGTTCTTGTGCTATAGGGATACTGGTAACAGTTCTAAAAACGGCGTAACCGCCTGCCTCCTTAAGGTCCCTTTATATTGAGAACGTCACAAATGTAACGACATTTACTATAATGTAGTATTTGCTATGCGATTTTGTACCCTAAGCACAAATCTAAAGTAACGCGTCTGCGTAAACTGGTTGCGTCAATCGACTGCTAATCTTATACTAAATATTAAACGAGAATCATTTGTATATACTTGTACTCGTGTTCTCGAAAACGGCTCTAACGATTTCGATGAAATATGCGACATGGGGGTACACTGGGGCGTAAATTCGATCTAGCTAGGTCTCATATCTGGGAAAATTCGTTTTCCCCGTATTTTCACGCAAAAAGATTTCCCGCGCAATATGGTTCGTAATTTCGGGGCGGCTGCCGCCCGTCTGAATACACTGATGGTTAGAGCGTTGGCCTACTACGCAAAGACTGCGAGTTCGAACCCCAGCTATGGATCGATGATCAACCGTGCTCGATTAACACAACCACTATACGCAGACCATTTAAATTTGTTTCATAAATAGAACCACTCCTAGTTTTCCTATGATGATAAATATCCAAATTTAGGCATCACTTGAGGATCTTCATCAATTGCGATGGCCATCCCGAAGCTATTCAAAATATTTTTCTTAAACAAAGGCCAGAAATTATAACAGCAACGTACCCATTATAAATAAATAAATATCAGGGGACAATCTCATAGAAATTGATCTAGTCCCAAAATAATAAGTTGAGTGAGCTCGCTACATCGTAGACTGAATCTTTGTCCTCCAAGGGCAAGGGTTAGTCAAGAGCAAACCCATTATCAATAAAAAATAGGCTTAGTATTATGGGTACTAGACAACGATAAACATACTTAAATACATAGAAACCATCCACGACTTGGGAACAAATACTCATGCTCATCACATAAATATTTGCCCATACCGGGATTCGAACCCGGGGCCGCTAGCTTCGTAGGCAGCGTCACTACCAATTAAGCTAACCGCGTCGTAAATATTGCACTTTGGCCTCCGATGGCGAAAAATATTTTAAACTATATTTTAGTTGTGGACGCCAATGAGTCATGTTGGCGTTCGCATATAAAGTTCCATAGGTGATGAATGCTGTCAATATCTTGGATTTTCCTGAGTGTCGTGCCGTATTACATAATGTTTGTAGGGGAGACCGGGGATGGTTGACTATAGGGGCAGGTTGACTAACTATCATAAACTCATCCGACGCAAAGGCCTTGAGCCAACAAATAAGGCACGAGAGTCCGCCACCTCCCCTATAGTTACTCAACCTGCCCCTATAGTCAACCATCACCGGTCTCCCCTACCGCTTTGCAAAAATCATTCGTGTACATAATTTCTAATGCTTCTGTGCTGTTTGCTGTCGGCGGCTATGCTTGCAGCAAGCTAACATCTCAGAATCCGCGTGCTTCTGCATATCTTCGCGATTAGTTAGCCTAGTTGGTAGTGACCCTGCCTACGAAGCTAGCGGCCCTGTGTTCGAATCCCGGTATGGGCAAATATTTGTGTGATGAGCGCGAGTATAATGTTCATGAGTCTGAGATAAATGTTGTAAAAATGGTTTACCTATGACTAGGGTTGCCACCCGTACTAAATATATAATATTGTACTATACTTTGGTCGTTCGTACTTTATAATTTATAAAGCACATAAAGTACGCTAAAATATTTTATTTTCAACATCAATTAAACAAATGATAAACTTACAAATTGGAACTACAAATAATATAAAATACTTTATTTCTGCTATGCGTACTTTATTTTTTGGTAATTTAAACCAATAAATACTATATTTTAAGAAATAAAGGTGGCAACCCTACCTATGCTCCAAAAATTAAAAAAAATAACACCTTTTCAAATCAGCCTAGCTGAAACTGAAGTCGGCGTCCTACAATATTTTAAAAACTAAAAGCCAATTTTAGAACGTCTGAAAGATGATTTGATAATGTTTTTTTTATTAATTAAATGTTTTAAGATATTCAATTTTTTAATAAATCTACCACCATCTTTAGCAATTTCAACACGGAACTGGCGAGGTTGGGTCTGTAACAGCCCTGCCAATCGTCCGCTGCCAAGGGCCTGAAACAATGTTGCTAGATCAATTCATTGAAATATCCCGAGTTTTTTTATTATGGAATGAGAATGGCAACACAGTCCGAACACCTACTCATACTTATGTGAAAATTTGTAACGAAACATTCTCCAATCTTAGTATTACTTCTATTTATAAATCAACCCCTTAATTTTACACATCAGCTGCAAAATGGGAGTGGAAAAATATAAGGCAAATTATTTACCAAGATTATGAAAGCCTGAAGTAAGCCAAAACGGGAAAAAATGCGAATTGAACATTCTTAGGAATACTAGAAATAATAATTTCAATGAATCGAACTAACATATATGTTACGTCCTGTTGGTACCAATCTATCAAATACGATAAACGTTTCTTATCATTCTAGCGTTATTTTTAGGCAGTAAATTAAGCTACTTACATCACCGTAAAGTTTAAAGTAGACTGCTTCCCTTAAATATGAAGTTAAGAGGAAGTTAAACGGAATAACGTAGAAATTTTGATATTTACAATGTTATAACATAGTGAAGACAGCTAAATTTGGCACAAAGACTAGTTGATTTGACACTATACGTTATTTGTCATGTCATAGATTTTGGAATACGGTTTCGGCCTGCTAGAAAATAAGGCTGCCTTCGCACTGAGGCGGAGAAGAGTGGAACGGAGAAGAGCTGTGAAAAGTGGTATCTAAGTGGTAACATTGTAAGTGGTAGGTACCATTGTAAGTGGTAGTGTACCATTGTAAGTGGTACCATTGGGGCTGACACGAGCGGAGAGGAGCTATGATAACCTGCGAACTTACTCGCCCGTCTAAATTGTCAGTGCTAAATTAACGATCGCTCAAGACCCTTCAAAAGAAATCTCCAAGTTTGTGTTGGACGATGTGTGGAGCCAGCATTGCGAGGCTCCGGGCGGGAGATCTTTGCGAGGCTCCGGGCGGGAGATCTTTGCGAGGCTCCGGGCGGGAGATCTTTGCGAGGCTCCGGGCGGGAGATCTTTGCGAGGCTCCGGGCGGGAGATCTTTGCGAGGCCCTTGTCTTTTGTGCTAAGTAAAGTTCAAAGACCGCACATTCGGAGAGGACCAACTATCTACAGAAGCATTGAAAAGCATCAACCTACAGGACGTACTTTTGTTCTGCAGGAAAACAAGAAGATGGGATAAATGCTGGATGGGAGCGTCGCCGGACCAGTAACCTACGGCTCAACCAAGGGGAACAGGGCGGAATGACCGTAGGAACGATCGACCGCCCGCCTGCTCCGGCCGGGCGTCCCCAACCATCATCATCATCATCAAGGTTCAAAGAAGTAGAAGTAAGTATGGCCTCTGCAAGAGCGAGGCCCCGGGCGACTGCCCTGCTCGCCACCCCGCCGAGGCTGAGTGTCAGCATTAGGCACATGCATTAGGCATACCACCTCTCTCTATGCACAGCTAGATTTGTTCCGGAATACCGGCAGAAACAATCCATGGTCTAATGACAAAAAAAAACTAATCTCATGGAACTAATAAGTATTAGGTATACTTTTTAACAGCTGCATGGAACGAACTATTATACATCGGAATACGCAATGCTGTAAAAAGCCGGTCCGGGTGAGACATCAACTAGAGGCGCTTGTCTCACTCTGCTAGGATGACCAATCGTTTGGCAAACCACTTTTAGGATTCTTTGCATCATCTTTCATAATGCGTACTGCAAAAGAGTTGGAATGCGCTTCCGGCGTCTGTATTTCCGAGTGCGTACAATCTGAACCTATTTAAAGCTAGGGTGAATAGGCTTCTGGGTGAGCTCGCTACATCGTAGACTGAATCTTCGTCCTCCAAGGGCAAGAGTTAGTCAAGAGCAAACCCATTATCAATTAAAAAAAAAACCGTGTAATTTTCATTATAATCCGAAAGTAAGCTTGTTAGTTTGTCCGTCTGTCGCGTTTTGGCATAGAGATACAACTTGACAGAGTTTTACGAGTGTATATTCTATATTACTTCTATGAACAGCTGTCAACTTCTGTCAATCTGTCAACAGTAACAGTAATAATGCGCGCAAAGCATGCGCCTAGAACAAACCCAACCATTTATCTAGCCATATAACAACCAAATCAAGAACAATTTCAACACTTAGAACAATGAATAAGTCATAATTGGAAACCTCTGTTACTCAAAACAAGAAAGACGAATATGATGGAGATTAACCTCAAAAAGTAGTAAACAAAAACTTGCTATGGAAGATCGGTGGGGAGGTAATAAATAAGTTACTACTAGTACTAATCTTTTAAATCTGTGACGTTCTCAATATAAAGGGACCTTATGGATGCAGGCGGTTACGCCGTTTTTAGAACTGTTACCATAGTATTCGTATAGTTACAAGAAGAAGAAGAGCGTAACTGCCTTCCTCCACAAGGTCCCTTTATACTGAGAACGTCAGCTAAGATTCTTAGCTTAGTTCATCATCATGACGACGCGAGCCTTGTTGGGTGTAACTGCATACGAAGCTAGCGGTCCCGCGTTCGGATCCCGGTATGGGCAAATATATGTGCGATGAGCGCGAGTATTTGTTCCTGAGTGGATGTTTTCTAAGTACCTATTTAAGTATCTATATATTTCTCTAATTAATTATGTTTATCGTTGCCTTATTACAAGCCTTGAGCTTAGTTTGGGACTAGGTCAGTGTGTCTGAGATTGTCTCCTGATAATTATTTTATTTATCGTCCATCATCATCCTAGGTCAGTCAAACTGCGGACCTATTATAGTCGTGTTTATCGTGTGGTTAAAGCTTTCAACACACCAAATGCGTGACAGGCGCGTCGCGTGGCGTGAGCGACGCAGCACCCGGCACACCGCAGGCAGGCGGCAGCTTGAACGCGTTTCGAACTCTTGCCAGCGTTGCGCACGCCTCGCGGCTTCGTTCGGTATGACATGCTGCGCGGCGCGCGCGTACATACATCCACCACGCGTTTGTAAAAAAATACAACGACTAGTAGCTGCGTCGACGCCGCACTGACGCGACGCGTTCGCCCCACCCCGGTGTGCCGGTAAACATGGCGGCCATATTTAATACAACTTCGCATGCCAGCAAGCGCGACGCGCCTGCTTCGCGCGCGCCACGCACCACGCTGCCCGAGTTGTCTGCGGCGACTGCGGCGCGTCGCGTGCGCGAAGCAGTTCGAACGCGGGCACGCGTTATTTTTTGGTGTGCCGGGTTCAATTTGCTTTGTTGTATTACAACATGCGCGGGCCCGCGTTCAAAGCGCGACGCGCCTGACACGCGTTTGGTGTGCCGAAAGCTTTAACGGAGATAAAACACGTCACATTCTGACCAGCAGCACAACAGTAGCTTATACAGCTCTTAAAATGCTGAAACTAAAGTTATAAAGGCTGTATAAGCTCTAATACTGCTTTTGTGCTACTTGCAAGTATGTAAAATTGACCCTAAAGTTCCGTCATCTGGTTCGGCTATCGCGAGCGTTGTTTGTTCCAAAAATGCAAACGTAACTACTTCGAGCGCAAATGACTCCGGGGGGCTATTCCAAACGCGTCCGATAAGTTGAAACGTAATCGAATAAGATGTTCGTATTGTAAAGTTTACGGCCACGTCGAGGATTGGCGCAACTTACGACAAAAACAAGATAACACGTCGTCAGGTACTAACGCAAGTAAGGTAAGCGCACGTGTTACCGCCAAGGTAAATGCACCGAATATTGGTTGGTCGAGTGAACGTACTCGCTGCTACGGTTGTGGCAAGCGAGGGGTTATTAAATCGAAATGTGATAGTGCAATCCTTCCAAACGTGCAGATTTAAATTTTAGCTAGAATAGCGGTCTCGAAGACACCACGTCACACGTCATGGTGGGTATTTTCTGCCGTGAAGGAGTGGCGATCGTCGTATCGCGACTGCCCTCTATACAATTTTAGTAGCTAACAACGTGAGATGCCAGGGTAAGCAGCGAACGATATGCCTAGCCGCTAGCCGGCGGCTCCCAGCAGTTGAGGTAGTGCCGAGGTACCATTACAATCGGGAGTCGTGACCTTACTGCCGACTTTATGCTGCTGCCCGGAGATGAAAAAAAACCTACTCGGCTTTGAGTATTTAGCCAAAGACGGGATAGTGCTCGATGGTTCTCGGTACTCATGGGGTTTTGCCGACGCTTCTGAAGTTTAGTTTTCTTTTGTACGTAAGTACCACCTGGACCCCCTTGCACACAAGAAATAAAATTTGACAGGTGCTAGGGAAATGAATACATCTATTCCATATTCTAACGTAAGACTTAACGCTTAAGGTTTAAAATAAAAGTGTCCCGTCTTGATAAAATCGCTATAAAAATGTGAAAATCGCAATAGTCGCTTAGTAATAAAATAAGTCAGGACGAGACACTTTTATTTTAAACCTTAAACGTTAAGTAAGTCTTACGTTAGAATATGGATAGATGTATTCATTTCCCTAGCACCTGTCAAATTTTATCTTGTGCTTGCATGTTAAGCCCACTGAACAGGGTTGAAGACGCGGAGTTATTGCGAGCCGAGTCCTCCGAACTTTCATATATCATCATATATTTTTTGCATAATAATCACATGCAACGCATGCTTTCACAACGTAGCGACGAGAATGCAAAGCTCTCACTGGACCAGCAGCACACACTCGACGACGTCATCATCAGAGGGCCGTCTCAATTCGCTAATCACAGGATCAAGGTGAGTGAGAACCAGGAACCAATAGCTTCACCGCCGTACAGGTTGTCACAGAGCCGTAAAGAACCTTTGAAGGTAGAGCTGGACAGTTGCTGCGGGACGACGTGATTGAAGAGTGCGAGTCACCCTGGGCCTCTAACATCGTTCTCGTCTCCAAGAAAGATGGTGGCCTGAGGCTCTGCATCGACTACCGGAAGCTCATCGCATTAACAGAACCTGATAGGTACCCGTTACACAGGATCGAGGATATACTGCACGCAGCTAACACCAGCAAGTTCAAGACGACCGTGGATTTAAGATCTGGCTATTTCCAGCCCCCATTTTTCGCCAAGTTGACATTAACTGGTGGCTGTGACTATGCGGTATACATTGCAAGTTCGACGAGTTTTTACATCAATGGTTTTCATAATAAATCGCAATGTACCCGGAATTGTCACTTGACACCTGTCAATGTCAACTTGGTGAAATAGGAGGCTGGTAAGCGTTCACTCTGAAGATCATACCGTTTCAAACGCCGATGGGTTTGGCGCCACGTTCCTGCTGATTGATCTTCCAATCTAACCTGAAGCACGTAGCCATGTTGGCGTACCTATTAATTATCTTGTCACCAGGTCCGTCCGAGCGTCGGCTGGCAGATCTGGAGACCGTTTTTGACCGCCTCGCGATGTTCAAGCTGAGGGTCAACCATGCCAGGAGCCACTTCGCCCGCGACTCAGTCACGCTTTTTGGTCACGTGATCGTCCCGGGAGGCATTCAGGTTGACCCAGGCGAGGCTGCTGCCATTGCAGGTATGAACACCCCACAAAACGTGTTTGACGTTAAATGTTTCCTGCAGGATTCATACCAGGCAGTCGCAAGGCCGCTTACAAATCTTCTTAAGAAGGTAGTACCTGGCACGGAGTACCGAGCAACAAGACACTTTCGAACATGTTAAAACTCTTCTTGTATCTGCACCGATCCTGCGCCAAGCTGATGAGAAAGCTTTCGTGCTCAGAACTGACAGCAGTAGTGGTTACTGTCTTGGCGCCGTTGTCATGCAGGGGAGGAGTCAGATGAGCGACCTGAATGCCGCTGAGAAGAACTACTCGACCACGGAACGGGAAACGTTAGCCGTGGTGTGGGCAGTAGGTAATTTTCGGGGATAGGTATACAGAGGAGCTCAAGTCACCGTGAAGTCAGACCATCAACGCTTGCGCTCGTTCATGAGAATCATGAGCATGCGTTCTCCCAGTAGCCTACTGGCGAGATGGGCATTGACTTTGCAGGAATTTCACCTTCGTGTCGAGTAACCATAATGTCGCTGACACACTCTCGCGCCCCCTGTGCGCTGAAGATGCTAGCTGCAACCTTGGCCTTGCTGTCGTCGACATGCCTTCGAGGGGCAGCGGTGACATTCGCGAGAACCAGCTCAAAGACGCAAGATCGTGAAAGACATGGAGTCCAACGATCCGTTTAAGGGAAGACCGTGGTCTGATCGCTGCTATACCATATCTGACGGCGTTCTATACAGGTACGAACTCGAAAACAACGACAACGCTGTCTTAGTGGTACGGAACGCGCCGCTGTGTTAGCAGAGTTTCATGATGCCCCCACAGCGGGTCATTCCAGGGTCGAGCGCGTGCTGAGCCGCATCAAGTCATGTTCTTACTGGCCTGGCATGAGAACTTGTGTTACTAACCACATCAAGGAGTGCTTACCATGCCAGCGCTACAAGGTAAATAACAGGAAGCCCGCAGGCCTTCTCCAAATTCCTGCGATGTCTCAAAGGTTTGAGGTTTCCGTAGAAGAAACAAGATAGCCACGCCGTATTTGGTTTCGTTGGATTTGTCTTGATAAGCAGATGATTGTGCAAAAAAAAGTAGTCAGCAAGAGAAGCTTGTCCCAAAAATTAAATTTTTGACCGAAAGTTATCATATAGAAAACATTTAAGTCTCTAGAACAAATACTCGCGCTCATCCCACAAATATTTGCCTATACGGTATTCGAACCCGGGACCGCTAGTTTCGCCGGCATGGCCACCACCAACTGGGCTAACTGTGTCGTCAAATCTGTTTCAGATATATGCGGCTTTCTAAAGTCATCACGTCGAAGCAGCTTTATCCACTGGCTGGGTAACGAGGTATCAGGTTCTTCGAAAAACAAAAAGGCCAACAATGAGATCAGGGTAAGGGTAAGAATTGAAAATATTGAAATCCAGGTATTTAGTCGAAACACCTTTCATCGAATGTATTTTCGCAGAATTTTCATTTCAGGCATTTTCTCGCCGCATGGGTTAAAATTTTTTGGTAGCCGCAAAGTCTAATCTAACGTAGGGGAGACCGGGGATGGTTGACTAACTATCAAAAACTCGTCCGACGCAAAGGCCTTGAGCCAACCAATGAGCCCCCGGTGAGCGGGGGGAGGTGGCGGACTCTCGTGCCTTATTAGTTGGCTCAAGGACTTTGCGTCGGACGAGTTTTTGATAGTTAGTCAACCTGCCCCTATAGTCAACCATCCCCGGTCTCCCCTAACTGCTAATTAATGTTAGAGATAACCTGAAACTTATATGGTTTCAGCAGAAAATGGCTTTCGATGAAGTGAAATTCGATAAAATTATGAGATACTAGGTTTTGCCCGCGACTCCGACCGCGTAGAAGTCGTTTATCGGTTTTTCCTTGGAAACTACCAAATTTTCCGGGATAAAAATAATCCTATTTGTTAAAACAGTTTCAAGGAAAAATGATCAAGTTTAAAACCCAAAAAACAGACTCATACTTAGTCATTATAGTTATTAAGATCCAGATCGCTAAACACTTCCGACTTTACCATATGGCATCTTAGCTACACGATTAGGGTGTTACCATACCAATCGATCGATGGTAGAATGGGTTGATCGACGTCGATCTATAGATTCTACTACACTTATCGATCGATCGTCTATCGAAGCCATCGAATGGATTGGTCGACGTCGATCGAGCTATAGTAAGCGGCAAGTCAGAAATGCGGGTGACATGTGTTTTAGTGATAAAAAAAATATTTTGTTTGGTTTGTTGGTTTTAAGGCATGAAAGGAATAAAACAAGTTATTAAACAAATTGCATACTCAGTACCACTTAACTTGGATGGTATTTACTTAAATGACTGAACCTACCACACCAATCGATCGACGTCGAACAGTAGCATCGATCAATGGCATCGATTGAAAATCGATCGATTGGTGTGGTAACACCCTTACAATGAGGGTAAAAACGCAGTGGAAAAAAGGCCGTGGAAATCATTCTATAATGAGTACTCATGTTGTTTTAGGTATGCAGCCCCAATCGATGCGTGAAGATGAAGGAAAGACTGACCTCCCATCAGCTGGAATATCATCCAAGCAAGGTAAAGATGAGATCGGAGACCACTATCCTGTTAGGGTTACGTGCCAAAATGGTAAAAAACCGGGCCAAGAGCATGTCGGGACATGCTCAGTGTAGGGTTCCGTTGCCATTACTACAAATTCAAAAAAAAAACAATCTGGAAAAATCCATAAATATTAGCTAATTTTCTGGTCAAAGTTTTCTTAGCCGATTTTCGGTAGATATAAACATTTTAGCATTTTAGACGTAACTCAAGAACCAATAAAGTCTACCTAGTCGTTGTGGTTTTGTTGGAACAGAATTCCGTCACTTTCTGACCAGCGTGTAAGTGCGAGGGTGATGGCTGCCTTATCCACCGCGAAGGCAGACTGTGCTTGATTGGTTTGACACGTGGTTCTAAAAGCTAGTTTAATAATATTTTTTTTTCAGTCATCAGTCGTAATCGAGTTAAACCTACCAAATCCCACGGGCATTACTCCAGATCACACTGAATTCAAAGCTATTGGAAGTCCTAGCAATTCCAGCGAAGAGAATAGCAATATTGATGTAAAAATAAAGAGATCAAAGTGTCCAAGAGTAGTTTCAATTCCTCTACGGAACATTGCAACGCAAAAACTCATGACCAGAACAAATTTTTATAAACAACAGCTGCAAGATGAAGTAATCAAATGGTTTTTAAATATACCAGGTTCAACACAAAATACTAAAAGGGATTTCCTGAAGCACAAAGTCATTAGTAATTTAATTGAAAAATTAACTATTTTGTCCGCTTATACCGACACAGTTGATTACCACAATGAAGTGATACACGAAATTGATTATTGTGTAGATATTTTATTCATGTGGGCACCTAACAGTAAATTGCAAAAAGATTTTTCAAAGAAACGTCTTTCTCGGTTGCTTCTTGGAAGTATTGAATCTTTAAATGAGAAGTGGCTATATCATCCTGAACAGAGATGCAATACGGTCGGGAATTTTGACTTGATAAATTTCCCATTCGATGAAGCAGGCTATATTGATAATTTGAGAGACGAGATAGCCAAATGGATAAATTGCGAACTGGTCTTCGTCAGTGGTATAGAAAGTTGTATGCATAAAAACTTCCTAGCCGATGCTTTTGCAACCAGACTTATACCAATATTGGAATCGAAGAAAAATGAAAAGAGGATCTTAAAAACAGAAATTAGGAATATTCTAGAAGAATTTTCTCCAATGATTAATTTACCTAAAAATGGGGCAATATGTAAGGTCCAGCTAAATAGATTGGCGATAGACTTAACAGATAAATTAAGAGGAATTGTAGGTTGTTGCAATTTAAACAAAGATAAGGTTTGTATTAATCAAGTGCACGATAGCAAAAACAATATATTGAATAATTATGTCCATAACGAGAAAAGTAAATTAGTAGAGGATGACTTTTCTGAGGAGCTTGTTAATATTCTTAAACTCACTGATACCTCAGAAGACACTTTAAGTGAAATCACTGAGGTTTTGTTTGATAGCATAGATTTAGTGCATGAAGGTAATGATCGAAAAGTGGTTGACAGTATCCAAAAACTTCTTCAAAAGTCAGGTGAATACTCAGAAGCTGAAGCATTAACTATAGCAAACACACTTGTGGACAACGTAAAAGCCACTTTCAATAAAAGTTCAGGAAAAAGACGCATGCCGCCTAATACGTTAGTACTTCTGACCTCCAAACAAGAACTTGCTCAACCGTTTATGCCTGAGCAACCACTAACTTCAACGCCAATTCTGCCGAAACAAAACAAAGAAGTTGAAAGGTTAAATCCTGGAGAAAAACTGTATATAAATAAGGTGGCAAAGGTGATTGAGTCATGGCTTGACACAACTGAAATGAGTTTCGAAACAAACGAAGAACAATTTTTCAAAAAAACCATAGCTAATGAT
This sequence comes from Tortrix viridana, assembly GCA_963241965.1. Lineage (NCBI taxonomy): Eukaryota > Metazoa > Arthropoda > Insecta > Lepidoptera > Tortricidae > Tortrix > Tortrix viridana. Next base: position 6,723,163 of record OY725200.1, read on the forward strand.
ATAGCAGGCGATGTAAAAGATTTAGTTAAATTCTCTCAAATGCAAGAAAATGTGGCGGATAGTAGTTTTGAAAATACTTTGAATTACATAATAATAAAAGCTATCAAAAAATATGGATTACTTGATGGTCCAGTAAATCCAACTACTCCTTCAGTTGAAGAATTGAAAGAACGTATTATGGATTTGGAGACGCTTGATTTGTTGGCGCCACAGCATGGCAATAGACAAGATTTAGCAAATATAAAGGCCCAATTATATAACCCTGATCATGACCTGAGACCTGACGCATTAGATATTGTAGAAGATAACATATCTGTATGGCTGAATGAACAACCATCAGACATCTTCAAGGACCATGACAGATCGCTAAGAAGCAATCAATTGCATGACGTTGCTACAAAAATACAAAAACAACTAGAAATTAAAAAGGATGAAGCCAAAGTAAAAGCGGAATTAAAAAAATGGTTACAAACAATTGTTAAACCGGACAGAAAAAAAGATGTGAATCGATTAGCGGAGGAATTAAAAGATAAAGTTATGGAACTACCCCAAAATGAAACAATAGATAAAAATGCTCAGAAAAGAACTAAAGCTTTAGCGGGCGAAGACTCAGATCTTGATTCTGATCAGAGTGATTTAGAAAACGAAGTCATGAATTCACGACATGATAGTGAGAATAATGTGGACACAAACCCTGATGAACAACTCAAAGAAATTATTGAGAAATACATCGAACACAACGATGAGGTCAAAGATCCTTTAGTAGAACATGCTCTTGGGAACATATTGTTAAAAGAATTTATAAAACTGAGCCCGATTATAGAAAAAGAATCTAGCGAAGATATAAACACGAAAAAATTTAGAATGGAATTAGAGTACATAAAGGAAGTAACTGATTGGTTAAAGAATACACCGTTTTACGCTCTTCTCAATTCAGTGACGGAACGCGTAGAGTTCATAAATGATCTCGCTAGAATTATTGCTGATATTGAACAAGAACGAGAGGAGGGTCCCCCAGGACCGGACTATGAGATAATGCTGTATGATAATATTTTACAATGTATGAAGCAATTGCCTATACCCCCTGACTACATGCCCCAGCTGATGGTAAGTGCCAATCAACTGAGAAAAAGGATAGCAAATCATCGTCCAGAATCTGGTTCCTTAGCACCTACCAATGATAAAGCAATTCAAAATGATAACGACGTCGTTAAACTTATGGAGGAATTCATGACCAACCTTCATGGTGAAGAAATAGGTGATGATCAGCTCTTGCGGGAAGCTTATATGGCTCGTCTTTTCAAAGAAATCAGAAAGATAATGAACGCTGGCGTATTTTCTGATTCACAATTTATGAACAAGTTAGAAGCCGTGCCTTTACCAGGTAGAGAGTCTGTCAAAAGATTTGGCATTGAAATGGGATATGCGGCGGAAATTGCTGACTGGTTACACAGTTTTCCGTTGATACCACTTAAGAGTGTAGAAGATCATGAAAATAGAATTCGAATGATAAGTGAGCTAGCTGAAAAAATGGTCGAAACAGATATCGAGAATGCTGCTAACCCTGACGATACTGACGCTGATGAAGATTTAGATTTGTATATAGCTAAATGGATAGTTAACCTAAATCTAATCCCTGAAAAGGAAATTGTAGTACCCGTATTAATTACGCAACTCAGGAAAAGAATGGAGAATGTTCAAAAGATGGAGGGAAAGCCGCAATCATCGGCCGACCCGCCGGTTTTCTTTAAAGATGTCAGCGCAAACAGGTATGATTTAGCAGATTTGGCTAAATTAGTAGTTTTTTTTTAACTTTCAGGTTTTGTCTTGACTGCGATATTTTGTTTTTAAAAAGTAGGGTAGTTTATTAATTATCAAATTATCATCTTTTACATTCTTAGAGGAAGAACTCTTATTCTAAGTACCCATCGCAGCACCACGATATCTGATAAACTCGAAACATATGATTATAAAATTATTTCACATTCTTATTACAATCCCAAAAAGCAGTTTTATTATTATTTCTTAATTTATTGCAAATTTACACGGCATTACAGTATAAACCAATAAACTGAGAAACTTAAGAAAAATTTAGACAAATAGTATTTATTAGATTGTAGTATTTGTTATGACATTGTGTTCTTAATCCACGAAGTCTCGCTCCGAATTGCTTATTTTTACCATAGATCAATTGTAGGTATCTATGATTTTACACATTAACGCAACCGTGCAATGTCAACTTGGCGGGGCGCGCTTTCGTGGATTGAAATAACCAGGGACTGTAATACCGGTATAATTTGTATATCGATATCGGATATCGATATTAATATCGATAATTAGATATCTTTTTATCGATATAGGAGGTATCGATAAATAATTTTCGGTACATTAATATCTATATTTTGATAGAACTACGTCATTTATAAACCGATGTGAAATTATGTTTTTTATTCAGTCAGGTACATACTTACATACCAGAATGAAACATACCCGGTTCAGATTGGTCTCATTTCTATAAGAATGATACTCTGATGATGGAATTAATTAGGAATCGACGGAACTCCTCAAAAATCGTAGTTATAGTCAAAGGCACTAGGTAATATCTATGCACCCATCGCGTCATAATTATGTATCTGATTACTAACACAACTTTTTTTTTTAAAGTATGTACCTAACTATCGGTATCGGTACCAAGTATTGATAAAAGTATCAATATCTGTTTACCGATATTTAAGTTTACCGATACAATTATCGATATATTCGGGAAGTATCGATATTGTTATCGATATTTTCTTAAAAATACCGATATATCTCGGTTATCGATATACAGTCCCTGGAAATAACTACAATCGTGTATTCCTTAAGAGATCAGAAAATGCAATTTTCTTCTTCATAAAACGTACGTTTTTAAATACAGCGAAAATAATAGTTAGGTAGGATTAGGACCTACATCTTCTCTGGCTATCTGGACCAATACTAAAAAACTACTACGAGTATAATAACCAATACTTACAGCAATAATAACAAAAAAAGTCACGAATTGAATCTTCGCTTAGTTTTATGAAATCTGGATAACCACAGGATATGACGTTCAAATCCAAATTAGGTAAAATAACCTTTTTAAATATAATTTAAGGTAAAAAAAGATCAAGTCATAAAATAAAATAAAATAAAGTGATGATGAATTTTGGGCAAGACTGCATATCTTAAAGAATATCCATTAAAAATTTTAATTTAATTTTTAATTTATTCAAAATGTTAAAGCTAAGTCATATTTTCAGGACAAGAAACACACAAGATGAAGGCATCTCAAAAGTAGGTGACGTTGGTGATTTGATGGTAAAAGCCATCGATAACTGGTGTCAAGATTTACCTATAACTGAAGAAAATAACCAATTAACAGAAGCCACGAAAGAAAATGTGGCTATAACTATTTTGAAGACAGTAGTACAGCTTAATGACGATCCACATGTTGCAAATAATGACTTGTTGTTTGAAGAGTTATTGAGAGATGATATCGATGTTGCATTAACGAATCTGTCAAAGAATCACACTGATATTGAGGATAATAAGGAGGAATTGAAAGAATCGTTAATTGAAGACGTAATGGATGCCAAAAAGCATATTAAAACAATATTAGCCGGTGATAATTACAAGAATGCACTTGAAAGTACTATAGATGGTTCTTTTCCTAACCCCGTTAGTCAGCCTCTTAGAAATGATCCAGGATATGTGTTATACAAAGATCGAATGGCAATGCTGTGGCTTTTAGAAAATTATGATCACGCTAATGATGATGGTGCCCTGAAATATAGGATAAAACTCAATCAAGACATCGATGCGTATGCTGACCAAGCACAAAAAAGAAATGCTTCACCGATTGAAAAAGATGAAATTTTAAATGAGATTTTTAGTTCACTTTATAAACTATCTCCTCCCAGTGAGCATTATATCCAAGAAGAAGTAGAATATATAAAAACTAGATGTGAAGTTGATGAATGGTTCAAAGAATTACCTTTACGACAAGCTTCTGGATTCGACGATCTTTTGGAACGAGATCAAGTTTTGGGAGTTTTAGCTAAAAAACTGTTTGACATTGAAAGAAGTAAAAATCCCTATCATGTTGATGAGATGATGCAAAAAGAAGTAGTAAAATGGATTAAAAAATTACCACTACTCAGCGGTGAAGATAAAAATTTAAATATGTATGTGTGTAAATTAATTTGTATGTTAAAAGCTTCTGAAGATCAGAGGAGATGTAAGAGAGAAGATGTAAGGAACAAAGCTTTGAAAAGGGGAATTTCTCAAAAAATGGATAATGGAATAAAATTAGAGATTCCACGTAGGAAAGCAAATACCAGTCAAATTGCTGGACCTAGTGGAATAAAACCAAGCCACGAAAAGTCTGCACCGCCGCGTCAGAAAGCTGGAGACCTTATAAGTGCCATAATAGAGAAATGGTGCACGCAATTGCCTCTAAAAGCGAACAGCACCGAAGAAGACCAGGATATAAGAGACGAAGCTGCTCTCAAATTACACCAGCTTCTAATTGACTTACACGTTGATCTAAACATAGTAAATAACGAGGACTTATATGAACACCATTTAAATATTGGGATACAGAAGCTTTTAACTGATCTACCAACTTACGGTGAAGAACAATGGGCTAGGAATGCTAGAAAAGGACAGTTAATTAGCGAGTTAAGTGCTATCAGACCTTTAATTAAAGATGATTTGTATAGGGAAGGATACAAACAGAATTTGAAATCTGTCATGTCAAGTTTTATGGAAGAAACAGCAAAACCGAACAAAATTACACTTAACGAGCACGCAAAAAATCAAATTATTGACGATTTTATACAGTACAACTATAATAAAAATGATTACGGTGACCAACAGGTCTATAAAGACAAAATACAGAATACAATAGAAGACGCGTTGAAAGATGGTGATGATGATGATAACTCCGATTTAGACCCAAAACTAACAAGTAACCGTTTGATTTCCGAAATGAAAAAAGTGAAAGCTCCAAGAGAATCAGCATTATTAGATGAAGTCCTTGAAATACGAATGAGAAGGAAAGTCTCAGAGCTTTTAGACGAACTTCCTGAAAGCTCACAAAAAGAGCATACGAAGTGGTCTCTCGCAAGGAATCTAACAAATATTCAAAGAGTAGGAGGAGATGACGACGAAAAAATAAAAGCCGTTATTGGCAAGGCAATTGAAAAACACGAAGTAGATATAAGACCTGAAAAGATTGACGCTTTTGTCGACAGTATGAAAAGGAATGGAGAGGAAGCTGCTAGGAGAGAATCTCTAAAAAAAGACTCGCGTGCACGCAAGACGAGCCAGTTCTTCGATTCAGAAAAAAAATGCGACATATCAACAATTCCTCAGAATGAAGCAACGAATCAAACAGTATCCCAGCGTTTTTCAAAATCACCAGATCCCTCAAAATTCTTTCACAATAGGTCATTGTCTAATCAAATGACACACTGCAATGCACAGCCAAACGCTGCTCCTCCATCAGCAGCCAATCCAGCTCCCAATGCTCCACTTACTAACCATCAACCTTGTTCAATGAACCAAGCAGCACCATTGAGGCCAAATATCGGTCCAAAAATTACTCTTGCACCGCCCCAACCTACTGATAATCTAGGGCGTCAATCAAACACTGAAGATAACTGTACGTACGTACGCCCCAGAACACCATCTACAGCCCAAATAAGCGCTCAGACAGAGAATGTCAGGAGCTGGAGGAATTCGGAGAACTATGTAAGAAACGCAGGTACAGAAACAGAGAGGGGGAAACCATTTTGTGAATGCACAGCACATGGCAAGAAGGAGAATTGCCCAGGCCGTTGCACAAAGAATAAGCCTATATATTGTGATGAGTGCGAGGGAGACAATGACTGTGATTACGATTTACCATTGTGCCCCTGTGACCTTTATTCGCGGTGTTTCTATTACTGATTAAATGACAATTTTAAGCAACGCAAAACCTTTTTATTTCTGTTTTGTTCGCATAAACCGGTTTTTAACCGGTTTCTGGAGAAACCTTTATGAAGAGTTCTTTTCAAATTAACCGGTTTCGAGCTAAAAACCGGTTAATCCTGAAGCACGACAAACAAGCGCCTTCACATCATAAGTCATAAACAAGTTGCAATGCGTTTGTTTACCGACTGACCCCGCGCGACCCGCCGCTCGTAGATTAAACCGGTTAATTTAGGTTAAAGTTCTCAAAACGTGCGCGTTCCCTAGAAACGTTCGGAGAAAATCCGAAAAATACTGGTACTAACCGGTATTTTTTAAACCGGTTCCGAGCCCTGATTTTAATTAAATGCCAAAAATTAACTGTTTAATAAAACTTTTTAAAAGCTGTTTAGCGGCCACCTTCGCTTCGCCCCGGTAAAAAAGAAAACTTAAGTATATTAGACAAGGATAATGTTAAACTTCCTGTGAATGTTTTTTTTTAATTAGGCCAGGGTCAGTAGTTCCAGTATTTATTCCCTACATACAATGTACGTAACTTTACCAACTATAAATAAAAAAATACTAAATAAAAGCCTATAATAATACAAGCCTAGAGCTTAGTTTGGGACAGCCAATTTGTGTGAGATTGTCCGTGATATTTATTTAGAAAAATGGTGAAAATCCTGGTCATTTACCTGCCACACTGAAATTGAAATTGTTTAGGTAAGTACCTAAGCTTAATGTAGCATAAAATGAAAGTCTGTTTTAAGATAAGTTCTATTGTATAATATAATCATCTAGCTTCCTAAGTCTTACAAGCGCCATTGGGTACGTTCCACTGAACGCCCGCAACGATCGTAACACCCTCTGTATCGTTCCACCTAAGGCCCGTGGTCGTCGCGAGCGATCGCTCGACGTCATAGATGACGCCACTGTTCGCGACCACATCGCGCCCACTTCGCCCACAAAATATTGGTGGGTCAAAGTGAGCACGCAGCGCTCAATATGTGCGTTCCACCTATAACATTCGCCTACAACGCCCGCGGCGTTTTTACGTTAGTGGAACGGCAATAACAGCGGTCGATGGCGTTGCGGGCGTTTAGTGGAACGTACCTCCTCTGTATCGTTCCACCTAAGGCCCGTGATCGTCGCGAGCGACCGCTTGACGTCATAGATGACGTCACGCAAGTATAAACTTTATATAGTAAGAAAGAGGTATAAACAACAATGACGAGTGTTAAAAGACTTGTTTAAAAAAAAACGGTAATGCTGCAGGTCGTAGTCGCAAGCTACGTTCATTTTAAGACAAAATTAATAACGTCCCTGACGTAACTTAGGCTAGTCTCACACAGTCTAAATCCGAGTCTGAATTCATAATTTGAATTCATAATTTGAATTCTGATTTATCAGTTGTCTCACGAACGTCTGTAGGTATACTTACTATTGCAATGTCAAATGAATTCATATCTGATTCCAGCGTGTGTGTCCTCGTCCATAGATAATGTATGGGAAAAGGTGCATTCGATATTCACAATCTAAATTTTCATATCCATAACGCTTGTCAGTATCATTCTGACATATCAATCTGAGAACCTCATAATCTGAAATAATCAGAATGTGTGTGGATAACAGTTACATTGTATACGATTCCGTGCTTTCTGAATTAATAATTATGAAATTAAATTCGGATTCAGACTATGTGAGGCCAGCCTTAAAACCTAAACAAATTTCAGAAAATTTCATATTTAAAAAAATGAAACGTTTAAGACGCAAGCTGTATGATATATTCCACAGGCCCACTGCAGGGTTGTAAAAAAGCTAACTTTCATGACGCCATGACAGGTCACGTGATGTAAATTTCTGTTGGGCATTGGGCATGCGCGACATCACGAATTTTACAAGTGATTTTGAAACGATGGGACTCTGTTCGTGAAGAAAACTGTTATAAAATACTCAAGTGCGAACGTATCCATCCATTAAAGTGTGTAAAACCTCGTGTTATAAGTGTTTTTGTGTTAAATTGATTTGTGCAAGGAAGTGTTACTCGCAAAGGTCAGTTACTGAAAAAGGCAATGTCTCCTCCAAATGGTATTTTTGCGCCGGATTCCTTGACTAATTCTTTGTTTTACTTGTGACTCAGTTTCTCTTTATGCTTCTGTTGGGGTTACAGAGTTATTTGTGTATCTTAAGGGGATATATCTCGTTCAATGATCGCATTTCGCGGTTTGCGAATCTCCGTTCAAGTTATTTGACAATCCTTTTGTGGGATCGTCTCGGCTTATTACATATATAATTTCAAGGATTTTAAGTTGTAGCGACCTTTAAAATAAGCTCTTGAACGTTTTGAAGCAATATGAAGTCTTTATTTTCAATTGGGTCATGGGAAAATAGCATAAATTTGCATTTTTTGCGTATGGGTGTTGATGTTACAACAAGGCTGTTGGTCACTTAAACCAGTATAACAGACTGTTAATTTTTATCCTGCTGGCTTCAATTGGTCGTTCGCGATGACATCACTCTCGTTTATTCTATCTTCACAACTGTGTCACTCGTATATAAACACTAGTATTCGAAATTTACCATTAAAATTGCTTAATTAGTCAATAAAAATAGATATTCTACTTTTTGATACAAGCCAATTGACGGTGATTTACTTTTGAGGCTTTCAAGTGAAAGTATGGCTTCTTATAATCCTGTTACATACCAATTTATTAACATAGATACACTATCTATGGCTTATCTGATCTGTTGATTCTTGAATCCATAGTTATTTGTTTGATGCCAAGCTTGTGATATTTCGTAAATAACAACACCAATTCCTTCATTTGAGATGTATCACAATGTTGACTATTGATATTTGATTGAGCCAGTGGTCCAGTAGTAGTGGCACCTGCTGATTATGGTTTGAATCCTGTTAGAGGCATAATTTGTGTATAATTAATGTAAGTTTTTATGTCCAAGTTTACATAGTTGGCAGGTTAGTCATAACTCCCTCCTCCCTAACCTCCCTAACCTCCAAATTCACTTATCTGTTATTGTCTGACAGCTTTAACCACCCCACATACTTATTGTATTATCCAGTTATTGAAAAATAAATGATAAATTTCAGGGAAAATCTTACAGAAATTATCCTAGTTCCAAATTATACATCTTCTATTTTTAATCTTTCTTCTTCTTCTTCTTCACTCAGGGTATCTCTATCATTACAGACTAGTTAGAAAGGGATATTCCAGTGACAAACAAGTCACTGACAACTCATGCTAGCCCTCTAGACAAGGGTATACAAATCCTTACTTCCTTACTGTGTTTATGTGTGTTAGTTTGTTACTCTTTCACGCTGCAATGGCTAGACGGATTTAGATAATGGAGATAGCTTATACCCTCAATTAACACATAGGCTAATTTTCATCCTGGAAAATCTAAAAGTTCCCGAGGGAGCAGCGATAAACGACTTCTACGCAAACAGAGCGACCAAAAGAAAGTACATAAATGAATACTTAAATACGAAGAAAACATCTTAAGACTCCAGAAGGATATTGAAGTTGACACCGCAAGCTAGTATTTATTTTCCGTCAATCAATATTGAGGATGAGTTACGGTTGGACCAGTCTTAAAAATACTATCAGTGCTTCTACCCACCATTTTTAATCCCTGATGCTAAAAGATGGTTGTTATAAGTTATGGATGAACTGATTTTGATTTAGAGTGTTCTTAGATTGGTTTGGTGAAAATCCATTAAGCAATTTATGAGTTATGAACTTATGAGCTCTAAACTTAGGGGGATTTGTTGGAGGTTTTTTAATTTTTTGACTCTGAGAAATAACTTAAAATCCACTTTTGCCTTTAGCAATTTTGTTTACTCATTGTGACTTCCTTTAGTTTTTTTTTTATCGAATAATTTTAATATGGTATGTGGGCGGGTATGACTTGATACCATATTTGTGAAGTGGTTATGTTTGTTTTATTTCAATTTGTGTAGATTATATCAATCTACATTATGAATTTTGAGGATTGTGAGTATGGTAAGCGGTACGTACTGCTTTAAAAATGTGTTACATTACAATGCTGAGTTGGCAATGTAATGTTAATTTTAATAGTGTGGTTCAAATTGAAAGGGCCCTTATGGCGGCGGGCGCTTATAGCCTGGCAAAAAAGTCGAAAAAAAAATGATGGTGCTGTTCTTAACGAAATTGGCAACATGATCCAAGATTTACTCCTTTACCTAGGCTGGTTGCCATTTGAAAATATTGTAATTTCAGTGGCCCATTTCACGAAGCTACAAGTTACAAATTAAAAGCGGAACTCTTTCTAGCAAAAGGAGTTAGAAAGAGACTTCCGCTTGTAATTTGTAACTTTTTTTGCCAGGCTATATGCTGTTATAGTTTTCATTGCCTTGTCATTAGTATAACAGCCGTGTGAAAAAAGGCGTCACTGCCTGCCGCGATGTCCCTTTCGATTTGGAGGACCACAAATGTTGGGCAGGTTAGACAGTGAAACCTCTAAAAAACCTCTTTATCAAAAAGGTCTACCTACATTTTGTAGTTAGAGAATTGACCCGATAGACTGTGACGTTGACAGAGTTATAAAACAATTTTTCCATTGCAAAGTTAATTCTGTCCTACAACTAAACAGTGTAATGATTCATGGCTTGAAGTTTGACGAGTTCTTCTACTAATACTATTAGAAATCTTTCTTTGGTTCGCTGCATCCCCGAATAGTCTCTCAAGGAGATGAGGCCAACAATAGATTTCCGAGGGTAAAAAGTATCCTATGTGTTAATCCTAGATGAGGACTCTCTGTGTGCCAAATTTCATCCTAATCCGTTCAGTAATTTTTGCATGAAAAAGTAACAATACATCCATCCTCACAAACTTTTGCATTTATAAATATTTCATATATTAATGGGTGATTCCACGAGCGTTTCAACCGCCGTCAGTCCCTTGATCGCATTATAGTCGAAATTTCTGTAGCTTTGGATGCCATTTTCGGTTATTTTATAGTGACCTGACTTCTACAAAATAACCGAAAATGGCATCCAAAGCTACAGAAATTTCGACTTTAATGCGATCAAGCGACTGATGGCGGTTGAAACGCGTGTGGAAACAACCTAATATAGATACTTATTTGTAGGATTACACACAATCTTGCATAATTAAGTTTAAATATTTGAAATGTATGTTCCCACAAGATTATATTCTCATTGTGTCTATAAAAGTTATGGGAAGTTATTTAATTATGTAACTTGTGTACTTATTTAAATTTACTTTTTTTGTTGAATTCAGAGACTCTTGAGATAGTGTTAACAAATAACACTACTCCTGCAAAATATTTAACTGTATGTATGACCATTGGTGTCTTTTGACCCAATACTACACTGATCGTGTTTAATATTTACCCAACTGGGTCAACAAAAAGAAGGGTTATGTGATTAAAAGTCTAAGTATGTATGTATGTGACCGAAAATCGGATGTTCCACTCTAGCTCCTAAACTACTGGACCGATTTTAATAAATGGGGAGTCATATGATTATTATTATTAGGTAAATCTATAAATTGTGAATAATTGTTTTCTTTTTTCGTCCAAATTTCTATTGGCAGTCCTAAAGTAATGTAAAGTTTGCATTGTTACTTACATAATTTTAGTTTATCAGGTTACCTATTAAATAAAAAATACTGTTTTTTGGTGAATGCTGTTGCACACCTGTAATTGATGTACAGGCTAGTCCAGAATTTTCATGTAATTTATTTCCTGCAAAATGTAAGCCATGTATATTGTTGGTGTGTCTATTTAAATAAATAAAAAAAAAAAAAACGTGCAAGTGTCATAGGCTATATGAAAATTGTATGAGTGTGTCATACTAAAAAAGTTTGGTTTCTCTTTCTATCCAGTTTATCCAAGCCATTATGTTTGTATCCTTCCCCGGGACTCAAACTATCTCAATACCAAATTTCATCTAAAACACGCCAGCGGTTTAAGCGTGAAGAGGTAACAGACAGAGTTCCTTGCGCATTTATAATATTAGTAGGGATACAGTATAATATTAGAAGTAGTAAAGTGTCATGGATATAAATAGGTATTAGTTTATCCCGTCACTTATCTGCCTACACTTTGATCTTGTTACGGCTTGGCCCAGTGGCGATACGATTTCGCTGTATGGAGACACAACAATATATGTGACGTTCTCAATATAAAGGGACCATATGGAGGCAGGCGGTTACGCCGTTTTTAGAACTGTTACCATAGTATTCGTATAGTTACAAGAACAAGAGGAGCGTAACTGCCTTCCTCCATAAGGTCTACACTGAGAACGTCACATACCTATCTATAACAGTAATATTTTTACGTCAAAAATGTTACTGGGTAGTTTATAATTAAATTAATGGCCATAAAAATTAAATAACCTTTTAAAGTTCCGCAAAAAAAGAACGAAAATACACAATTATGCCAGAAGAAATGTTGTAGGTAATAGGTATCATATGTAACGATTTAAAAAAGATTGCGTAATCAGTGCGAAAACCATTTCAATTCAAAGCTTTTATTTACTGTTCATTTTTTTTTTCCGCGTGGGAACTATAGCCCAAACCCTCTCATTGTGAGTGGAGGCATGTGCCCAGCAGTGGGACGTATATAGGCTGGATTATTATTATATTTTTTTGGATTTTAGTTGCGATCCTTTAACCATAAATATAACATAACATTTTCACCGGATAAATAGTTACTTATAGCATATTTGCAGAACACTTTTGGGCATAACTTTTTTTAAGTAGGTACATTCCGGTACGCCAAGTCGCCAATTCAGTGGATTCGAAAATATGTGACGTTCTTAATATAAAGGGACCTTATGGAGGCAGGCGGTTACGTCGTTTTTAGAACTGTTACCATAGTATTCGTATAGTTACAAGAACAAGAAGAGCGTAATAGCCTTTCTTTTTTTTTAAATTAAAATTACAAGGTGGTAAAAAAAGCCTGATATTGAGTTACAAAAAAATCGTACCTTTCCTGGACTACGGCATTGCTCGGTCGAGACCCTCACCGCGCAGCGATTAAATAACGTTACGCGGAATGTATTACAAAATCCGCTCGCCGCTCAGCTATCCGCTCGCCGCTCAGCTATCCGCTCGCCGCTCAGCTATCCGCTCGCCGCTCAGCTATCCGCTCGCCGCTCAGCTGGTCGCGCGAAATCGTGGCCAGGCCCTTACGCCAGTAACACACCTCCGCCGCGAAATCGATGCAGCGAAACCGCTGACCGAATGTGAGCGGCATCGCCGATATCCCGCGAGAAAGAGATAGAAGCATGGTCGATTAGACGCGGTAGAACAGGCAGTTATAGTATGGTATTTATTTCTTAAAGTAAATTTACATGTCATGTCAAGGTACAGTAAGATACATTAAGATCGTCAAATAAGTATGCAAACAAATAATAACATTATCATTAATAAAAAATATGTTTCGCTAATGTTTCGCCCGTCATATAAAGGACAAACGGTGGTGGCGGAACGTCAGCGGTTTCGCTGCATCGATTTCGCGGCGGAGATGTGCTACCGGTCTTGGTCTTCATTGTTTATAACTGTACTAGCTTCTGCCCGCGACTCCGTCCGCGTATAAGTCATTTATTACGTTTCCGGGCAAATTTTCCGGGATAAAAAGTATTCTATTCTATGTTTTAATCCAGGGTAAATTTCCAAATCTCACCCAAATCCGTTCAGTATTTTTTGGGTGATTGAGTAAGGAACATACAAACATTCACATTTATAATGTTATACAGTAGAATAGTAGAATTACTGCCGCACTCAGAGACGTCAATTAAGTTTTAAGTTCCATTAAAGTTGCTGCGTCTTATTCTATTGCTATAGCAAAGAAAGTGACAGCAGCTACTTTAATGAAACTTAAATCTTAATTGACGTCTCTGAGTGCGGCAGTTAGTATTTTGCAACACATCCTACTTTGCTGACCATCCCACGAGACGAGAACAATGTTTTTTTCAGAGTAAACCGTAGCCTACTGTGTTAATTCAGGGTATAAGCTACCTCCAATTCATGTTACATCCAAATCAGTTCAGCCGTAGTTTCAACGTGAAGGAGTATCAAATATACTACACGGTTGTACCTTGTTTTATAGACAATAGTTTTATAGAATTTACGTTTCACATAATTTTTTCTCATATTATCATATCATAGAATAATCAATACGCAGAATACTTACTTTTGGTGGTGTCAGGTCTTACCTAACCTAACCTACGTAACCCATGCTTAAGATAACCTGAAAACAATAAGGTTTCAGCAGAAATTAGCTTTCGATGAAATGAGTGTCTGCAAAACAACTTTCATTCAAGTAAATAGTCGTTGAAACAATAATATTGTAAATAAAAATACAATGACCAAATATTATATGAAAAATTTTCTGCAAAAAAAAATTCTATGAAATTTCTGTCTGCAAAACAAGGGAACACCTACACATATATACACGCTCACATACACACACACACGCACGCTCACACTTATTAGAAATTATAATACATATAAAATTTGTGTGACAAATGTTAAAACTCGTTTTTTTCTTCACAGGTATCCAACCACATGACCATGTGAAGAGTGCCTTAGTGCGTCTGTGATCCAGATGTGACACCCTGTTAAACCATTCAACCAGTGAAACAGTACACCAGTGCAGTGTTTACCAGCGCAGTATTGGTGGTCTCTGTGAAATGATAGCTCCCCAGCTAATGACAGTTAGTGTTGTGGACAGAAAGTTTTTGATAATCACAGATTGATTGCGGTGAAAAGGTCAGTGTTCCTGCTAATTATAAATGCGAAAAACTGTCTGTCTGTATGTCTGTTACCTCTTCACGCTTAAACGTTCACGTTTCTAGCGCATACTATAACCTCCTGAGGCCTCTTGTACAATAGAATGTACATCATACCATTGGAATAAAGATCCATTTCAAAGGAGATAGAGTGGAATTTCTTTTGTTTTTATGACTGACAATTAAATTAGAAAATAGACACTATTCTATTCAGAATAGGTTCATATTCCATTGGCAAATTTCGTTGTATGGTGGGCCTTGGAATGAACTACCCGCTGAGATTTTCCTAATGCGCTACAATATGGGGCTTTTTAAAAAGGGTGTCATTAAATTTCTTCGAGACCGGCAACGCATTAGTGACGCCTCTGGTGTTGCAAATGTCCATGGGCGGCGGTGACCACTTCGTCTGCCTATTTGTCTGTCTAAGGCAATAAAAAAAAACTACTAAAGTGATAAACGACTTCAACGCGGACAGAGTCGCGGGCAAAAGCTAGTTCCTTATATATATTTTTACAAGGTTTTCTTTTAAGTTTGTAAGTATGTTTAGTTTTTGCATATACAGGGTGTTAGGTAATGAGTGGATAAACCGTGAACTGCTGATAGGGGGCACTTAGGTCGTTCTAATAATGATAAATGAGGTTTAGTAAAAGTGCCACGGTTTTCGAGATATTTGGACTTTTTTAATTTTTTAGGAAATTGACACCCTTACTCGATTTTTTGGTTGTGGTTAGTGTACTAAGATGTTTTTTTTTATTTTCTTTTTCGCTTATTATTGTTAAATAGTTGTGTTATGCGATAAACATTACCATTTTGGCGTAACTACCGCGGTTTAATTAAAAAAAAATCGCAAACTTGAATTTTGCATCTTCGATAGAACATTTACCAAATTTTGAGCTCTTGCGGTGAAAAAAAAAATTACTATCACATGGTAGCCAATGAGCTAAAAAACATGCCCATTTAATAGAGATTTTAAAACAGTAAACATCTTTTTATTTAAATATTAGAATAAAAAACAACATCAGTTTTCCGCAATCGATTCGATTATTTCCTGTGATTATTTCATATTAAATTTGTGCTCCACAATTCCAAAGCGTACCTAATTATGACAAACTTTTCCTTGCGAAAATAAAAATACTGGCCACTAATTTTGTGAAACTTTTTATTGAAAAAAGTAAAGATTTGTGATCCGAGCGAAGCTTTACAACCTTTTTGTTGTAATAATAACGATACCGGGCACTAACTACTTTTTTAATGCCATTTATTCGAAATTTAAAAAATATCCCGACAGTTTTTTATTCTTTTAATAAGCTTAATAACATGCCTATTTAATAGAGATTTAATAACAGTAAACATTTATTGGTTTTGATAAATAAAACTTAAAAAAGTAGGTATTGGAGTAGCAAGGAAGCCGGTTTTTCTAATGAATGATTTAACTAATGCTATCTGTGAAATAAAAAAACATAAAAAGGAAATGGTTTAATAAAGTTAAGTTAAATAATGTGCTCAAATTGACGTCCACCAGCCCTAATGCAAGCTCTACATCGTCGGATAAAGGAACGCCTGACGAATCTGGTGTATCCAGAGTTCCCTATTTCTTGAGCAGCAATTCTTATTCGCTCTCGTAACCCAGAAAGACTCGTAATTGGACGGCTGTACACTTTCTCTTTGAGACAACCCCAATAAAAAAAATCTAAGGGGTTCAAATCCGGTGAACGCGGAGGCCATAGTATTGGGCCTAACCGGCCAATCCATCGTTCTGGGAATGCGGCAGTTAAGTACTGTCGCACTCGTGCTGCGTAATGTGCGGGACAACCGTCTTGTTGTAACCACATTACTTGCCTTAGTGCAAGCGGCACATCTTCCAGAAGGATAGGTAGATCATTTTGAAGAAACTCCAAGTAATTATCTCCATTTAGAGTAGATGGCAGCTCGAAGGGGCCGATCACTTCGCCATTCAAGATACCGGTCCACAAATTTACCTAAAATTAATATTTGTAATAGATAGGGGATTCATCGCGGTAAAAAGCATAATTAATTAAACCTTGACGTTTTTATCGTATTACAACAACCGTGAATACCGTGATCATGAGAAGACTTACCTTAAATTGGTACTGAGATCTATCCTATCTCATTAAGTGAGGATTATCTAACTGCCAACTGTGCAGATTGTGTAGATTCATGTAGCCATCTTGACGGCAAGATGATTCGTCCGACCACAGTATCTTGTTAAAAAAGTCTGGGTCTTCACGCATCCGACGCAGCATCACTCGACAAAAAGTTACTCTTAAGGGATAATCTCTAGGCAATAAAACTTGCACACGTTGGACGTGAAATGGGTGTAATTGGTGTACTTTTAATGTAGTATGCACTTTTCATACAGATAAACCCAGGTAATTTGCCATATCACGCACGGATAGAGAAGGATCTGCTTCAACTAGGTCCAAAACATTCTCGTCATCTCCTCGGGTGGGTCTTCCTCCACTTGTTCCACCCACACCCTGACCAAGAATTCTGCCTTCAGTGAACGCATTATGTACTCGATTAAAAATCCGGTAGTCTGGATGGCTAAATTTCGAATAAATGGCATTAAAAAAAGTACTGCCCAGTATTGTTATTATTGCAACAAAAGGGTGTAATGCTTCGCTCGGATCACAAATCGTTACTTTTTTTCAATAAAAGGTTTCACAAAATTAGTGGCCAGTATTTTTATTTTCGCAAGGAAAAGTTTGTCATAATTAGGTACGCTTTGGAATTGTGGAGCACAAATTTAATATGAAATAATCACAGGAAATAATCGAATCGATTGCGGAAAACTGATGTTGTTTTTTATTCTAATATTTAAATAAAAAGATGTTTACTGTTTTAAAATCTCTATTAAATGGGCATGTTTTTTAACTCATTGGCTACCATGTGATAGTAATTTTTTTTTTCACCGCAAGAGCTCAAAATTTGGTAAATGTTCGATCGAAGATGCAAAATTAAAGTTTGCGATTTTTTTTAAATTAAACCACGGTAGTTACGCCAAAATGGTAATGTTTATCGGATAACACAACTATTAAACAATAATAAGCTAAAAATAAAATAAAAAAAAAAACATTTTAGTACACTAACCACAACCAAAAAATCGAGTAAGGGTGTCAATTTCCTAAAAAATTAAAAAAGTCCAAATATCTCGAAAACCGTGGCACTTTTACTAAACCTCATTTATCATTATTAGAACGACCTAAGTGCCCCCTATCAGCAGTTCACGGTTTATCCACTCATTACCTAACACCCTGTATGTGACGTTTTCAATATAAAGGGACCTTATGGAGGCAGGCGGTTACGCCGTTTGTAGAACTGTTACCATAGTATTCGTATAGTTACAAGAATAAGAAAAGCGTAACTGCCTTCCTCCATAAGGTCCCTTTATATTGAGAACGTCACAATTATTATAAAGAGGTTATGGCCGAAATTGCTTGTATGAAAACAATAAAACGGGAATAAATTGAAGTTGGTCGCGGGAAACCGCTGGATGACAGCAGCAGAAGACCGATCGTTGTGGAAAACCTTGGAGGAGGCCTTTGTCCAGCAGTGGACGTCTTGCGGCTGACGATGATGATGGTGAAATTGAAATTCATCAAAAATTGGTCGAAATCCGTTAACATTCAGGGGGTGGAAAACGTTATCGCCGTTTGTATGGGGAGCCATCAACTCGCAATCCTCTTAAATCGGTTTCGGTCTAACCACGGGAAAACAAACTACCACCTGCACAAGTGGGGAGTTGAGGGAGTCACCGCAATGCGACTTGACCTGACCTCACCTGACCAGACTCCAACGTGGTAAATGACTGCCCACTTCGCTGTTTTCCCGGTGGCATGGAGGAGCTGCATAGATTTACGCCCACCGCAGTAAACTGGCTGAAACACCTGGACATTGACGTTTGATCCATGCAGGATGATTGCCATACGCAATGATGATGTCAGATAAAAAAATATTCGTTGTATTGAAAAGTATGAGACTAGGTATGCCCGTGACGACGTGGTTGGCCTAGTTGGTAGTGACCTTGCCTACGAAGCTAGCGGTTCCGGGTTCGAATCCCGTATGGGCAAATATTTGTGTGATGAGCGCGAGTATTTGTTCCTGAGTCCTGAGTAAAATATGAAAATGCCGTAACGAGATGGCAAAAAAGTGAAATTAAAAATAAAATCGGCAAAAAAATACGGATAATATAATCATTTAAAAAGTACTAATTAGACAGAGAGATCCGACATGAACTGTGGCGTCCTCCACAACTCCATGTTAAATTCTGTTTTGCTAGAAAGAGATGGAAACAAATCTTTAATGGCTTATATATTGGTTATTTTTATAGTTATTCGAAAAATATTTTTTCTCTACTGTTTGTTACATGAATTACTTTTTATTAAAGCAAAAAAAAAATAATGTATATTCCCAACTGGATTGACCCCGGGACCGCTAGCTTCATAGGCAGGGTACGAACTAGGCTAACCGCGTCGTTAAAAATGGCATTCAAAAATTTAACCATAACCATTACACAGATGGCTCACTACCCCCAACCGGCCTCGCTTGAAGCGGCGCTGCCGCTGCTGCTCCGGCCGGACCTTCGGCTGCGGCAGCAACTCGGCGAGCAGCTGGCGACGCTGGTGCGGCGCGAGGACGAGGTGTCGCAGGACATGGCCGCCCAGCTGCTGGACGCCATGCAGGCCTGGCTCAACGGAGGCAACTTCAAGGTACTGCACAACTCATAAACTCATTACAACCCCGCTATTAATCCTAGATACAGTCTCCGGCACGAAAGTAAACGCAAGATGGCCGCTTCTACCTGTGCAGAAGTCGATTTCTCGGTGTAAACCGAGGTGCCGGAAAGCATACTAACATATATTTGCCCATACCGGGAATCGAACCCTGGACTGTTACTTTCGTAGGCAGGGTCGCACACAACACAACCAAGGCTAAGCGCGCACTACGGATAATTTCCGTGCGTTTTTTTTTTCGCGATATCTGCAAACTATAGAAGCGCGCGCACTGCGGAATTAATTCCGCATTTAAATCCTTTAGGTTGTTACAGATTTGGTGCGGATTTGATAACGCACCGGCAACTCGCCGCACGCGCACGCTAGGCCTAAAGCAAATACAAATAAAAATAATTTTATTTGTTAAACATAGGTATAAACAGGTGGAGTTTTTTTAATTTGCTAACAGAGTCTTGAATTTATAGATAGATGAAAAAAATTATAATTCCTGTCCTTTGTACGAATAGAATTTACGCACACACAGACACACACGCGCACACCCACAACATACACACAGTGAGTCGGGGACATAATTATAATATATGGACATTGTAAATTTACTAAAGCTAAGTATCATTTATGTTGATGGCTGGAAGAGCGAGGCGTCCCAACACAGGCTTTGTAAGCCTAAGGGAGGCCTCAACAACAGTAATTCTACAAACTTGCTATAAATGGTAATGGTAATCTGTTTATTTCAGATAAAACTAACAAGTTCATTTTAATTTTGAGTTAAATGACAAATACTCCCGGTGGGTGCCTATCGTTTCGTAGAAAGTCAATACCTCGAATTTCGGTTCTCCGACCACGTTTGTCAGAATTTCCAGTTGTTCGAATCACGATAGTTAGAATTTCATTGCTTTGTAATTTCATTTACTCGAAGTCATCTGTTGTCCGAAACCACAGTTCTCCTAATTTCACTTGCTGCTTTTTCAATACATCGAATATTAATAGGCAAAATTTTATGTTTCTCGAAAACGTTTCACCGAAAACGGTTGATTCTGATAGTTGGAAATCCTAATTAATACTTTTCGAATGGGTTTCGACTTCGAATGTTAGACACACTTTAGGAAGGCGGAGTGGGATAGCTAGGCGGAGGGGGGTGTGGGGGGTTAGGTTGGGTTAGGTTAGGTTAGGTTAGAACTGTGACCACAACAGCACGCGAGCCGAGCGAGCGAAGCGAGCGTGCCGCGGCAGCGGCCGGCGAAGCGCCCGAAACATAAATAAGAAATCATAAAATCTTTATATTCCGACTTTGTGTGAAACCGCGTACAGAAATGAAACTTATTCGGGAAATTAAACAATCGTTTAACTGAACAATCGGGGAAAACCTATTCTGTGAAAAGTGCATTCGGGATATTAAAACTTCGTAGATTTGAACATATTTTCAATTAAAAATCGGAAATGTAATAATCGAAGTAATGAAATTCGGAGAAACGAAAATTCGAAGAAGTAAAAATTCGCGTTACTGAGAATCGAAGTATCGTGTTCGGGCAAAAGAAAATCGAGCTATTAATTTTCTACGAAACAATACCTACCCACTCCCGGTACTTCTTCTCATCAAAAGTTGCGAATAGTTAGCGCTATTTTCGTCACTATATTGAAGCCGACAATGACGGCGGTTGAAACGCCCGATTATTCACCCATGTACAGTCAGCATAAAATAGATAGGAGCAGCGAAAGTGGCCAAATATATCGCAACACATCTTTATTACTATAGGAATAAGGCAATTCTTCGAGGGTTTCAACCGCCGTCATTCCCGTGACCGCATTGATGTCGAAATTCTTGTAGCTTTGGAATAATTTTCAGTTAAATTTTGTAGAAGTCAGGGCACTCTATAAGGTAGCCGAAAATAACATCCAAAGCTACAGGAATTTCGACGTTAATGCGGCCACGGGAATGACGGCGGTTGAAACGCACGGAAGAATTACGGGCGATATATGTATTTGGCCATTTTGGCTGCTCCCATTTGACGCTGATTGTGACACGGGAACTATCGAAATTTCTGAAATGAATGCTTCCACGACATCCGTTGAGCCGTTTGTGCGTGATTGAATGATAAACACGCATACATCCTCACATACTGCGCAGTGTAAACAGACCAGTAGAAAATATTCGACCACACACATCTTGCGGTTCGTATTGCACGCGCCGCGAGCCTGTGGTGGGGCGGGAGCTAACACTGAGGGCCTGCGCAAACCGGCGGAGCGCAGCGCAGATCACTTTAAATTTATCAATGTATCAGTGGCGCAGGGCCCATATAACCCGATTCCCGCCGGGTTCCCTTGGAAATTCCTATGCATAATGTACTCAAACAAAACGCACAACAATAAGTAACCCGATATACTATAGCCTTACCCGCCCGTTAACATAACACGCGTAGTATACATACATTTTTCATAATAAGATGAATGAACAAAACGCAACGTCGCAATTTAAATTTACCACTAAGCGCGAAATCAAAAACTCCTTAATAAAGCCGATATCTACCGCATGACCGACCGCACGCACACATTCACTGTATTACTAGAAAGAAACGCATACAACAATATTCATTTACACATAAACACTCGGAGTTACATTTTTCTGGGCTATCTCCCTCAAAACTCCATACAAGCCGAGGTCTCAGCGCATGACTCAACACTAACACATTCAAACATTTAAACTCACGCACTAAAACAAAACGGCCTTGGACTTCATAACGTGATACTACAACATCGCATCTTGTCTCTCAACTCGCATTTCTAATTCCGCCAAAAGTGTCCGGCTTATTTCATTCAATTTTAAACTTTAAGTGCATGTCGTAAGCTTTATTTTCACTAAATACACCCAAAAAAATGTCTCTGATCGTACTTTCCCGTCTCATTCGGCCGATTATACGGTTCTACGGTTGTCCTTATCTATTTTTGCAAAAGTTTATGGAGACAAAACATAATCTACCTACCGACTCTTTGCGCGCCGCCGTTGCCCGCCAAATAATTTGCATTGCGTCATTTTTTCATTCATTACATTACCTACTTTACTTTCGCGTCCGCCAAAACACACGGTGTTTTTTTTTAAATATTGTTAGTTGGTGTTAATTTGTGTTTTATGATACTTTACTGGTGAAATTTAGCTTGCTACGCTTGCTAGTGTATATGTGATTATTATTGTGATTGTGATATTCTTAAGATTTCGGCATATTTATCGGCGGGCAACGGTTTGTTTTGTGTTTTCGTACCTACCTAACCTTAAACTTCTTATTTGGTTTGCGTGTAATTATTGAGGTTATTGACGTGTTTCGTTTTATATTTTTGTCTGTAGGTACTTAAAGTACAAATGGCCGCATTAGTTCAAATAGAGTGTTGTCTTACATATTACTTACCTTCTTAATGAACTAAAATGTTTTTCAAAGTTATCCTTTAAAAATAAGAAACATGTCATGTTTGGGGTTGGAACGTGCACGCTCGTAAATATAAATTGATTAAGGCGTAGGGAGAGATGGATTTTTCAATCACTTCCACTGTCCACAGCGCATTGTTATTAAATTATAAACATAAACTGGCTGATTAAAGTATCGGTTGTAAAGTTTTCTTCATTTCTTTGATTTTGTTAGGTAGGTACTTGTAGGTACCTACTATTTTTGATTCGTAAGACACGAGCAAATTTTGGCTTTGTTTTTATTGGTTTCTGTGTGCAGTGGATGTATTAATTTGGTTTATTTTGGTTTTGTTCTTAACAAAGGGCAGAGTTTTCGTTTATATGTTTTGCTAAATATTACTGGGTTTTGATTTCTTAACGAGTCCGAAACATTTGGGTCGTTCCAGCTTATAATCGTGAGTTTTAGCCGTTCATCCATTATATTTAATAATTTCTCACGTTACTCCAAATGTTACAATTGAGTGTCAGTCCACTAACATTTTATAAGTCTTCTGTAAATAATATATGATTGGTTACCTACTACATTATATCTATTAAATTCTTTATGCTAAGCCTCAGGCATAAAAAACCAATACAACTAGGTATGCAAACAGTAAAAACCTGAGCATTAAATCTTTTTGTCAAAGACCCGCGACGACACTTTCGCGGCACGAGAAAAAACTACCAACCAACTAGCGTATTTTTTATTAGAGTGAACTTGTCAAATATGAAAAAGACTCTAAACATGCGCGGCGGTAAGCGGTCTTCGTTTTACTATTCTATGCTTGTTAAAACAACTCGGCCTACTGGACAAAACAGGAGGTGGACGGTAAACCGGCGAAGGTACCCTACGCCGTACGGATTTTTAGGGTTCCGTACCCAAAGGTGACACTCGAACGGGACCCTATTACTACGCTGTCCGTCCGTCCGTGCGTGCGTCTGTCCTAACTTTAAAGAGCTGTATCTTTTGAACCGTAATACATAGCGGGTTGATTTTTTTTTCAGAATATGTGTTATTACGGCGAATTTCCTAACAAACAAAAAAAATAAAGACATGTAGTTAAATAACAATCCTCCATACATTTTTTTTAACGTATTTTCATTTTTGTTGTCATCGTAAAAACGGTAAAACATACAAGTGCGCGAGTCCGACTCGCACTTGACCGTTTTTTTGCTCCGAGTTGCCTAGTGGCGAGGGACCACGCTTCGCCACTGCAATGTATATTCTTTCCTATTATAATTACAATAAGGTATAAATTTGAATGCTCTGAGACCGACCTCGGAGCATCACGGGGGGGATTTCTACTCTGCGGCTGCGGCTCTAAATTTATACCTTACTGTAATTAAAATAGAAAAGAATATACATTGATAAATTTAAAGTGATCTGCGCTGCGCTCCGCCGGTTTGCGCAGGCCCTGTAGGTACTGGTCCATATGCTCATTAATACTGCCCTGCTAATGTAAAAGGCAGTATTTTACACAAAACTACTGTAGCAATTGCCACCTTATTACCTAGTAATGAGGTTGCAATTATTACAGTAGCTTTGTGTAAAATACTGTCTTTTACCTTAGCAGGGCAGAATAGCATGCTCATGTCATAAAATGAGCATGCTTGAACTTTTAATTCACTGCAGTAAAATGACACAGCCAAATGTCATTCTGTGAAATAATTATACTATTTTTTTAATAGCGTTCCCACATTCACTTGAATGATTTGATCAAAGAACGAACCAAATATTTTATTAATATTATTATATTTAGCTGATCATTTTGTTTGAAACAGAATGTTAATGTAGCATTTAAATAATATATTCGTTTTTATCCGGTAAACATTTTATTTTGTTCAAATTCAAAGTCAAATATTTATTCAGTAAATTGGCCACATACGGGCTCTTTTACACGTCAGTAATATAGAGTGAATCTACCAGCGCTTCGGACAAGACCATCATTGCGGAGAAGAAGCGCCGCAACAAACTCCAGCAGAAGGTCATTTTTTCCAATATAAAATACAATAATACTTAAAAGTAAGTTACATTACAAGGTGATAAGGTAACAAATATTAATTATTAGAACTAGCACAAATGAAAACATTACTTCAATGCACAACGAGCGCGAAAGCTTAAGAAAATATTATACGTGATGTTTGTTTTGTTTTTTTTTTAATTAGTAGGATTTTTCTATACTATATTACGAGAAACATTTGTATATATATACATATATACATTTGTACCCATGCTCTCGAAAACGGCTTTGACGATTTCGAAGAAATTTGACAAATAGAGGTTTACGGGGGCGAAAAATCGATCTAGCTAGGTCTCATATGTGGGAAAATTCGTTTTCCCGTTTTTTTAGCGCATAAAGATTTGCCCGCGTAATATGCATGGTTTGTAAATTTGATGCGGCCGCCGCCGTCTGATTAGACTAATGTTTAGAGCGTTGGCCTACTACACCAAGACTGCGGGTTCGAACCCCAGCTATGGATCGTTTTTATTTTTGGGGTAAATCTTTTGTTATTGTTTTTTTTTTTTGTTTTTGTATAGAAATCGATGAGAACTCGGTTTCGTCCCGAGCCGAGACGAGACGACGCTCCGTCTCCTAGGTACTAAACTATCACTACATAGTATAACACAGTAATTTCCCGCTGTATGTCCCTTTGTATGTATGTACGCTTAGATCTTTCAAACTACGCAACGGATTTTAATGCTATTTTCACCATCATCTCTAAATCAAGTCACCTTTCAAACAAAAACAGAATAAATTAAAATCGATTCACCCGTTCGGGAGCTACGATGCTACAGACAGACACACAGGTTCACGTTAAACTTATAACACTCTGTTTTGCGCAGGTGGTTTAAAAGTAACTCCACAGAACATAGAATTTTGAATTTCAGTATCATAAATAAGGCGAGTAATGTCGCTAGGGTACTCATAAATCATAATCTACGAGTATGTACAGTCAGCATCAAATAGATAGGAGCAGCGATAGTGGCCAAATATATAGCAACGGTATACCTTTACTTCCCAGAATTTCATATGCCCGAATTTCACCGGACATAATTTACAAATGGCATAATGTTACATCTTATAATTTCATATGATATACTGATTGTTTATCATAGTAGTCAAATAACAGAATCTTTGTTTCCCATAATATTCATTTCAATAATTTCATTTTTCATAATCATTTAAATCCATATTTGTCACATGCCATAATGTCATTTGCCATCCGTGTAAATGGTGAATGGTGACGTTTGAATTAGGCAAAATTTACCTACATAGGTTAGGTTAGGTCAGAGTTGCAACAAGGCGCGAAGCGCCTCAACTAAGCGGAATAGAAGCTCCGCGCAGCGGAGCTCCGTCGACATTCGATCATTTATGTCCATATCAGTCGTGAACGAACACAAATATGTTAGGTTTAATTACATTAGTAATATAATATTTAAAAAAAATGTTATTCAATAAATATATTTATTACAATATAACCAAGTGTTACATAACAAATATATAAAGCAAACGCATAGCCAGGATGGATTCGGAAATAAACTTTTTAGTATGGCGTTTAAATATTCTATTAAATAAAATTATTGCACTTAATAATATGGAAAACATTAAGTATGGCATCAGTATCATTATGGCATCTAACTTTCGGGAAAACAAGAGTATGTAAGATAACTTTTCTGGGAAATGTAACATTCAGCCATATAAAATTCGGGCAAAAGAAATTCGGGCAAGTGAAAATTATAGCATATGTATTTCGGGCAAACAATAGATAATCATATAGCAACACATCTTTATTACTATAGGAATAAGAGCGATATATTTGGCCATTTTGTACCCTCATGTACCGATCCATACGATACGTCACATGCATCATACACAGTCTGATTACGGCGCGCGCCGCCTCATTGCGCATGCCCGTATTCTGTTCTAAACTGCGTGGGAGGTCTGCGTACATCACTATAAGTAATCATGTTTAATTATTATTATTTATTTTTAAAGCGAAGTGTTGGCAGGCCTTCCACAAGGTGGACCGACGATCTGGTGAAGATCGCGGGAAGCCGATGGATGCGAGTAGCACAAAACCGGTCGTCTTGAAGATCCTTGGGGAAGGCCTATGTTCAGCAGTGGACGTCTTTCGGCTGATATGATGATGATGATGATGATGATTTTTACCCTGCCTACAAATCTTGCGGAAAAATACATAATAACATCCATATGATTCAGGAACAAATATTCGCGCTCATCACACAAATATTTGCCCATACCGGGATTCGAACCCGGGACCGCTAGCTTCGTAGGCAGGTTGACCACCAACTAGGCTAACCGCGGCTAGACCAAGGCTGCCTTTCCATAGAAGCGGAGACGAGTGGAGCGGAGAGGAGCTGTGTAGGAGTCGACCAATCACATTGGTTGTAATCCACATCTCGTCTCCGCTCCGCTTCAATGGAAACAGTCAAGCGGAGACGAGCGGTGCAGAGAGGAGCCGTTTAGGAATCGACCAATCACATTTATTGTAATCCACATCTCGTCTCCGCTCCGCTTCAATGGAAACAGTCAAGCGGAGACGACTGTATCAAATTAGTATAGTACGCCACTCATCCCCGCTCGTCTCCGCCTCAGTGGAATCACATACCTCTTTTCACAGCTCCTCTCCTCTCCGCTCCGCTCGTCTCCGCTTCTATGGGAAGGCAGCCTAAATGGGGTGTGGTTTGTCATTATGATTCGTCAAAAACGTGCGAGTGTCATAGGCTATATACAAATAGTAAGGGTGTATCATACTAATCGCCAGGCGGGTTTATGCAATATAATCCACAATAATAGTTCGCTGGTGTAAAGTTAAGTTCTAAAATAGTAATAGTTGAAACAGAATAGGCCTCCAATATCACCATCGAGAACAGTGCGCCTTGAGATGCGTATCGGTAGTGTTGTGTTATTAATAATATAAATGAATAATGGTTATTGTGGATGAGAAAGCTAAAGAGGGGTGAGTGATTACTTGTGTTTGGATATTTGCTTATAGTGTTTAAATATTGACCCCCTTACTAATAAACGTTGAGTAACGGCTGAGTAGTTATACAATGCTTTGTCCTTATCTGTCGAATTCAAATGTCACAATGACAGATAAGGACAAAGCATTGTATAACTACTCAGCCGTTACTCAACGTTTATTAGTAAGGGGGTAAGTGTATAATTAAGTGTATTGCATCAAGATTGCCGCAGTGCCCAGCCCATACTGCCAAGATTGACACCCAGCTCAATGAAGCGATGCGCCTAATCTCGGGGGTAATTAAATCCACTCCTCTTCCTTGGCTTCCTGTTTTAGCAAACATTCCACCTCCCGAGCTGCGCAGACGAAAAGCGGCTGCCAACAAGTGGAAAAAATGCTTCCAGCTGAACGGCTCCAAGCTCATGCCCATCAGGTCCACTCTGGAGGATCTGCCTTCCTCCCGTCTAACTTCCAGGTCCCCAATGTGGTCTGACGAGGGGCTTAAACACCAGTTCCACCTGAATGAGGCGTGGCGAGAGGAGCGGGGCCTTTTTGCTGGAGCAAACGCCGCCCTCGTAACGGACCCCACGAACAAACTGCCTGGCTTCTGTGCCGACCGAAAACCCTGGAGTCGCTTCAATCGGTTTCGGTCTAACCACGGGAAGACAAATCACCACCTGCACAAGTGGGGATTGAGGGAGTCACCACAATGCGACTGCGGAGCACCTGATCAGACCCTCATCCACGTGGTAAATGATTGCCCACTTCGCTGTTTTCCTGGAGGCATGGAGGAGCTGCATAAATTTACGCCCGCCGCAGTAAACTGGCTGAAACACCTGGACATTGACGTTTGATGATTGCCATACGCAATGATGATGATCAAGATTGCCCGTCATGGTCCGCTCGCAGTCAATTTTTTTTACAAAATATGTATTTATAATATGACAATTAATATATTTAATAATATTCCTGACATGTTTAAGAGTTTTGACAATCATGCTTTTAAAAAATCTATTAATAAATGGTTATTAGGGAAAATGTTTTACTCTATTGAAGATATTTTTAATAATAAAGGAAAATTTTAAATGGCAATTCCTACTAAACTGGAATGTAGGACATTAGGTTAAGGTAAAATATTGTACACCACAAGTATGGCAGACTATAGTAGGAACTATTTATCAATACTGTATCACCTTATGTACCTACCTATAGTCATACAATAAATAATTTTGAATTTGAATTTGCTATGGTAGTTTGTTATAACACAATAGTAAGGATGATGACTGTGGGTAAAGAAAACGAAATTCTATATTTTCCCTCAGTTAGATTATCAAAAAATATTGGACACGTATTTTTTCTTTTGTCAATCAAACCAAAAATGACAAAGATAAAGCGCGTCAAAGTGTCGGGAGTGGGGGCTCGTGACGTCACTTCTGTGTAAAAAATATATTGAGACGTGACGTCATGCAACATTTCAACTCAATATATATCTCCGTAATTTTTTGTTTATGTGAAAAAGCCACAAGCCACAGACAGATAAATAGATACAAACTTGTAACACCCCTTTTTTTGCGTCGGGCATTGAAAAGTTATATTTTTGAAGTACGGACTTAAACACGGAACCCTCGGTGCGCGAGTCGCGACTCGCACTTGACCGGTTTTTGTTTATGTTTTATAGAAAATGATCTTGATTAATTATTAACATTAAAACTTGAGGTTAATTTTCATTTTATTACAGATATTCTTTGTATAGGCCTTATTACCCGACAGGCCTTACGCATTGTAATCATACTCTGAGGTTTTAAACATGATGGTGATAATAGTGATAATCATACGTGTGCTAGCTCGGGGCATGTTCTAGGGATTTGATATCGATAAATAAGATGTCGATATTATATTTATATTATCTGCTCATTGAAAATATTCGATTACTATAAAGAGGTTCAATATCATGTCTGATATCGAGCATCTTAAGATAATAGAAGTATACGGATGCCATTTTAATTAATATAAGACAATTTCCTGTCAGTGCCGTTC
This sequence comes from Tortrix viridana, assembly GCA_963241965.1. Classification (NCBI taxonomy): domain Eukaryota; kingdom Metazoa; phylum Arthropoda; class Insecta; order Lepidoptera; family Tortricidae; genus Tortrix; species Tortrix viridana. The sequence continues at coordinate 6,753,149 of OY725200.1, forward strand.
ATATTCTAGAATAAGAAAATGAAGTAATATCCCGTTACGATTGCCACGAAGTCCATAATAATCATGCCGTTCAAGAAAAACTCACGTGAATATTATATTATTAATTCATGGTTTAGTGAATATCCTGACATCTATTTCAAGATAAAAAATAATACACGTTGATTGTTTATTTTAAAATGAAGTGAAGAGAATATCCTTTATTCTATATTTCTTTATCTTTGAATATTGTTTATATGTTGATTACTGTCAATCGATATAATTTATTGTCCTAAAATATTTTGCTACATCACTTTAGAATTCGTGCCCCGAGTTAGCACACGGTGATAATGTATGTAATTCTTTATTTCGAGTAACGAAGACTCATATCTTATACACTAATTACATTGAAATTAAATATAATTAAAATTAAAATTAAAACACATGCCATAAAGTAAAATAAAATAAATAAATTAATCAAGCAGAATTAAAATTAATAGATCTAATTAAATTATGTCACAAATTCATAATGGGTACAAATAAAAATAAAATAAAAATAGAATAAAATAAAATAATGTCCGGGCTGTCAATTGTTTAAAAAGTTATTTTAGATAATGTCAAAATTAATTATTAAATTTATAATATTATTATTTATTTATAATGAGATAATTGAGTTTAAATTACTTAAGTGACATATTTTACTTTATTTCATTGTAACATACCAATTCACTCGAAATTAATAATGATTGTAATGTATGTTTTTGTCAACAGGTGGCGCAGAACGGTTTAGAAACGATAGCAGCCTTGGCGGAGCGGCTAGGTTCCGACTTCTCCCACTTCGTGCCTGGCGTGCTACCTCATGTAATAGACAGGTAAGCTTGAAAGAGCACAGAATATTGTATACTTATATTATAAAGAGGAAAGGTTTGTATTTTTGTATGTTTGTAAGAGCTATTCTTGGTGTCTCCTTGCGAGATCGAATGAGTGAGGTGGAATGAGGAGATCCGCAGGAGAACTAAAGTAACTGATATAGCTCACCAAATAGCAAACCTTAAGTGACATTGCTCGTAGAACCGATGGCCGTTGGAGCGGAAAGGTTCTAGAGTGGCGACCGCGAACCGGGAGACGAAGTGTCGGCAGGCCTTCCACAAGGTGGACCGACGATCTGATAAAGGTCGCGGGAAACCGCTGGATGACAGCAGCAGAGGACCGGTCGTTGTGGAAAACCTTGGGGAAGGCCTTTGTCCAGCAGTGGACGTCTTGCGGCTGACGATGATGATGATGATCCAGCCTATATGCTGGGCACAGGCTTCCACTCACAATGAGAGGGTTTGGGCTATAGTTCCCACGCGGGCCCAGTGCGGATTGGGAACTTTGCACACACCGTCAAATTGCTTTGCTGGTGTGTGCAGGTTTCCTCACGATGTTTTCCTTCACCGAAAAGCTCATGGTAAATTTACAAATTATACTTCGCACATAAATTCCGAAAAACTTAGAGGTGCGAGCCCGGGTTCGAACCCACGACTCTCTGCTTAAGAGTCGGCAGGTCAGACCATCAGGTTACCACGGCTTTTTTTTATTTGCATAAATAAATTTGCATAATATGTCATATAACGGCGGATTTCCTAACAATTAATAATAAAGTCAAAAAGTTAAATAATACGGGGATTCCTCATACAAGAAAGGTTTTTTCAATTTTTTTTTAATTTGTTCTATAGTAAAAAACGGTAATACATACAAATAATTAATGATCGTTATCAACGTGCAGTTTTCGTAGCAAAGTATGGTTGGCAAAAAAATAAATACATTGTAAATATTCAATATTATTTTTTACTATAAAATAAATACTTCAGGATTATTACCTCTACATATAATTCTTTACAGTACAAAACCTTTTTCGGCCTTTTATATTTTTAAAACAAATATACCTACTTACGTCGAATGACATTCATCATGTCATAAAAATACAACTAAAGTTAAAAGTGTAATATATTATCTGAAGTGTTTAATTTAATCTAATTCATCCATAACACTTAATATTGACAATAATTGGTATTTATTTTAACTACATAATTGATAAGTCAAGATCACAATATGGATTTATTACAATACCCGGATTTTATTATGACGGATGAAGGTACGCGTTGAAAGGTTTGCAATTAAAATATGTATATAAATTAAGTGTGTATATATACATAAATTTCAAATTTCTTTAAATACATAATATTAAAAATACATGTGTATTTATTTTTTTGCCAACCATATACTTTTGCTACGTAAACTGCACATTGATAACGATCACTGCAAATAATACAAGCGTCAAATTTGGTATGGTTATAGAAAAACAACTATTACTAAAAAACAGCCAAATGTGATCGGAACCCTCAGTGCGCGAGTCCGACTCGCACTTGACCGTTTTTAGGGTTCCGTACCTCGAAAGAAAAAAACGGAACCCTTATAGGATCACTTTGTTGTCCGTCTGTCTGTGTGTCTGTCAAGACCCTTTTTCTCAGGAACGCGTAAAGGTATTAAGTTGAAATTCATATCAAATACTTAGGTCTGCAATCCCTTGGATCAGTGAAAAAATCAGACATGTAAGTCAACGCAATCAAAAGATACGGCCGTTTATGCCGCATATTGAAGGGAATCTCAAGGGAATCAAAACCTATATGGTACTTCCCGTTGACTTATAATCATGAAATTTGGCAAGAAGCGATGTCTTATAGCACAAGTAAAGGAAAAAATCCGAAAACCGTTAATATGTACTTGCATCACTTAAAAAAAGAGCCCAGTATAAACTGACACTCACTAAGTACGAAAGTGCATACTTATTGCGTGTCAGTTTATACTGGACTTTGTTTCTATTGTATTCCCGTGATTTACGAACTATTTACATGCAAGTTTGTGCGGAACCCTCGGTGCGCGAGTCCGAAACGCACTTGACCGGCGTTTTTTATAATAATTTCCTAAGGCAAAATACTATTTAGAATTCCGCTATCATGTTTCAAGAGGTTGAAATCTTAAGTACATAACACACTTTCTCATCCTTGTACCGAACGGAATACCTAGCAGTGACATCAGCGCCTCATTACAGCCGGCGGAGCGTGTCGATAATAACAACAGTCTGCGATGTACCTATAACACTGACCTTCCATGTCTTAAATGACGGCCATTCAGGCGTAAAGATGTCTCAATACGGTATGTAATTTTTTTTTAAAGAATTGCGAAGCAAAAAGTGTTCTCCCAAAATGTAGTAACGTTTCCCACATACTAACCCCCTTACTAATAAACGTTGAGTAACGGCTGAGTAGTTATACAATGCTTTGTCCTTATCTGTCGAATTCAAATGTCACAATGACAGATAAGGACAAAGCATTGTATAACTACTCAGCCGTTACTCAACGTTTATTAGTAAGGGGGTAAATCAAGTCCGATTTTCACGATTGTTTGATATGTTGAAGTTGTAATGGATAAACAGGTATGTACATTTTCCTTCCATAGAAAATATTTCTCGGAAAATAATGAAAAAAAACGGGAACGTACAAACTTGGTTTTGTATAATAACTACGGCGTATTCATCAGGGAATAGAGAATAAGGGGAACTGGCATGGTTGCCTATTACTTAGAAAACCAGTGTCGCCAAACTCACACAGCCATAGTTAAATTGATACGCGGCACACTATTGCAAAACCCTTTTGATTGGTAAAAAGTTACAATACTCATACGGTGTTACCGAGTACCATTTACAGAAAGGATCTCTACTCTAACTTAAGCAGTTTACGGCCTAAAATAGACTGTAACAGAAATGTGACATATGTCTTTTTAGTTGTTGACGCTTGATTTCCAGAAAAAGCATCGTAGTCCAGCTACTCGGCATTAGATGGCGCTATATTCAGTTCTGGTTGAATTGAAATGTTTCGATACGCCCGATAACGTCCGAAACTAAAAAGTCGTACGTGGCTTTGAATTTCGTATTACGACAAGACCTTTTGGCATAAAGAATAGGGATGCGGGTACAACATAGGTAGTTGTCGATATTTTGTGATATTTATATTAATATTTGGTTTCTTTGTAATGTAGCGACAATGTAAACGGGTCATTCTATAATTGTTAAAAATATGAACAATTAAAAGGTAGCAGGAGTCACGTATGCATACATATAATAAAATTATTGAGAAGGAGAAATCTGTACATTGCAGATATTTAAAAAACAAAAAGCCGTAGTAGCCTAATGATTTGACCTGCCGACTCTTAAGCAGAGGGTCGTGGGTTCGAACCCGGGCTCGCACCTCTAAGTTTTTCGGAATTTATGTGCGAAATATAATTTGTAAAGGAGAATGGGCAAAACGTCCCCACCCACCAACAGAAACGAAACATGTCTCATTTAATAGATCTTGGCAAGCTGATTATTTTTTATTATGACGACAATCGTCCTATGTATGGGGTTTTCTTGGAAAATAATGTTTTGTTTTTATATATTTTTTGATTAAGAAAGTAACAGAAACGTTAAGTTATTAACAATATTACTAAGAAAAATATTTAAAACAGGACTACGTTGCTCGTTTTTGTGAAGAACTTGTGTAAAAAAAGTTATTTAGAAATAAATGAAACAAGACGTTACAAAATAGCTCAATAGATGGCTCTGTCAGAGTATTAACGATAAGAGATTATAAAACGATGAAGTATTAAAACATCGCTTGTTATAAAATAAGTATAGCGTTTTAAGCTTTTTTCAATTTACATAATAATTATATAAATTGACATAATCAATTATATAAATTGACTAGCTTTTACCCATGGCTTCGCTCGCGCGCTTATTGCGTTTAATAAAAGGAAGCGCACAAAAGGAAACCTGCACACACCTGCAAAGCAATTTGACGGTGTGTGCGAAGTTCCCAATCCGCACTGGGCCCGCGTGGAAATTATAGCCCAAACCCTCTCATTATGAGTGGAGGCCTGTGCCCAGCAGTGGGACGTATATAGGCTGCATTAATAAGAAAAAAATGTTTGGGGGTGTTAAATCAATGACAGAACACATTTCAATCCTTTTTAGAATTCCTGTTTGTCCGTGAATTTGTTCGCGAACTCCGAATGGATTAAAAAAATACCTTTAGATGATGGTGGTAATGAAACACAGGTTGCCAATTTAAAATATTTACTTATTTACAGAATATTTAACATGTTTATTATTTAATCAACATAAAAATGTAGTAAATTTAGTAATATCTTTTTACAATCACCGGATTTGTAAGCTTTTTTGTTATTTGGCTTTACTTCAATTAGCATAGGACAGTTAACGTAGTAAGTTAACGTAGCACTGAATACATTTTGCCATGATTGTGTGCTGAGTCAGCGCCATCCAGTGAACCGGTTATTATTACGCCCAGAATTTCGTTTACATCGATCGATCGTTTCGTTTTTCGTTTTCGTTTCGTTGTTTCGTACACATAACAAACCTTCAACACAATAGTCAAAATACTCACGCTTAATACGATTTTCTGTGTTGGAACTGCATTCTCGCGGATAAAGCGCTTCCCTTTTGGCGAAATCCAGAAATCGTTGTCTAAAAAATGCTCTGAGTAAATAGTGCTAGAAAACATTGGGAACCAATTTTCTCTTCCTGTGACATCCATCCATGTTTTTTACATTTGGATCTTTTGGGAATCTAAAACAGTTGATAAGACTTTTTAAACATAAACTAAGCCACCACTGGATCTCCACTTTCATCTTTAGTGCAGAAAGGTTTTACAGGCTATGTAACCGTAAGTAGGTATTAATTACAATTTACATGGTTGTAAATTGTAATTAACACTTAAATTACTGTATCTATTACATTCTTCCACATCGCGGTTAACATAATAATTGATTAAACTTTTATCGAAATGAATGTCGATAAAACTTAGTACAGCACTCGAGTAGCGAGTATTGTTGACAGTTGGAGTAGCGGAGTAGGTAGCGAACAATCTAGATTGGTTGGCAGTTGACATGATATATGATTATGAACTGTAACTTCTAAGGCATAGAGTAGATTATTACTCAATATTGGACGCGAATTATATCAATGAAGATTAACATTTGTATTATTTCAATAAATAGTAAAATAATACTTGCTAATGATAAGAAATGCCCGCATTAGACATCGTTTTTATTCTGCTTGCATTTTTGCAGCTTGAGATAGCACAAACCGGCATTTTTACATTTATAATTATATTTTTCTCAATTACACAAACGTCATGTACACCGAGTCGGTTGACATAAGACTGATAATAGTCTGTGGGCGAAGTTTGTGCAACTGCACAAACACTCGGCGACACGGGAACGCCCACTTGCGTCCTCCATTAGTTTTCTTCTCCGTGGTATTCATAACCGGTCAAGTGTGAGTCGGACTCGCGCACTAAAGGTTCCGTACACATTTGGCTGGTTTTTAGTATTTGTTGTTATTCTCTAGGGTTTGTTCGATAATCATACCAAATTTGACGCTTGTATGTTTTACCGTTTTTACATTACAACAAAAATAAAAATACTTTGAAAAAAAAACATCACAGTTTTTTTACAGGTACAGTCGAGGACAGAAAGATCTATACACTTTTGGCCCTTATTACAATGGAACAAGGCGAAAAAGTGTAAACATCTTTCTGTCTTCGACTGTACAAGCATCAATTTTTTTTTATTTTTTTTTATTTGTTAGTAAATCAAATCCGCCGTAATAACACATATTCTGAACAAAAAAAAAATGAACCCGCTATCTTATATTACGGTTCAAAAGACACAGCTCTTTATAGTTAAGACAGACAGACAGACGGACGGACGGCGTAGGCATATTAATAGGGTCCCGTTAGGCGTCGTTCGGTTACGGAACCCTAAAAATCGTGGAAATCGGAGGTGAGAAACGTTACCGCCCGCAGCAACATTTGTATGGAAACATTTTAACTGTTACGCGAATTAAGCGTCGCCTCACAATCCTCTTAATCTACGAAAATGTGACACGCCACTCAAATTAACCTATTAAACGCCATGTCAAATACAAAAGTCGTCACTGACACGCCAATATGACAGCTGAAAACCGGAGCCAATTTCAACCTTACGTCGTAGACACTCAGCTCTATTTTTAGCTGTCAACCGTGACGGATATATCCGTCGTTGGCGTCGAACCAGTGGTGCGGATATATCCGTCAATGGCATTGTAAAGGTTAACGCTGTAAAGTTACGTAATCGACTCGGAAACTGCTAGTATCGCGCTATCACGCGAGTCGAAACGCGCGAGTCTATTTGCGCGTCATCTGGACCTGCTCTTATCTGATTCTGATGAAGGACAAACTATTAAGGCCTGGTAATTGAGTATCTGGCCATTTGTGAAATCGACACATCCTAAGTTAAAGTGTCTATCTGTTAAGTGTCTGTGTTTGACGATGCAGTTAGCCTAGTTGGTAGTGACCCTGCCTACGAAGCTAGCGGTCCTGGGTTCGAATCCCGGTATGGACAAATATTTGTGTGATGAGCGCGAGTATTTGTTCCTGAGTCATGGATGTTTTCTATATATTTAAGTATGTATTTCTCTATATAAGTATGTTTATCGTTGTCTAGTACCCACAGTACAAGCCTAGAGCTTAGTTTGGGACTAGGTCAATTTGTGTGAGATTGTCCCCTGATATTTATTTATTTATTTATTTATCTGCCCGATACACATTTATACTACTATGGCATTTTCGTAATCTACGGTATCGACTTTATCATGTACATTAAAAACAGAACATATTTTTTTCCAAACGTGTAACTGACAATGCTAAAAAAAACTCCAAAGAAAATAATAATAATAGTTTTTGTAGATACACACACACTCTATGTTAGGGTGTGTCGAAATGTCATTCTGGTCTTCTTTATCATTAGCTAATTGTGACGTTCTTAATATAAAGGGACCTTATGGAGGCAGGCGGTTACGCTGTTTTTAGAACTGTTATCATAGTATTCGTATAGTTACAAGAATAAGAAGAGCTTAACTACCTTCCTCCATACGGTCCCTTTATATTGAGAACGTCACAATTTGCGTTTGTGACACTATGCCTCCAACGAAAGGCTCCTCAGTACAATCCTAGAGCTTAGTTTGGGACTAGGTCAATTTGCGTGAGATTATACATAGAAACGAGTTTGCTTTATTTACAGGCTAGCGGATACAAAAGAGGGTGTCCGTCACATGGCACGAGTGTGTATAGCGGCCCTGGGTGAGAGCAAGGCGGCGCCCCCGCGCGCGCTGCTCACGCGCCTCATCCCCGCCACGCAGCACAAGGCCCCGCACACGAGGGAGGAGGCCGTGAGGACCATACAGGCTCTGCTTGACACGTGAGTAATATTAATTTTAGTACATGCATGTACCGGTCTTTTTGGTACATGTTCCGGTCTTTTGGTACATGTACCGGTCTTTTTGGTACATGCACCGGTCTTTTGGTACATGTATGTACCGGTCTTTTGGTACATGTTCCGGTCTTTTTGGTACATGTACCGGTATTTTGGTACATGTTCCGGTCTTTTTGGTACATGCACCGGTCTTTTGGTACATGTTCTGGTCTTTTGGTACATGTTCCGGTCTTTTTGGTACATGTACCGGTATTTTGGTACATGTTCCGGTCTTTTTGGTACATGTACCGGTCTTTTTTGGTACATGTACCGGTCTTTTGGTACATGTATGTACCGGTATTTTGGTACATGTTCCGGTCTTTTTGGTACATGTACCGGTATTTTGGTACATGTTCCGGTCTTTTTGGTACATGTACCGGTCTTTTGGCACATGCTCTTGTCTTTTGTTACATGTTCCGGTCTTTTTGGTACATGTACCGGTATTTTGGTACATGTTCCGGTCTTTTTGGTACATGTACCGGTCTTTTGGTACATGTTCTGGTCTTTCGGTACATGTTCCGGTCTTTTTGGTACATGTACCGGTATTTTGGTACATGTTCCGGTCTTTTTGGTACATGTACCGGTCTTTTGGTACATGCTCTGATCTTTTGTTACATGTTCCGGTCTTTTTGGTACATGTTCTGGTCTTTCGGTACATGTTCCGGTCTTTTTGGTACATGTACCGGTATTTTGGTACATGTTCCGGTCTTTTTGGTTCATGTACCGGTCTTTTGGTACATGTTCTGGTCTTTTGGTACATGTTCCGGTCTTTTTGGTACATGTACCAATATTTTGGTACATGTTCCGGTCTTTTTGGTTCATGTACCGGTCTTTTGGTACATGTTCCGGTATTTTGGTACATGTACCGGTATTTTGGTACATGTTCCGGTCTTTTTGGTTCATGTACCGGTCTTTTGGTACATGTTCTGGTCTTTTGGTACATGTTCCGGTCTTTTTGGTACATGTACCGGTATTTTGGTACATGTTCCGGTATTTTGGTATATGTAGTAATTTAATATTGTCTTTAACACATGAGTTGGCTATGGTGACCTATAATTAGATAAGCATCTAGCACGTCACAAGTTCTTATTTGTTGTGTTGATGTATTGTGTTGGTAATTCTTTAATAAATCAATTAATAAGTATGTGCCGGGTATCGGTACAGTCAAGGTCATAAATATGTATACATTTTAGTACCTTGTCTTTTTACTGTCATGTTTAAACTGCTATATATGAATGTCACAGCGATTAAAGTGACAAGGTACTTAAATGTATACATAATTATGACCTTGACTGTACATATGTATCGGTTATTTTTGGTACACGTACCGGTCTTTTTGGTACATGTACCAAAAAAGTGGGACCACCAGGTTTAGCTAACCCTGGGTATACTACGCATTGTAATCGTATTCTTTTTTTATTTATTTCTACGTTATTCCAGGCACGGCGCCCAAGAATTGCAACTGCGCGCGGCCGTGCCGAACCTAGCCGCTTTGTGCGGCGACCCCAGCAGCGCGGTGCGAGATGCAGCGATGCAACTGCTAGTCGACATGTACAGACACGTCGGTGAGTAGCGGACACCCTGTCGGCGTCCGTATCCTTAGATGACAACAAAAAGAGGAAGATACGTGACCAGCGCGCGGGCTTCAGCACCTAAATATAGGCGCTGAGCGCCTATATTTAGCAACTGACTCGCAGTTGTGCGGCCGTCACCGATCTGTCAACACGTGCGACGTTGTGCGATCGAAAGGGAATAACATGCCGCATTGCGCGTTTTTAAGGTGCTTTAACAGCTCAAAAAATAAATTACACGGGATCACATTTCATTCTTAAGTACAAATAAACATAAAGAAAACATTTTTTTTGGCAATATACGTAACTAGTTCAATTTTTGGCCTCCATGTTTGAGCGAGCGAGATAGTGTAATATGAAATTAACATTCCTTCGTGACGTACGCCATCTTTTTTTTTTCATATTCATATTCATATTTGCGTCATTATTGTGAGACATATGGCAGTCTCACTTACGCGCACGACGTTAGTCCATCAATTTATCTCTATTGCTCCTTAGTGCATGTTTACAGCTGTGTGTGTGTAATTTGCCATGTCTTCCCCTTTTGCTTTAGTCTAACTCCGTATCCCGGATGCTTGCGACCCGGTTACCTTCCAAGCAGGATTAACAGGACAGCTTAAAATAGACCTCTAAGGTCGACCAATTTAACGGACTGTTAAATCCTAATCGGCTGTTAGTCAATACATTTTGACAGCCGTCAGACCTCTAATCGCCTGTTTAACTGTTGGTGAACTCCGACCTAAGTGTATTTAAAAGTAAAAGTAAAAGCCGTGGTGGCCTAATGGTTTGACCTGCCGACTCTTAAGCAGAGGGTCGTGGGTTCGAACCAGCGCTCGCACCTCTAAGTTTTTCGGAATTTATGTGCGAAATATAATTTGTAAATTTATCATGTGCTTTTCGGTGAAGGAAAACATCGTGAGGAAACCTGCACACAGCTGCAAAGCAATTTGACGGTGTGTGCGAAGTTCCCAATCCGCACTGGGCCCGCGTGGGAACTAAAGCCCGAACCCTCTCATTGTGAGTGGAGGCCTGTGCCCAGCAGTGGGACGTATATAGGCTGGAATATTATTTTATTATATTATAAGTGTATTTGAGGAAGGTTGACATAGCACACTAGTGGCTCTGAGCTGTAGACCTCGCGACAAACTGTTACTTGCGGTTGGAAAGCTGTTATCCCCATACATCGATATAGGTCGCGGTTAGTTTACCAACACCGCAAAAAAGTTTGTAATCGCAAAGCCCCCATATACCCGCCCTTTTTTTTTAATTAGAAAAACTGAATCGACGAAAGCATTTTTGGCCAATTTGAAACGGAGACGTTTGACGCTCGCTCGGTCAATAATAAGTAAATAATAATAATAATAATCTCACACAAATTAGTGTCAAATTTGCAAACGAATGTTTCAAAATATTTAAAACTTTTTAGTGAAATCGCCATTATCATTGACATTGTCGCCATTTACGACAAAACTGAACATCGGAAGAATGGAGTCGCATTTCTCTTTTTTTATATTGTATTAATTTTAACGAAATGATAAATTATAAAAAAAAACTACACACATGAACCCTGAAAATATTTACATTACACTCCTTTACTCCAAACAAAACAAGATCTTATCCTAACTAGCTAAACGTAAAGTAAAACCTAATTTCCTTGAAATAAGTTTAATCTATTATATAATTGTCTTTGAGCCCTACATTTACTTAAGGTACTCTCTTTCTTTGCAATGTAATGTAAACGGACGGTTAAATATCGATCGGTAATAGGTTTAATTAACAGAATTCTATGACTATTATTGTGGTTTTCTTCCGTAGTCGCATTAAAAATATCTACTTGCATAAAAGTTTTTAGAACGTTTGATATTATTTTAGTATGGTTCTGTGTTTCTCCCGTTCGTATGTTATTTCTAATGAAAGCTTCTGTTTTCTTGCACACATCAAATACATCTTGAGATGCGTAAAAAATCCCACCTTTTTTGATGTCAATTAATTTATGAAAATCGTGCCAAAAGTGAATTTGTGCATATGTTGCACCGAATTGATTTTATTAATTTCCGAACTACGTATCCGGCAATATATCCTTTTACTTGTTTGATGTAATCACAACAGTTTCCAGACTCATCAAGATCTGAAGGCAAAATGTCACAGTTTGCTTGAATATTTGTTTCTATTGCTGATTCTGCGTGATTGGTCATTGATTTCTCTTTCGGTATCCTCGCGATACCCAATATAAGAAATATTATTATAAACACTTTTTTGTCATAAGTCAAAATAAACCATTACGATTTATTAAAATTAATAAAAGTAATAACTACTCCATATATTTTTGTTCCGTGATAAGTCATAATTTGTATGTACAAAATAAATTCCTAAAAATCATGAAAGCATTATAATTTTAACTAGAATCTGTTTATAAATAAATATAACTTACGCAAAATAAGACATTCCATCCTTTTTGTTTAATTTTTTGTTATTATTTTTGCAGTTTTTCACTGCACATTTCGTCATGATTGACAACTGCCACTGTCTGTGGTTGGAACAAGACTAATAGCCAAACTACTGCCCAAGTCGATTAGGCAGTAGTTTTGAGTTGCCATTTTTTCCTGCTGATTGTGTATCTATATATACTAAATCAATGCAGTAATCATATTGTTTTCCACCAGGTGAACGACTGAGATCCGACTTGAAGAAGAAAGAGCTGCTGCCGGCGCAGAAGCTGTCGCTGCTCGAGCAGAAGTTCGACGAGGCGCGCGAGGCCGGCCTGCTGCTGCCCACAGGTATCTCCTGCTGAAACCATGCAGCGTCCCACGACACAATCTTTATTTATATATCACTATTTATTTATACGTTTTATTCTTGCCCTAATGGTGGTTTGAATTGTCGACTCTTAAGCAGAGGGTCGTGGGTTCGAACCGGGGCTCGCAATTTACCATGAGCTTTTCGGTGAAGGAAAACATCGTGAGGAAACCTGCACACACCTGCAAAGCAAATTTGACGATGTGTGCGAAGTTCCCAATTCGCACTGGGCCCGCGTGGGTACTATAGCCCAAACCCTCTCATTGTGAGTGGAGGCCTGTTCCCAGCAGTGGGACGTATATAGGCTGGATTATTATAATTATTATATATAATTAAAGTCGGAGTCAATAGAAATGGCCAAATAATGTACACAAAACAAAACTTACCAATTTACCATTACTACTCCATAATCATGTACTTTTCAATATCGAGAAAGGTCTTTACAATGATTTATACGCTTGAATGTTACTTTCATATAATTTTTTGGATTAAATAACTATTAATTGTACGTTTTATTAAATAAAAACACGCTTGATTAAATTTTGAGGATATGTGTCAAACAGTACTAATTTGTTGACATCTTTGGCCATTTGTATTAACCCAGACGTTAGTTAACACGTAGGTATATAATATGTTTAAAATAATTAAATAAAAATATTATATATTATAGATAAGATCAAGAGGAGAGGCCTTTGCCCAGCAGTGGGACACTCAAACAGGCTATTAAAAAAAAAAATATATTATAATTAATGCATTGATAATCAATGTTATCGTTTAATTTTTTTTACAATAAATCTTAGTTATAATAGATGTTAGATGTGAGATTAATTTATAAAGTTCAAATGAATAATTGCAAGAATAATGCACGCGTCTATAATTATTATTTGACCAAAAATACGGTACAATTACGGCTTTATGTGGAGGTTGGGCCGATATACGCGTTTGTGTATAGGTAGGAATGTATATAAAAAAGTTTTTTTTTAACGTGACCATGTCTGTCCAGCTATGCAAGGCACGGACGAGGCGGACTTCGTGTCGCGCCGGCGGAACATGGCCATCCCCACCTCGGCCAGATCCAGGGACGGGGAGTACTCCGGGCCTCCCACACCAGGTCAGTCGCTATACTGCCGACGCAAAAAGGGCAGTATGCGCATATGTACTTCATACGGTATTTCATCACTTTATCGAAACACCTTTCATCGAATTTAATTTCATCGAAAGCTAATTTCTGCTGAAACCTTATTGTTTTCAGGTTATCTTAAGCATGGGTTACGTAGGTTAGGTTAGGTTAGACCTGTCACCAACAAAAAATTATAACTCCTGCACGTGGAAATTAGCTTCCGATGAAATGAAATTCGATGAAATGATACGTTCGACGAAAGGTGTTTCGATGAAGTGATAGCACTTCATACTCTTATACTGCATTTTTCTTATGGACGGTAGTATACGAGTCATTATAACGTACCTACAGTCAAAGTCATAAATATATTATACACTAGCTATTGCCCGCGACTCCGTCCTCGTAGAAGTCGTTTATATTTCCTTTGACCAAATTTTCCGGGATAAAAGTTCCTATATTAATCCAGGGTATAAGCTATCTCCATTACAAATTTCATCAAAATCCGTCCAGCCGTTGCAGCGTGAAAGAGTAACAAACTAACACACACACAAACTTTCGCATCTATACTATTAGTAGGAAGTAGGATTCCCAAGATGCCATAAATAACTACACACCTCTACGCTACTAACAATAAGGTCGTGTATACATATATTTGAACGCGATAACTGTATAGATATTTATGCCTTTGACTGTGCATATTGTAAACTAGCTTTTGCCCGCGACTCCGTCCGTGCAGAAGTCTTTTATCGCTGCTCCCTCGGGAACTGTAAACATTTCCTAGATTAAAAATATTAAATTTAGCCGTTTTGGCATCCATCCATACGAACTTTCAAGTTTATAATACTAGCTTGTGCCGCGTGTCCGTCATTACCCCGTTTACCAAAATTTACCAAAATCTACATCAGTTGGTTGAAACGAAAAGGCGTTAGGATGAAAAGAAACAAATACCTTTGCGTTTGTAACATTAGCAAGGATAAGTTAAGTGGCATTAGTGAAGAGGATTGCGAGTTGACGGCGATAACGTTTCCCACCCCCTAAATGTTAATCGATTTCGATAAATGTTAATGATCTGTGGTCAGTCTGAACAAAAAGCTATGTCCGTCGTTATGTCCAATATTATCAATGAATTTTAATTTGTTCCCGTTTTATTGTTTTTAGAGATTGGCCGAATATTCGGTATTCGGCATATTCGGCAAGTTTTCCAATGTTCGTATTCGGCCGAATAGTTCGGTTACATTGCCGGATATTTACCGAATAAACAAAGTAAATAACGAGCGTGGGTTGTTTCGTAATTCGTCGGATTGGCATCCTATTTCAGCATTCTAAGCAATTACCAAAAAGAGATAAATATGCGTCTAAATATAAATATAATTATTTTGCAAAAACCGTATCTTAAATAAGTTGTTTTAATTAAGTAAGTTTTATTAATCAGTAATCACCTTTCTCAGTTATCCACTAAAGGTTGACAAGTCAAATGGCGCGAGCCCGAAGGCCCGAAACACGCGCGGAGCGCTGAGCGCGGACGTGTCAAAACCTGTTTCTAGCGATTCGGCGCAACCGAATATTCGGTTCGGTAAGAGCTGAACCGAATGTTCGGCCGAATATTCGTATTCGGCAAAGTCCGTATTCGGCCCATCTCTACTTATAAGGATACTTGTCGTCGCACAACGGAACTTTTTTCGCCTTCTTCGTTTGTATGTTAACTCTAAGGGTTATAAGTCAACTGAACTCTTAATAAAAAAGGCTATAAATCATATACAGGTACAATACACTTATACCCTTTTTCACGTAAATTTTAGAAGACTTATACCCTTTTTCACTAGGACCCCAGAACTACGCTTGAACTATTTGTTAATTGGGTCCAACTTTTTGAACCTTACCCGAGTGACTTTTTAATCCTGATAATAGCATTTACTCTATAATCTCGTCGACTCTTTCTAACGCATAACCTTTCTCTCTCTAACATGTTCACCACGGGACCGCACCTAACCGTCTGCGACTAATTCATCGAAAACTTCGTGGGGCTACATATTTATATTCATATCTAATATTTATTTATCATATATTTTTTTAAATATTTATAAAACATTAAAATTGACACTTGCCATTTAAAATCATTATATTTTTCTATTTAATCACATTCAATTATAAAATTTCTAAATCACTTTTACATCAACTAATTTTTTTTTACATAATATAACATGTATCACGTATATGTGTATATAATAGCCTGCGAAGTCCCAAAAAGGATAGTCCCTGGTGTATACAGTCTACCATCGGCTAGCAGGAAACCGCCGACGGCGAAACTCAACAGCGCTTCCAGTGGTAAGTAACAAACTACTGTAAAAAAAACAAGTTCCCCAGATATAGTCTTAAGGTGCTGATAGACTTGAGCATTTACTCGAGCATTCGCTAGAATGATCGACGAACTGTGCGATTCTTCGAACTGAACAACCAATCAGATCGTGCATTTCGTCGATCATTCTGGCGAATGCTCGAGTAAATGCTCAAGTCTATCAGTATCTTTATAACACGCTATAGAATGTCAAATCATAGGGCAGTATTTAATAACTGATTTTGGCTGAGATCCCCGTCTCGGAGCAAACACGTTATAAATGAAAGTTTTCTTGACTAGAAGCATCAGCGACTGCCATATATCAATGAGTTTATCTACCATTTTTCAAATTGTACATTTTGATGCAAGTGCGGAAAGTATGTCAATTTACACGAGTCCCGAGGTGTATTGGCCCGAGCCGCGGGCGAGGGGCGAGGCTCGGGATGGGTGAAAATGACAGTTCCGCACGAGTATCAAACGACGTTTTTTAATACAAAATTGTCAATGAAACAAAAATAATACAGTAAGTGTACGAAAGCCATCGGTCATTCATAATACTCAATCAGCCAAGCGGTCACTCATAACACTCATTTAACCGATCACTCGAACACTCATTCGGCCAAATTAAAAAAAAAAAATAATTGAAAATTAAAAAGCACTAGCAACAGCTACAAAGAGTACCAATTCTTGGGCAACTGTATTAAAATAATGTAATTGTTTCCAGTATCAACGGGAGTGACGAACTCCGGGGCGAACGAGGCGGGCGCGGTGTCGTGCGAGGCGTTCGAGGCGGCGTTCGCGGCCACCGCGCCCGCCGCCGTGTACGGCGCGCGCGGGCTCGACGACCTGTGCCGCCACGCCGCCGCGCTGCTCGGCGACAAGGCGGCCGAGTGGGAGAGGAGGGTCGACGCGGTGAGCTCCACGTTCCGTTTGGCTTTTGGCTTTGCGTCATTGTTACAATAAAACAAAATATAAAACTAGATAATATACACACACGCACTGTTAAAAAAAAAAAGATAAAAGATATTTATTCAGTAAGTAGGCCGCACGGGCACTTTTACACGTCAAAATCTACCAGCGCTTCCCAAGAGGAGACCACTGCTGAGAAGAAGCGCCGCAAGAAACTCAACAGTTAGTCATTTTTTAAATAAAAATATAACAATGTCACTACTTATTTTAGCATTATATAAAACTGTAAAAATAATATTAAATATCTGCGTAGTTTTGCAGGAAATCATGTCAGAATGACTACGAGAAAATTTATATATATATATATATATATATATATATATATATATATATATATATATATATATCACACAAAACAGTTTTGACATGTCTTCCTACATAAACCGTGTCCCCTAGACAAGATACAGCGTTTACATGATTTTTATGAGGTATGTACGAGTAGTAGGTAAGCTATTGAACATTATAACCCTTAAATGTGTGCAAGTAATTAATTCAATGCGCCGATGCGCGTCAGTACTATTCCAATTCTCCGGAAGAGAGCACATGTCTTCTAAATCCAGTTCTTTGTTTCTTTTATTTCTAATATAGTTATTTTTAATATAGTGTTAAAGTCACTGAAATATCGCCTACTTCTTCCAAAAAACCCGGAAGGTGACAATCCCGTATAACAGCGCGCACGCACACCTACTTTGTTTTTATTGTTTTATATTTTAATTTAAAGCTTTATAACCTGTCTAATAAACACTGGTACATGTACAGATTTTTTATTACACGCAATGATTGAGTACATGTACCAGATTTTTGGTATTTGTTCCGTTTTATTTGGTGCATGTATCAGTTTTCGGTACGTATACCGGTTTTTTGTACATGTACCGGGTTTTTACCAATTAGGTTAGGTTTATTGGTAGTGAACCTGCCTACGAAGCTAGCGGTCCCGGGTTCGAATCCCAGTATGGACAAATATTTGTGTGATGAGCGCGAGTATTTGTTCCTGAGTCATGGATGTTTTCTAAGTATTTAAGTATGTATTTCTCTATATAAGTATGTTTATCGTTGTCTAGTACCCATAGTACAAGCCTAGAGCTTAGTTTGGGACTAGGTCAATTTGTGTGAGATTGTCCCCTGATATTTATTTATTTATTTTATAACAATCCTGAAAAGTATACGGTTTCAGAATAAATGCTTTTAGGTATGTCAAATGATGATTGTGGAAAATTTTACAACATTATGGCATATTAATATATGACAAACAATAGAGACCTATAAAATACTCGTAGATCATTATTCGTTACGGAGCATTGCACTGTGGCTATGGGCAATCATCTCGACTGTGATCCCTGTCTCGAAGATACGTCAAAGTAAACGTCAATCCATAGAAAACTGTCATTTTTGACACATCTTGTGACGGGCGTCTCATACAAGATCAGTTTATTAATACGGCCCTATCATCCTCCTAGCGCTTTTTCCCGTTCTTCGTCGGGGTACACTTGACCATGATCCAGATTCGGCCAGTCTGGTTATTACAGTGGAGCGAGCCATCTGACCTCCGTAACCCTCGTGACAGGGGAACCAAACCAATTGAATCATGGTTACACATTTTACCAGCTAAATGTGCAGGTTTCCTCACGATGTTTTCCCTCACCGTAAGAGCAACGGTTACCGTGCAGGTAGAGTACCTAAATTAGAAAAACTCAATGGTATTAACACGAATACAAGAAATAGGAACGATGACATGGACAGGAACTGTTATTCACATTTATAGTTTTAAATTATAAGCGAAGAGGATAGATTTATCAAAGTTGACATAACGTAATGGCAGGATTAAACTAATAAAAGGTTTTAGTTCAACTATTAATAGTCCAGGAACATAAGTCTAAGTTTTTCGGAATTTAGGTGCGAAATATAATTGGTAAATTTACCATGAGCTTTTCTGTGAAGGAAAACATCGTGAGGAAACCTGCACACACCTGCAAAGCAATTTGACGGTGTGTGCGAAGTTCCCAATCCGCACTGGGCCCGCGTGGGAACTATAGCCCGAACCCTCTCATTGTGAGTGGAGGCCTGTGCCCTGCAGTGGGACGTATATAGGCTGGATTATTATTTATTTATTTATTTAAATACAATGCAACTTTACAGCATAAAATAACACCAAAACACTTTCACGATAAATTATTACAAATACATGCCAACAAGAAAAGTTAATTTTATTATTATTATTATTTGAATCATTTGTTCCAGTTGAAGAAGATCCGGTCGCTCCTCACCGCCAACGCCCACCAGCAGTACCCCGCGGAGTTCGCCGCCAACCTCAAGGAGCTGTCCG
Source organism: Tortrix viridana (assembly GCA_963241965.1). Classification (NCBI taxonomy): domain Eukaryota; kingdom Metazoa; phylum Arthropoda; class Insecta; order Lepidoptera; family Tortricidae; genus Tortrix; species Tortrix viridana. Next base: position 6,772,630 of record OY725200.1, read on the forward strand.
TGCCCTTCCTGGTCGTCATCAAGGATCTGAGGAGTCAGGTAATCACCAGTCTTCGCGATCCGCCCCACAGTGCCGACCTGCTATCGGCCGATTATGCGGTTGTCCTTAACTATTTTTACCCGACTGCGCGACGCAAAGGAGGGTAATGTGTTTATCAACCTATGTATGTATGTTTGTTCCTTTGTGGCGCTCTAGAGACCAAACGCGTGGGTCGATTTTGGTGATTCTTACCTCAATCGATTAGTCTTCATCTTGCGAGTGTCACTAAAGACATGACTGTAAACAAAATTCAATATGGCGACAACCAGACGCACTATTGTGAAAAAAAAAAGTCTACGAACTATGTTTAGTGGAGTATCATTGAATAGGTATTTAAAAATCACCTTTAGGTTTCTTATTACAAAGTTTGTGGAGACAAAACACAACCGGACCACTGAATAGTCTGCAGTCTGCGCGCGGCCTTACAGCTGCCGCGAACGACACAAACAAAATAAGAAAAAAACCGGTCAAGTGCGAGTCGGACTCGCGCACTGAGGGTTCCGTTCACATTTGGCTGATTTTTAGTATTTGTTGTTATTCTATAGGGTTTGTTCTATAATTATACCAAATTTGACGGTTGTATGTTGAAAAAAAAAAACTTTTGTATGGGGACTCCCTTTCTTATTTCACTTTTCTTTTTTTCTTTTCTTTGTAGTAAAATATGCCATAATAACACATTCTAAAAAAAAAACAACCCGCTATCTATTACGGTTCAAAATACACAGCTTTTTATAGTTAGGACAGACAGACAGATGGACAGCGTAAGCATATTAATAGGGTCCCGTTCGGGTACGGAACTCTAAAAAGTATTTATTTAGTAAATTGGCCACATGCGGACTCTTTTCAGTACATTTATTATTTTTTAACACAGTTGCTCGAAAAATGGTACTTTTCGTAGCTGTATATCGTGCGGAAAGTTGGTTTTCGCGAACTAGTGCTTTTTACTTTTCCAATTTTTTTAAATTTATACTTGTTCCAATTCATGACTACTTATTGACGAGTGTTAATATTAGTTTCCTTTAAACATCGTAATCAACATAAAAACTTACTGTTAATGTAAGAATACGAAAAATATACATATTTCATATTTTATTACTTACCTCTTCGTCATTATAACACGTTTATTTTTTAATATCGAATATTGAAAAACTGTTCTGTTTGAATGGAACGGAATAGCTGCCGAAACGCCGGTCAAAATATTTTACATTATGAAGAGGCGTTTTTTCTTACTGCAAGCATAGATATTGTTTTTATAAATATATGATACACAAATAATCGTAAATATACTCGTGAAGTAATGACATACTTTTCGCACTAGCATCGAAATGTACTATTGCTTCCTTGAGGCATAATTACTATATAATTTGTATTTCGCTCCCCAGGTCGTGAGAGAAGCGTGTATCACCATAGCGCACATGGCCAAAGTGTTGAAGAATAAATTGGAACAGTTCAGCCTGTACATCCTGCAGGAGCTGATCAATCTCATACAGAACGCTGCCAAGGTGAGCCGCTGTGGTCAGCTCCAGCGGGCCTAAATACAACAACACTTACATATTCGACGACGCGGTTAGCCTAGTTGCTAGTGACCCTGCCTACGAAGCTAGCGGTCCCGGGTTCGAATCCCGGTATGGGCAAATATTTGTGTGACGAGCGCGAGTCACGGGTGTTTACTATATTTAAATATGTATTTCTCTTTATAAGTATGTATATCGTTGCCTGGTACCCATACTACAAGCCTGCAGCTTAGTTTGGGACTGCGAGAGACAGAGAGAAATAAAAAAATAAAAAAATGGCTACGAATTTTGAATACGAATTTGGAAAAAATATATAATAAATGTCCCTCTTTGCACGGGTCTGCACACATTCCATTAAAAAGTGTTGCATATATTATCCTCTACTGTCCCGCACTCTTAACCTTTTGACCGCCGTAGTCTGATATACAGGGTGCCCGCGATAAAGTGCACAAACGAATAAGGGTGAATATGTACAGTCAAGGGCATAAATATATATACGTTCCCAGGACCTCAAAAATATCTATACGCCTTTATGCCACTGGCAATAAGGTCCATGTATACATATATTTGACGCGATGGCTGTATAGATATTAATGGCCTTGACTGTACATTTTATTATATAATCACATGTAGTTTCACCCTTATTCGTTTGTGCACTTTATCGCCGGACATCCTGTATAAGACATCACACCATAGCTAATGTCAACCTTCCTCAAATACACTTAGGTCTATTTTACGCTGTCAACCATTAAATAGATAGATCCACTCTTTTGCACATTCATACAATTATTATTATTTCGTTAATATTATTTTTAATTTTCACCGGAGGCCACTGGAAAACAGCGCCATGCCTCGGCCACGGCACTACGGCATTAAATCTGAAAAATTCCTAACTTATAGATAAATACTTATATTTTACCGGAAAAATAAAACGCGAAGCGTTCAAAATTTATAGTTTTCGAGAAATTTACAAGATCAAAGATCTGTACTAAAATTTAGGCAAGTCAAAATGGACCTTATTGCATAAAATTAAAGTACATAAAAAGGTATATTTTTGAAGTGCGCAGTCGCTTTTTGTTCTTGTGTGATAATTTTGGGTTTTATTTTTTCATTTGTGTTGGCTGTGCGGCCTGCCGTGGTGTCACCGAATGGTTCCGGCGTAAGACCAGCTCTGGCCTCAAAACCAGTATCACGCTGAGCCGGAACCGTTTTGCGTCATCTGGCATTAGTGGAGTTTTTATTGTTTTTGTCCATTTGTGTTATTTATTTGTTAGATGTATGTAGATAAACGTTTTTTTCTTTCTTTCTTAAATACGGAACCTTCGGTACGCGAGTCCGACTCTCATCTGACCTTTGTTTGCAGGTTGTGTCGTCAGCCGGCACGGTGTGCGTGCGCTACATTGTGATACACGTGCACTGCCCGCGCCTGGTGCCGGTCATCGCCACCAACCTCACCTCGAACAAGTCGAAGGAGATACGCTCCACGCTGAGGTGAGGGCGACACGATAGTCTACTAATCTACTTCTTAATTCGTCATAATCGTAACTATAAGGGCTCGTCCAGAAATCATGTGATCATATTTGGCCTAATTTTGAGTAATTTCGTTACTTTTTGACTTTCCTGCTATGTAAAAAAATTATTCGTGACGCTGACTTCACAATCCATGTCGGGACCCTCTGTCTAATTCGTATTATTTGGCCGATTTTAATTTCACTTTCTATCATCTCTTGTACGGTATATTCATATTTTGTTAATCGACTTCAAAAAAAGGATGTTCTCAGTTTGACCCGTATGTATGCATGCATGTGTGTATGTTTGTTAGCGATTATCTCGCGTTTGGCTGAACCTATTTTGATGCGGGTTTCAGAAAAGTATTTGTTACATTCTCAAGAAGGTTTTGTTATTCGACAAATGGATACCCCATGACGTCATCCGCATGGATCCGTTATTAAGCAATATATTAGTTCAACTCGACCGATTTTGTGCGTTGATGCGGTTTTTTTTTTTGTGATATATAATCATGTGACATTGCTATTGTGTATACCTACTTAACACCGGCTTGGATATATTCCATGTACCTATTAGGCACCCATCCAATAGGCAATTCCTAGGAAACTGGTCATTATTTAGTCTTGTTCAGTGGGTTTATTGAAGACTGTTTTATTTTTTATTAAACGATTTTTTTAAGAAATGCCTATTCCCTATTTGCGTTACGCAACCGTCACGTAAACTACAAATGTAGGTAAGAATAAAGAATAATAATAACCCTGTCTGTCTGTCTGACTGTTATTTTTATTTATTTATTTAAGGTTCACCAACAATTGTTGACATCAGTACATTCAGATTTTACAATTATAAGGCTTATAGTGAAGTATGTCACAATCACTTACAGGCAAACACCACATGAAATAATTATGGAGATAAACAACAACTTAAAAAATACAACTTAAACTAAGAGGGATATCAATAGGTACATATTGATACTTACATTTATATTAGGGTAAGTTTAATATTAAGCAAGTACCCACCCAAGAGAGATTGAGAATGAGAAGCTCGACACAAGTCCTGTCTTGGCTTATTACCAGATAGTAAAAATACTAGTTAATACACTTTAAAACAGATGTTATAATTTTACTGGGTGGGTCAAAGTGAATGTCCGCCACGTCACTACAACTATTAGCAATTTTGCAAAGCCTGCATATCGGGGAGTTTCTGCCTGACACCGTTCTTCTGAGTGGTGGATACAACGGGGTGATGGGGTTACGGGGGAAACGGGAAGGGGCGCGATAATGCAAGGACGCCAATATCTGTGGACAATCTATCTTGTGGTTGGTTAATTTGTACAAAAATAACGTATCCAAGATCGTTCTACGAGTTTCCAGAGAGTCCATTTTGAAGTGCTGCAACTTTCGTTGGTAGGACACCGACTTTTTAGCCTAGTGATATCACTTTGAAGTAAGGCGATATCCTCAAATTTGTCAATGGTATTGTTACAGTGAGATCCTAGTGCTGATGCTGGAGCAGTGGTCGGCGGCGGCCGTCGAGAAGCAGCTTCCGGTGGTGCGGGACGCCATCCGGCGCGCCTGCATCGACGCCGACAGCACGGCGCGGACCTACGGCCGCCGGTCCGTGACCTAACTTACGCTACTGAAATCAATATAAAACGTGTAACAAAAATAACGCAAAACCGGAAAACAGTTTGTTCAGAATCGACAGTAGAATAGGTTCTACTAATTTTTAAAGTCACCACCGACACCACCATATTTTATTCATAACACCATAGCTATGAACCTCTAGAATAGTTAGCAAAACAAAAATTACGCGTATCTTCTAAGATATTGTTTAAAAAAAAAAAAGAAAGGAATTCGGAAATCGATTTACCATAATAAAATTAAAATCAATTAGGGTGTCTGAGGTTTTGCGTTATTTTTATTACACATTGTATATAGGGTGAATTTGTAATAGTATACAGGAACCAATTTCTCTTACTCCGTGGACAAAATTAATGATGATGTAATGATGAGACACAAGAACATAATGCGAAACTGGCTGCGTGGTGGCAGGTTAAATTCCGTGCTGACATTTAAAAATTCAAGAAACAGAAAGAAGAAGGAAGAAAGTGTGTTGGTTATACCAAAAAATATTTACCTCATAACCAAAACCATCCATAAACCCTGACTCTGGTCGGTCAAAAACGAACCCATCTAATAATAAAAAAAACCCTGATGACCTTTATTTTTCCAGGGCATACTGGGCGTACAAGCGAGCGTTCCCGGCTGACGCGGAGCAGCTGTTCGCTCGCCTGGACCCCGGCGCGCAGAAACAGCTGGAGAGGGAGAGGAACGTGGGCAGCGTGGACAGTCTCCAGCACTTGGGCACCGGTGAGCTAACACTGATAATCATGAATCAGTCGTCGCCGCGCCGCCTGCGCGTGCGCGTAGTAGGGACTGGAAAGGTACCGTTAAAAACGGTTTTGACCGGGCCTTTTTAAAGGTACCCGACCGTTAAAGCAGCATTCCGGTACCGGGTATCAATACTTTAGGTATCCAAACAAGCTTCCGTCCAAAAGGTACCTTTAAATAAAAGTACCTCATCAAATAAGTACCTACCCCAATTCAAACCGGTCGCTCAATCGCACAAAAGCGCCGTTGCGAGCTAGCGACTCTCGCGTGTCTCACTTTTCAGTCAGTTGCCGACTGCGTCACTATCACTCTCAGTACCGCAAGCGACGTTGCCACGTTTATGGGTAACCGATACTCTAACCGAAATCATTGAGGTACCCGTTTTATCGGTCAGAAATTTATTTAAAATGTCGGAATCCACTTGAGAGCTTATCTTCCAATGAATGGCTTTGTTATCTATTGTGAAGCCCGACCGCTAATTAGCAGTGCAAAATGAAACGCAGAAATAACAAAAGATTTCATATGAATATCAACTTTACCGCTTAAAGAAGAAGGTTCAAATTGCAATGGCAATGCATTCGAGATAGTACTGTTTAAAATTTAAAGCGGCAGCCAGGTACTATTTTGTTTGTCTCAGATACAGGGTGATTCAGGGATAGCTTTCTTATTGTATTGTTGTTTGTTTGGCCAGAGGTCAAATTAAAGAAATATCCAGAATAAAACACAGTGAAGCAAACGATGTCGTTACTTGGTGGCGACTGAGAACTATGTAGACGTGCTTGCGTACTATACTACGATAAGAAAGCTATCCCTGAATCACCCTGTATCTGACACAAACAAATTAGTACCTGGCTGCCGCTTTAAATTTTAAACAGTACTATCTCGAATGCGTTGCCATTGCAATTTGAACCTTCTTCGTTAAGCGGTAAAGTTGCTATTCATATGAAATCTTTTGTTATTTGTGCGTTTCATTTTGCACTGCTAATTAGCGGTCGGGCTTCACAATAGATAACAAAGCCATTCATTGGAAGATAAGCTCTCAAGTGGATTCCGACATTTTAAATAAATTCTACTATAATTGTACGGCTCATTTTTCGGTCAGGTACCTTTACTTGAAACGGTCAACCTTAGCGGTACCGTTTTAAAAAGGTACCTGTTTAATTTTATTTATTCGGGTACCGTTACTTTTGGATACCTTTTAAATTGATACCTTTATTTTAGGTGACCGGTCTTTTGCGGTTTTTCAGTCCCTGGTGCGTAGTTAGTTAGTCTCCTAAAAGGACCGGAGTTCAATTACTGTTTGGTGATTCCGCTACCGCGGGTGCAATATTTAGACTCATTCAAGGCTTTCTACCAATAATATAGAAGATAATAAAGGAAAAGTAATTCATTGAAGGGTTACATTTTAACTTGTGTTATTTTGGTTCGTTTATTTATAATAATTTAAATGTAACGTATAAAATAGCTACTAGAAATGCTTAAAGTGCTTCGCGGGTGCAACGAAATCGGCCCACTTTCCCAGATCATAGAACAAAAACACAAAAGGTCTGTTTATTGTATAGCATTTATTATATTTTGTTTTCATATTTTGAAAAAGAATAAGTTAATTAACCATTGAATAATATAAAAATTATAGAAAACACAAATAAGATATTTCATCATTTTATCGAATTTCACTTCATCAAAGAAAGAAAGAAAGAAAGAAAGAAAATACATTTATTGCCACACCAGATCTTAGCATAAATATTATACAGAATAGGAATACAAAAAATACGTAAAAAAAATAATAATATAATAATAACAATAACAATAGACTCAATGTATCATTCAAACGCATCATTTCATCGAATTTCATTTCATCGAAAGCTAATTTCTGCTGAAACCTTATTCTTTTCAGGTTATCTTAAGCGTGGGTTACATAGGTTAGGTTAGGTTAGACCTGTGACCTGTACCCCACAAATAATCTATGAATTATTCACTTTTTAAGCAATCGCGGGTGCAACATCCGCTCAAATGGAACCTTTGAGTTGTATCATCTCTGATCGCTTTACAAATATGAACTTAGGTTTAAGAAACCAAAGTTATTTAATTTACATAATATTGTTAATTTAATTTACATATTGTTGCACCCAAAAAAGTAACAAATACTGCGATTCATAAATTGATGTAGAACGTCGTCTCCAGCGGAATCACCCTGGAGTTGTCTGTATATACTTTGACCGCTAGCTTCATGCAGGATCACCGAGCTTACCCCGTCATCAAATTAATGTGTGTATATTTGTTGCAGAGAGGCGAGCCATCACCAGCCCGCGAAGCCCTTCCGTCAGCGTATCAGGTTGGTCCCGAGAGTCTCCAATTTAAATAACTACTTAATGTATATTAATACATCCCTCGCGAGTACAATGCATGTCCGACTGTACATACACTATATTGTAATTGCTAGTACTGGGGGTAGAGCTAGGTCCTCAGCAGTTTAATAATACACCACGTGATCTAACGTTCATTTTTGGAGCAAGTGATGTAAGTTATGTAAATTTTATGTTAGATTTAAAAAAAAACACGCAATATGGTAGCATAAGTCGTCGAGTTGCGAAAAAAAAATTAGTCCGCTCTAACCTATAAGGTAATACAATATTTTTTACACATACTAATATAATTTTTTTTTACTCATTAAATAGATAAATACCCCTGACAAAATTGGGACCTTATCAAACCTAGCTAAGAATACTCGCGATCAAGTCATCTTTCTAACAAATAAAAAAATGATTGGTCCATACGTTTGAGAGCTACGATGCCACAGACATACAGATACACACGTTAAACTTATAACACCCCTCTTTTTGCGTCGGGGGTTTAAAATACCGATAACATTGTGTACTAACCATTTCTCTATACAAATAAAGAATTTTGATTCAACAATCGTATTAGCGACCCGCCCGATTAGTTAAAATATAGGGTATATTTGAAAAAATTTTGGGGGTTAAATCGGTAAGTCATACTGATCAACTTTCACTGTGGGACCAACCCCGAAATCGCGAAAAAAAATTGACCATTCCATACATTTTGGCTAGTCAGCTGACGATGTTTTGTATGGGAGGGTCGCGATTTCGGGGTTGGTCCCATAGTGAAAGTTGGTCAGTGTGACTTACTGATTTAACCCCCAAAATGTTTAAGACGAATAAAAAAACACCCAGTATAAAAGACCAGTGTTTAAAGTTTTTGAATTCGTTTTCATATATATGCTATTCATCGAAGCCGGAAACCGCCGAAACTGTGGTGACGACACGGTCGATGTCTTTGACATTAATGCCCTTACTAATAAACGTTGAGTAACCGCTGAGTAGTTATACAATGCTTTGTCCTTATCTGTCGAATTCATATGTCACAATGACAGATAAGGACAAAGCATTGTATAACTACTCAGCCGTTACTCAACGTTTATTAGTAAGGGGGTAAGTGTTTGACGGAAAGTTAGTATTGTTCATTGTTTTTGGGAAAAAATTATCAACATCGAAAATCTGGTGATCAATTTGTGCATAAATATATCTCTATCATCTTGAAATACGTAATTTTTTTTATATACTCGGGGCGTAAGCGAACTCTGCAACAGGTTTTCCAATACAAATATAAAATACCCTAGTGGATATGTGTATAGTCAATGATTCTAATGGCAATATTAGTTAGAATATATATTATTTAATTTATTTAATAGCTTTCATAGTATATTAACAATATTTTTTTATAAATTAAATGAAGTTCAACTTCGTTGCCGGCTTGAGAAAATTTATTATAAATATATCAAATTTATCATCATTTCGTCATAATCGCATCGATAATATAGTACGCTATTATGGTTAACATTTGACTCTGTCCCTTTTTAGGGTTCCGTAGTCAACAAGGAACTCTTATAGTTTCGCCATGTCCGTCTGTCCGTCTGTCCGCGGTTAACTCAGATACACTTGGTACTACAAAGCTGTAATTTGGCATGGTTTTTTCTATCAAATTATTAGTTAAAATAAATAATAAATGAATTACTTATAATAAATAAATTATAATATATTAATTAAATTAATTTTTAATTAATTTCGTAGTTACACTAATTTTGATGAGCTCACAAACTGAACTTAAGATAACGGGGTAAACAACGAAGCAATGCTATTGGCTGAAACGCAAACGTCATTAGAAATCAACCAATCACAACTTCGGAACGTCTGTCCTTAAAAAAACCTGCTCAAGACCTGGCTTAACAGAGCATGTCGCACTGTGTTTTTTAACATTAATGTTTTCTCGATTATATGAAATAATATTTTAAGAGCTTGTAATAATTTGTATTTAATTTTAATTTGTGTGTTTTTAATATACAATTTGTATTTTATGGGATATATTTTATTTTAAAATAGTTTGATTAAAAGCTGGTATCGGCAGTGTTAATTTTTAAATATTCTAGTCTGTGATTGGTTTATTTTGAAGGATATTCTGTTTTAACCAATAGCGTTACTTTTTGTGTTATTTTTAACACTGCTGAGGACCTAATTTAACCTTTTCAACGCCGTCGACGGATATATCCGCACTACTCAACGCCAACGACGGAAATATCCGTCATGGTTGACAGCTCAAAATAGACCTAATTGTCTTTGAGGAAAGTTGACTTTAGCTCTGGTTTCTAGCTATCATCGGCCAGAGAGCGACGACTTTAGTTTTGACATGGCGTTGGGAAGGTTAAGCATGAATAACGCTTTGATCTCTTGACAAATAACTGGATTAAAAAAATGGTTTTTTAATCTAGTTTTTATGATCAATGTGAAATTGTGGTTTCATTCCATGTCCTCGTCCCGTCCTGTGGTCTTTATCAAGAACAATTAGATCTAGTACGTTCTGCCTGGTAGTTCAAAATTCTTATAAAACTGTCATTTATAGATGGGCAGGAATCGGAAATCAAAACGAAATTGCGACGGAGGACGAGGATATAACGCGTTTTGTATTGAAATGTGATGCTATGCCATATGTACGATTTCATTGTATCCGATCCGATAATGTTGTAGACGGGACGCAATAAAACCACAGATTCATTAGGGGACAATTGTCCCGCGACACGTGTCGCTAGCGACGTCGGGTGAAGTGGCGCAACGTTGCCGGACTTCGCTCGACATGTCTGGCAACATCGTCTTCGCCGCCGACACGTGTCGCTTGACTTTGCATGATATGACGTCCGCACTTGTCGCGGGACATTCGTCCCTGAATCCCTGGTTGAGCGAGCACGATATACTTCTATCTCACTCTAATCCATAACTGCGTCTAGCGTGCACCGATATCTGACCGGATTGTGTGAAAGCGTAGGTAATGCTAAATGTTAGCGGAAAAGAGGTAGACCTTCGCGTCGTTCTAGCGAGCGAAAGCACCGTACGCGGGATACGTACCGTAAGGCTGTTTTCCACCAAAGATGTGCGAGGTAGCTAAACGGTGAGCGAGGTCAAAGTTTCTCGTTTCCACCAGCGCTAAGCTAAGCCAAGCTATGAAAATAAACGATCCTAATTGGTGGATATCAACACATCCTTAGCTACGCAGCTTAGCACATCTCTGGTGGAAAAGCAGCCTAAATTAGCCCAACTATATCCCCTCAAAGGAATAGGTAATTTATTACCAATCACTCTGTATAAACGAATAAAAAATCAATAAATACGTATTTTCCGTTAAAGTTTGTCCTTGCCCAAAATTCAATGCAAAATGCGTAGTTTTCAAAATGGGATACATTACTCTTACCTATTAATAGTTTTCGGCTTTGTTCGCGTTTCTAATAAACATGAATAACAAATATACTGTTATAGGCCTACCACACATAAAAGCAATAAATGTATATGACTATGACTATGACTATGACACGCACAAGCTTCACCACAGTTTTGCCTGCGCAGGCCGGTTTGTACACGGAACACGGAGCGTGTGGTTGGTAAAACTCTATAGACACGAAGTGTTCAGTTTTGGCTTGCGCAGGTAAAACTGTGGTGAAGCTTGCGCGTGTGGTAGGCCCATTAGATGCGAGAGCGAGTGTGACAGCAATTTACAGCCGAAAACTAATAATAGTACATACATACTGACATCAGTACAGACATACTGTACATCAGTGTGACTTTACAGTGCAATCGTCCAAAAAGTAGTCAAGACGTGTGCCGGTTTTAGCGATATTTGTGACGTTCTCAATATAAAGGGACCTTATGGAGGCAGGCGGTTACGCCGTTTTTAGAACTGTTACCATAGTATTTGTATAGTTACAAGAATAAGAAGTCCCTTTATATTGAGAAAGTCACATTTTTCTATTAGGAAGTTATGTCAAATAATAAAGATCACTTTAATGGCCGACAGCACAGTCAGCGTCAAATAAATAGGAGCAGCCAAAATAGCCAAATATATCGCAACACATCCTTATTCCTATAGTAATAAAGATGTGTTGCGATATATTTGGCCACTTTCGCTGCTTCTATCTATTTGATGCTGACTGTAGTGCCAAAGTGATGCAATTAGCAAAATCGTTAAAAGATCTTTTTGGATTCGATTGTAAGCCACTTAGACATGGTTCAATAGAGCCATTTTGTTCACTGTGGGCTTGGTTCCGATTCGTTTGTTAACCTTTTCACCGCCATAGACGGATATATCCGCACCACTGGTTCAACGCCAACGACGGAAATATCCGCCATGCATGATTGACACCGTAAAATAGACTTGGTGTCTATTAGGTAAGGTTGACATTAAGTTCTGTTTTTAGCTGTCATTGGCGAGTGAGTGACGACTTGTATTTGACATGACGTTGAAAGGGTTAATACAGTGTGTTACCAGCACCCGGGCTTTTTTTAAAGGAAGTTAAAACAACGTATATCTGTAACGTAACCATGACATTAATTTAAATAATAAACAAATTTTCAGGCTTTGTTAACTTTCTAACAAAATTTTAATTGCCAGCAATGTAAAGCACAGCAATTTGACAAGTGTAAATGACAGTCGACGGATACTAGTATTACTGCACTTAAGATAACAACGGCAAAGTAAAAGCACTTGTCACATTTGATAAAAACTTTATTACCTACAAACTAAATAAAACTTAAATACAAACCCCGCATTTTAATTAAATTCAGCTAAACTCTGTGTTCAATATGTCGGCCACCCTGACTACGGCACAATTCATAACGTCTTGTAATTGAATTACGAATTGTTTCAAATTCAGTATTTTCTTCCAGTTTACGAAAAGCGGCTGTAATTTTGTCTTTCATAATGTCTACAGTTTCACTATCGGTAGCAAACACTTCATTTTTGACAGCACCCCACAAAAAAAAATCCAAAGGGCTTAGATCAGGGCTCCTGGGCGGCCAGCGAGTGTGTCCAAAGCGTCCGATAAAACGTTGGCCAAAAATCTGATTCAACCTTTCCCGCACAACTATGGTTGAATGTGCTGGAGCACCGTCCAGCTGATACCACGTTTCGCGACGGTTCTCTTCAGGAAGAGTATTTAAATAGTCCACGAGTGGACCATTTATCAAATCTAAGAACCTATGCGTGTTCAAGGTCCCATCAATAAAAATAGGCCCGATGATCCTGTTGTTGTGAATAGCTGCCCACACGTTAACTGTCCACCGGTACTGATGAGCAGTCTCTCGGAACACATGGGGAATGTTTTCTTTATCATCCCAATAATGAGTATTTCTGCGGTTCCACATTCCGTTTCTAGAAAAAGTAGATTCGTCAGTCCATATTATTTTTTGTTGAAAGTCATTTTCCTCTTCACATTTTTGTAAAAACCAATCGCAGTAATAGTGCCTTATTGGCAAATCCCTACGGAGTAATTTTTGCACCTTTAAAAACTTGAAAGGATGTTTGCGATTCCTTTTTAAAATCTTGTGCACAGTTTTGTTGCTAGTACCGAACATTCGACCAGCAACACGAGTACTTGACGTTGGGACCCGCCTAAAGTGCCGGAGAATCCTTTCTTCAACTTGCACTGGCACGATCCTGTTCATAGCCCCTTCAGGCTGACCAGGGACTGTCGGGCTATTTTCACGCACTCGCTGTAGAGCCGCTGTTATCACTCGAGCATTGTGCGGATGTTGTCTATTTGGGAATCGTTCGCGATAAAGTCTTAAGGCGTGAGCTGCATTTCCGCGTGTTTCGCCGTAAATTAAAAGCATATCAGACAATTCTCGTGCATCGAAATTCATTTTACAGAAAAACTAATATCAATTTTGATAATATTTTCATGTATAATTTGACAATCCGACGTAAACACTTTTTAAATTGTTATGTCATAAATGTATAAAAAAAACTCTTTAATTAGTTTAAAACCTCCATACATAAACGTAATGAGAAGGACGACTGTAAATTTTGTGCTAGTTGTCACAGTTTTTTGCCCCCGTACCACGACATGCCTTGTACTAAGCAAAAGCGATACTGATAACGATGAACACGCAGCACATGCACTACATTGAAAATGGACAGTATCTAAGAAAATTAATTGTGAAGTTATTTTAATAATTTTTTAATTCATAACACTTGCAAACAATTGCTAAAGCAACATATTATCGGCAGTTTTAATAAATGCCCGCATGCCGGTAACACACTGTATACCGCGCTGTATTTTAGTGTTGCTTGCATGCAGTCTGGCTTTCATATTGCGCTTATGAAAGATGGGTATAATATTATTTTGGGCCACGTAATCGCGCGAAGGCGACGAGCGGCGAGCGGGAACAAATCATTGTTAAGAGATCTATGAAGCATGTTACCACGTTAGCGATGAAGTGATTTCTGTGTCTGTTCCCGCCGCCCGCCGCCGCTGAAAGTCGTGGCCGGGCTGGTATAGCGTTTTCTTCCATGTGCCAACGAGAGAGATAAAACAAATGCTTAGTTCTACCCTGCAGAATTAAAACACAATAAGTGCAACACGGCCACCATATCTTGATCTCATACAGATTGCCAGTTGTTCAAAGTTGGAGATCAATCTAAAGTGGCCGATTTACACTAAAGCCGTAGCCAGGCCGTAATGTTTAAGCTAATAAACTAAAAAAACATACAATAAGTCTTGAAAAAATCTTCGGATTCGGAAAGAATCGGTTAGAATCGAACGCACGCTCGCGAGAATACAATACAAATCCGAAAGCTATTTTAACTTTGGTTGATCAGTCACCAGCAATTATACTTTAGCCAACATAGGGTTCAAAATTATCTGACACTTCTCTTTTATAGTAGCAATTTTTGAAGCAGGTTTGGAATTCGTTTATTCAAACTATCTATTGTTAAGACCAACCGCAAATTATCAGTGCTAAATGGAGCAAAATACAAGACATGGTCGCCTAAGCTACAAGGTTCAAATTAAAATGACAGAACATTCGCTACAATACTTTTTGAAATTTAAATCGGTATCCGAGCAGTCTGTTGTAGCGATGCTGTCTTTACGATTTGAACCTTGTAGCTTAGGCGACAAAGTTGCGATTCAAATTAATTATTTTGTTATTTATTTCTTTCCGTTTTGCCCTGATAATTTACGGTTGGGCTTAACATTAGAAACAATACTATTGTTTGAAAGATTAGCACTCAAGTGGATTCCGACTTCTTGAAAAAATCCTACTAGACTAGAGGCATAAGAGCGTGCCATGTCAAATAAAAAAGTCGTCACTCACACGTCAATGACAGCTGAAAACCAGAGCAAATTTCAACCTTACGTCATAGACACTCGGGTCTATTTTTCGCTGTCAACCGTCACGGATATATCCGTCGTTGGCGTTGAACCAGTGGTGCAAATATATCCGTCAATGACGTTTATTTATTTATTTATTTTATTTGTCATACCAACAAAGTACACAGCTTATACATTTACAATTCAGATGATATACAGGAAGCATGGCCTGCCTGTACCTCAATAACAGGTATGAAACAGCATTCGCCAATAGATTAAACAAAGCAGTACATTGTAAAAATAATTATTAATTTAACTAAAACGATTTTGCTAAGATTAAAATTATAACTAACAACTATTTATTTATTTATCTCGGGAAGATGAAACGGGAACATGTACAAAAAAAGAAGAAATGGATTTATTAAACATTATTTTTGAATAATGGAAGTAGTTTACGTTTCCAGCAGACAATACTGTCGGAGTAAACGTCCAGGTCGTGCTCACTTTGGCATTCATTATACCGCGACTGTAATCTGTTTACAATAGAAAATTTGCCTAGGTTAGATTTGGCTGGCCATGGCCGGAAAGTTGTGGTGGTGATGCGTGAGGGCCTGACATTAGTGTTTGGAGCAACAAAGTTAAACTTCTCCAGAATATTACTTTCTAGAAGTTTCCCATTGATCACTTTGTGCAACAGTACCAGATCCAAATAATCTCTTCTTGTATGGAGAGGGTGCATTCTAAAATACTGAAGCCTATTGCTATAACTACTACGTTTACCAACTTTTTTTGTGCAGATCTTAAAAGCTAAATAGCGGGTAAAGGAGCGTTGCACCCTTTCCAAACGATCAATATGCACTTGGTACGAGGGACTCCACACCTGGCTACAGTACTCGAGACGCGAACGCACGAAGGTGTTATAAAGCGTAGTAAGAGTCTTAATGTTCTTGAAGTTTTTCGCGACCCTTTTGACGAAGCCTAACATTCTAAAACTATCTTGGGCGATGTTATCTATGTGACGTATAAAATTTAATTTACTGTCCAGAGTGACTCCCAAATCTCTGATAGTGAACACTTCTTCCAACATAGTACCTCTAATTGCATAGCTACTATTGGTTACGTTTTTGTTACGCGTAAACTTTATGTGTCGGCATTTAGAGGCATTAAGTACCATATTGTTTGTATCACACCACTGACTGATATTATGCAAGTCATTCTGAAGCAGATTTACATCATCAGCGCATCTGATTTCCCTGTAAAGCTTAAGATCGTCTGCATACAGTAAACATTTGCTGTGTTTGATTACGTCAGTTATGTCGTTAACAAACAAAACGAATAGTAAAGGGCCCAGGTGCGATCCTTGAGGCACTCCCGATGTAGCATAGTAGTATTCCGACTTGTAACCATCTTTCACGACTCTTTGCTTTCTGCCGGTGAGATAAGATCTAAGCCAAGCTAATATTTCACCAGAGATACTATAGTTGCGTAAAAGTTTGTTCAAGAGTATATTGTGATCAACCTTATCGAATGCACTACTAAAGTCCGTGTAGACTGCATCAACTTGTACCCTCGAGTCAACAGAAACAGATAGGTCATTGACATAGCGCATCAGATTAGTTGCAGTAGACTTACGGGACATGAAACCATGCTGATAAGGGGAGATCTGTTCTTTAACATGCCACGCCAGTCTAGGATAAATCAAGCATTCAAATAATTTCGAGATTGTGCTTAATAAAGAAATCGGTCGGTAATTATTTGCCTGGGTTTTGTCACCCTTTTTATACACAGGCACGATGTTCGCTTCCTTCCATACTACCGGAAAGGTGGATGTTTCCAGCGATTTGTTACGACGTTGAAAAGGTTAAACGCAATGTTGTCTAAAATATTATTGCTAGTGATTTTACTGTACAAACTACCACAACAACGCCATATTTAAAAGGAGTTTTCTTTTCCACGCGGCTTTGGACATGGTTTGTATATACTTTAAAGCGTCGACTGAGAATTTAGTGTGCGGTATTAGTAGGACGAATTCTCTGAGAAGACGCAGGGCCTCGCAGGAGCGGCCGCCGATGTCACATATCCCTGTTGCCATGAGAGGTATATCTTATCTGACACCTTACGGATAGAGTTCAATAAAGCGCCATCTGTTGTGGATATCTGTCATATTTTTGAGATTACTAGCTTTCCCCGCAACTCCGTCCGCGTAGTAATTTTTCGCTTATCCCTCGGGAACTATCAAATTATCATGCGTTAATCCAGGTGATAAACTATCTGTGTGCCAAATTTCATAAAAATCAGTCGAGCCATTCTTGAGTTATAAATGGTGTAACTAACCCGACTTTGTTTTATAAGGTTAAAAAAACTTGTCGGTATATAAAGTATACGATGTCCGTCTTCATGTAACAAATACTCCAGTTGTTGAGGTATTTGTGTAAATGTTATCAAATAAATTTTATGGAAAATTTCATTTATTGTAACACAGTTTGTACTGTACTTTTAAAACTGATGATAAACTGTATAAAAAGACGAGTCAAACGAATCCAAACTGAACAGGATTCGCACCGGCCATGGTAGATGCGCCCATTATAAACACCTATGTGGCTGGACCGAATCCCCCCGCTGCGACTGCGGTGCGGAGTCCCAGACCATCGAGCACATCACGAGGGAGTGCCCCCTGGGGGCTTATCCTGGTCACCCCGATGACTTCATCCTTTTTACCCCCGACGCCGCCAAATGGCTAAGAAACTTGGATATTTGCCTATGACATCTATTTTGCTACAATGTGTACATAATAAGTGCCATACGAATAAATAAATAAATAAACTCGACGGATCTCGTATTAGCCATTGAGGAGTTCCTATAATCACCTTTCGTCTCCATCATCATACTTGCTCGATGGTGCCATATTATTATGACATCGGAGTATGCAAAATTTCAAGTCAATCCGACAATTAAAGGTAGGGTTAGATGTAGGGTTAATCTTTTCAACGCCATTTCAAATACAAAAGTCATCACACGCCAATGACTGAAAACCAGAGCTAATTTCAACCTCACGTCATAGACATTCAGGTTTATTTTTCGTTGTCAACCGTGACGGATATATCCGTCGTCGGCGTTGAACCAGTGATGCGGATATATCCGTCAATGGCGTTAAAAAGGTTAAAATCGACTTGTAAGATTTTATTACATAATTATTTAGAAGCTAATATAAGTGTGTTAAAACCACGTGATATTCGTCAGCCAATAGAAGCAGAGCACTGATATGTCAAAGCTCGACAACAGTTTTGGTTGGCTGTTGAACAGAGCCATGCGGTTTGGTTTGTTTGCATTTTTTTAAGTACTTAATCAAATGGAGTATAGGCATATACAGGAGTAAATGAACGGGCCATGGAGGGGAGCTATTTTAAATACTTTAGATACCTAGCTTATTTTACTTGAAGGAGACATTTTTATTTTTTCCAAATAGAATAGAATAGAAATAATAATAACTACATTCACTGTTTCTTTTCTAAACACTAAGCCGGGAATTACATGACTCAGGAACAAATACTCTCACTCATCACACAAATATTTTCCCATACCGGGATTCGAACCCGGGAGTCCCGGGACCGCTAGCTGAAACGCGATAAAGCGTATAAATGATTAAAAGTACCTTACTCAATCTTCAAAACGTGATTATGGACTAATGGTAAATTGGTTAGTTCACATATTTGCCCTTGTGTTTTTTATTGCTATCGATCGACAAACAGACGGACGGCCCACCTGCTGCGAAGTGGGCACCGCCGCCTGTGGACATTTGCAACACCAGAGGCGTCACCAATTTCCATTGACCCTCACTTTACACGACAAACTGTTCTAGATCGGTCTCCAAGCGCGGCGGCCACGCGTTCGGTATCAGCCGTAGACGCGGCGGCGGCGCAGCGCGCCCGCGCCCGCGCCCTCTACTCGCACATGACGCGCGCTAAGATGGCCGCCGGCACCGCCAGCCTGCGTAAGTTCCACTTAGTTATACTGTTGACCCGATAGATGGCGTTGGAAGGTGTTTTACCTCGCGCTATATGTTTAGTAACGCACTCAACAGTGTGAAATGGTTTATTTTATTATCAAAGTTTATTCTGTAATAAAAATCTAATTCGACGCTTTCTATGAATTCAGTAATAATACATTTCTTTTAATTCCTAACGCCTTTCTGTAGAGGGAGAAGTGGCACAACAAGGTATTTTACTCTAGCGATAGATTCCAACAATGCACCTAATTATTCTTATGCACCTTTTTGTTGCAACGCATCATTACGGCTTAGCTTTTAGTGTTTTTTTTTTTTAATGTTTTATCTATGAATAGGAGAGGAGACAGCTAGTATGCTTCACGTCCTCGCGGGTTCTCCCACCCGCCCCCATCCCCTAAATTTAGAAAATCTTGACAAAATCCCTGATTTTTTTGTTTAAAAATCCTGACATTTTGCATGCTGCTCAGTTTGCTTCAGTTTTATGTTTGTTATGTTAATTAGGCAACATTTATCCAACTTAAATATCTGGCCATTTTGAAACTCAAAAAAAAAAGTTCCATCCTTCGATCGTAAAATGAGTCAAATAATAGGCTGACATAGTTCCATAATTCATTTCATTGTACAGTTAAAGTCATAAATATGTGTACCTACATTTTAGTACCTTGTCTATTTAATATCACGTTTAAACTGCCATACACATATTTAATTTTGTACATATGTTTATGAGTGACCTTGACTTTACAATGAAATGAAATATGGAACTTTGTTTGACTATTATTTTACTCATTTTACGATCGAAGGTTGGTAGTTTTTTTTTTGAGTTTCAAAGTGAGGAGAAATTTCCTTGACTGTACAATAGTGTTAACATACTTCCTTGACTGTACACCAGTTGTATGTTACAGTATTAATTTGTGGTGTTTTCCGTAGCTCGAGCGAAGAGATCCCCGGTGAGCGGCAGCGGAGTCCCGCCGAGCCCGGAGCGAGCGGCGGGCCGGTCGCGGTCGAGGCCCGGAGTGTCGCAGTCGCAACGTAAGTTCACTATCGCTGCCCCCTCGGGAACTGTCTATTTTTGTCAGCGGTTCAGCCGTGAAAGCTTAACAACGAAACTCACTCGTATTTTTAACCCCCGACGCAAAAAGAGAGGGGTGTTATAAGTTTAACGTGTCTGTCTGTGTATCTGTGTATCTGTCTGTGGTATCGAAGCTTCCAAACGGATGAACCGATTTTCGTTTAGTTTTTTTTTTGTGTCATAGATAATTTTATCCCGAGTGTTCTTAGCCATGTTTCATGAAAATCTGTTCAGCCGGTTGCAGATCATCAGCTCTTTTCTAGTTGATGAGGGGATCTGATTTTTTAATTCTTGAAATCTGCTAGTGATGAAGTCCCTCCAGTGAAAATGTACGTGCTTGGAGCCCGTTAAAGGTTTTGCTCATTGCTCAGAGGGTTTTTAGGCGCAGATATCGGAGGTTTTTAACTCGGTTAGGTTATTTAATGTGTATTTATTACCATAGCAACGTCGCGTTCGTCGTCGCCTTCGTCCCGCACGAGCGGACCCATGTCCCTGGCCAGCGCGCGGCGGAGACCGTCCGGGATACCCCGCTCGCTGGCCGGGTCCCGGGAGACCAGCCCCACCAGGAGCGGGCGGTCCAGCAGCGTGCTGGGCTCGGCCGCGCGCCGGCGCGACCCGGCGGAGCGCCCGGCGCCGGCGCGCGCGCCCGCCGCCACGCTGCGCCTGCTGCAGCAGACGCGCGACGCCGAGGCCGTGCTGCGGGTACGTACGTGACGCGGCACCGGGGCCGCCAGGCCGCCGCCAGGCCGCCGCCAGGCCGCCGCCAGGTCCAGCGGTGCGCGTGTCGGTATACATACATAAAAAACAAAAAAATGTACTATAGATACCAGGCAACGATAAACTTACTTATATAAAGAAATATACTTAAATACATAGAAAACATCCATGACACAAGAACAAATACTCGCGCTAATCGCGCAGAAAGTTAGATTGTACAGAGCGTTTTGGTATTGCTCGTTTTATTTTCAAAATTTCCTGTTTCCCCTAGTTTTAAACATATTGGACTGTATTTACTTTTATACAAAACCTCTTGATTTTGAGATATTTGCCATTTTATTTCCTTTTACCATTGATAATTTTATGATTTTACCGCAAAAAACTGGTTAAATAAAAGGGAATTTTTGTATTTACAGTAATTTCTTTAATTTTGGGAATTATTAAAAGCTGTTGTTTTTAACCTTTTCAACGCCATTGACGGAAATATCCGTCACGGTTGACAACGCAAAATAAACCTGAGTATGTATGAATTAAGGTTGACGTCTACTAAACAGACAACGATAGCAATATTTATTTATTACAGAGCCCCGAAGACAGCTCCGCGTACGACTGCGGCCGGCGGGACGACGACTCCGAGGCCTCCAGCGTTTGCTCGGAGAGGAGTCTGGACTCCTACAGGAGGCATGATGTACGTACACTTAGTTGTATTACTTAATCTTGTGAGGCTTATGCTTTTTTAAATATAACACTGTTTTATTCTAGAGTATATCCTGGTCGGGCTCCGCGTCGCGCCTCGGCTGGGAGGGCTCGCCGCCGCCCCCGCCCCCGCCTGATGACATCATAGCGCTCTGCGCGAGCACGCATTGGACCGAGCGGAAAGATGGCCTCACACATTTGGTAAGCAGGCGAGGACGCGACACTTGTCAGGATGGCCGTGTTGTAGTGAGCATGCAAGGACGCGAGACTTGTTAGGATAAGCATGCGAGGATGTGAGATACGTCAGAATGGCCGTGTTGAAGGTTTGTTATCAAGCAAGCGGACTCCACGCTGGCTTGGTAACACTTGTCAGAATGGATGTAATGAAGAATGCGATGACGTGAGACATCAAATGGCCTTGACAAAACCTTTGGAGCCGTTTTCAGTCAATTATTTTCATATTTACTATTCCCATATCCCACCTTTACTTTACTTTAAGTTTACCCATCGGCAAACCTCCGTTGACCTACATGGAGATGATATAGTATTTTGCCTATTTTAACACGTCTACCCAATATTTTTCTGGTGAATGTATGTACCATCTTTAAATATGCTTAGAAACCAAACGTTAGTAAAAAAAATCCAAACCAACCTCAAAATACCTTCCACAGGCCAACTATCTCAACTCCGGCCGTCTGCTCACCGACTCCCAACTCCGCCGACTCACCGAACTACTGAACAAGATGTTTGTGGACGCTCACACCAAAGTGTTCTCCCTTCTACTGGACGCTGTATGCGAACTGCTACTGGTTCATTGGCAGCAGCTCAAAGATTGGCTATACCAGCTCATGTTTAGGTCAGTACTGGCATAGTTGGGAAATTGTGGAGTTGAACCTTACTGCATGCAATGATTGTAATAAGTTGCCCAAGGTGCTAGGAGATGCTTACACCAAAGTGTTCTCTCTTCTACTGGACGCTGTCTGCGAACTACTACTGGTTCATTGGCAGCAGCTCTAGGATTGGCTATACCAGCTCGTGTGTAGGTCAGTACTGGCATAGTTGGGAAATTGTGGAGTTGAACCTTACTGCATGCAGTGATTGTAATAAGTTGCCCAAGGTGCTAGGAGATGCTTACACCAAAGTGTTCTCTCTTCTACTGGACGCTGTCTGCGAACTACTACTGGTTCATTGGCAGCAGCTCTAGGATTGGCTATACCAGCTCGTGATTAGGTCAGTACTGGCACAGTTGGGAAATTGTGGAGATAAACCTTACCGTACGCGATGTGTGTAATAAGTTACTATAGATTTCGATTATCTACTATAAACCAGTTTAACTTGTAGGTCAATAAACATTATTTATTCTCATTTTTAGTGGTAAAAATAGGCAGGTTTTGTACTTAAACTTGCTAAAATATGAATTAGGGTAAATAATCCTATTGTCAACACCCATTAAATAATGGGCACGTGTTCTTTTTAATTAATACATATATTTGACGATATTAAAAATTTTAATATGTTGTTTTAAGGTTACTAATGAAACTCGGTACTGATATTCTCGGCTCCGTGCAGAGCAAGATAATGAAGACTTTAGACGTGATCCACGAGTGCTTCCCGCCCGAACTGCAGCTGCATAATATATTCAGGTAATTCACTAGTATTATGAGATTGTCCGTTAATATTTATTTACTCACAATGTTGAGCGTACAGGGTCGAGGACTACTAACAGACAAAAATGCTTGCCTAAACCAGAAAACGAATAGCTTACTACTACATAGATAACTTCATAATGATGTTTATACTAATCATAGTTTTTAAGAGCGTGTATACTTACAACTTTATGAGTCTTGTGTTACTTGAAATAAATGAAATTTTATTTTATTTATTTTTATAATTCATGTAAACGTTGTATATTGTCTAGGTGACACGGTTAATGTAGGGAAACATATCGAAACTCATTTATGTGGTTATCTTACACATGTGTATATGTGTAGATATAAAATTTATTTCACTCGTAATAATTTTGACATGTTTTCCTGCAGAACTACGCAGGTATTTTATATTATATTTACAGTTTTATATAATTTTGGAATAAGTATTTTTAAAGAGTAACTATGAGTTTCTTGCGGCGCTTCTTCTCGGCAGTGGTCTCTTGGGTAGCGCTGGTAGACTGCTCATTTCTATTAAATAAAATCCTGCTGTCATAATAATATTATAAATGTGCAAGTTTGTATGGATGTTTGTGTTTCAATCATGCCTGTTTAGGCGGATTTCGATGAAACTTGGCACACAGATAGTTCAGTTTGAGATCGACACGTTACTTTTTATCCCGGAAATGTTGATAGTTTCCGAATGAACATCGACAAACGGCTTCTACGCGGGCTGAAGCTTGTTACAAATGTAACTGATATTTAGGGGAAATGTCATTATTTATTTGCAAAAAAACCTTATGATGATGTGTTGTTTCTGGCAGGTTCCTGGCTGACGGTGCCACGGCCCCCACGGCGAAGACGAAAGTGGCCGCGCTGCGGTTCCTTGCGGAGCTGGCGCACGACTACTGCACGCCCAACGCGCTGTGCGTCGCCCTACAAGGTAAACTAGTTTTATTTTGACGTAGAACTTCTCAGGGGGCGATTCGATCATCGACAAGTGAACGTGTTGAGAGTAAAGTTTTATAGACGCGTCACAGTTAGCCACGTTTCGTTACATGAAAGAGAAGATATTACGTAGAAAGAAAGAGAACTATATATTTCGATATCCATTATTAAAAAAAACTATCGAATTTTTCAAGAAGTTTAACTTCTATCACGGTGTACGGTGTAAGTTCGTTCACGGGCTCAGTACGGTGTGGCCGTAAAATTAAAAAAGCATGTTTGGCCGTGTGATCGAATCAGGAATGAGGAGATCCGCACGAGAACCAAAGTCACCGATATACGAATTGCTAGACTTAGTGGCAGTATATCGCTCGCAGAACAGATGGCCGTTGGGGCCGAAGAGTTCTCGAGTGGCGTCCGCGTACTGGAAGACGCAGCGTGGGCAGACCTCCAACAAGGTGGACCGACGACGTGGTTAAGATTGCGGGAAACCGATGGATGCAAGCGGCGCAGGACCGGTCCTTGTGGCAAACCTTGGGGGAGGCCTATGTCCAGCGGTGGACCTTTCGGCTGAAATGATGATGATGATGTTTTGCCGTCTATAACCCATAAAATCATTGCTTTTTGTATTACTATAATCTGGAATGTCATCTTAGCTTCTTACGTGTTCTTTCAATATGTGTATCTGTCAGTGGCATCGTAGCTCCCAAACGGATTGATCTACTTTGATAATTTTTTTTGTTTGAAAGTTGGTAATCCATTGGCCCATTTAAGATTAAGAGATATGAACTCTGATATTAGAAGTACCAATGTTGTCGGGGGTTTTTATCTATGTATTAATTGGATTGATTTGTGTCGTGCAGGGGGCGCGGCGGGCGTGGCGGGGCGCGCGCTGGGCAAGGCGGCGGCGCTGGCGCAGGAGCCGCGCGCCGCCGACGTGCGCGGGGCCGCGCGCCGCGCGCTCGCCTGCCTCTACGACGCCAACCCCGTGCCCGTGAGTGTTGCGCCGCCACCGAACACAACTAACATTTCACGCGGAACAAACTTGCACGATACCCGTTCGAGCGATCAACAATTTAATCATATAATTATAGCCTATAATGTTCATATAGTTATAGACTATAACCTTCCCAGATAGTCCCCCTTTTTATTGGTGAAAACTCCGTGCAGTCCTTTCTGAGATTAACCCGGACAAACACTCGGAGGACTTTAGAGCTGCCGCACATTGGGCCACTAGTCGCGGCCACAGCGTAGCCACTAGTGGCCGCCACAAGCTGCGGACGAGTTTTTTCATACATTTTGTATAGCATCGGCGCACACCGAGCGTTCGAGTGGCCGCGTCTGAGCCACAAGCTGCGGTAGTCGCCCGCGCTCGCTACTAGTGGCCGCGTTTTGTCGCTCGCCTCGCGCGCACACTCAGATTCAGATTCAGATTCAGATTTTATTACTCAACATAAATTACAGTATAAATTGCACTTCATGTCAAATTACAAGTTATTATATTGAGATCGTCAGAAGTAGAAATTACACATCAATTATGAAAATACAAAATATAAAATTTAACCTCCATGTTAATGTCATCTTATAAGTATATCTCCATTAAGGATCGTCATAACATCATAATATAAATACGTGGTCAGTAAAGAAATCAGGAATAACAACATATAACAACAATGAAAGTCAACACAAAATACATTAAATGTCAATATCATTTATATGTCAAGTTCTGTATACTCATTGACAGAATAAAGTGGATTATCCAACAAAAGATTTCTCAGCCGGCGCCTAAACGTTTCGTCAGATGGTTCTCGGCCACAGTCGCCGGCTTCTCCAATAAACAATAGCCAATAGTGGCCGCGATTAGTGGCTGCGTCTAGTGGTCGCGTTTAGTGGCGGGCACTAGTGGCTCAATGTGCAGCCGCCCTTAATTTATAATATGTAGTGATAAAAAATGTGCATCTCATTTAATCAGTATTTTATTATTAATCATCATCGAACATCATTAAACATTAAAGCAGCGTCCCCATAGAGCATTCGCGTGTAATGAGCATTCGGCGTCGAATATTCGAGTGGAAGTTGAGCCGAGCGTACAAATCTTACAAATTATTGTTCGTTTACAAATGCTCGGGTAAGAATGCTCTCAGTGAGGACGCTCCTTGCCAGTGTTTTCGACAATATGTGACGTTCTCAATATAAAGGAACCTTATGGAGGCAGGCAGTTACGCCGTTTTTAGAACTGTTACCATAGTATTCGTATAGTTACATGAACAAGAAAAGCGTAACTGCCTTCCTCCATAAGGTCCCTTTATACTGAGAACGTCACATTATTTTTTTTTGTCTAGTTCACGGCGCTGATGAGCGAGCTGCCTCCCGAGACCCAGGGTCTGGTTAACGGAGTATTGCAGCAGCACGTCCGGAGAACCTCTAGCAGTAAGTAGAACATGGTTTATTTATTACTAGCTTTCGCCCGCGACTCTGTCCGCGTAAGTCGTTTATAGTCGTTTATAGTCGTTACTATCCTATGGGGGCGTTTTCCAAAAAAAATACGCTAAAAAAGGGCTAAAATTAACAACGGTAATTGTTTCGCGTCGCTCCGGGTTCTATTATATACATAAACCTTCCGTGAAGAATTATCTAACTGATGGTGAAAACCGCATCAAAATCCGTTGCGTAGTTTTAAAGATCTAAGCGTACATAGGGACAGATAGACGCGGAGGGCGACTTCATTTTATACTATGTATTGATATATCACAACATTCATATTTTATATTTTATCGTTGCAATTTTTTTATGCTGTTTTAAAATCTAAAAAGGTTTGTACAGTCAACGTCAAATAGATAGCAGCCAAAATGGACAAATATATCGCAACACATCCTTATTCCTATAGTAATAAAGATGTGTTGCGACTTGCGACATATATAAATAGAAACATTTATTCGACGATCACAAGAAAAAAAAAATACAAAACAAAGATTACAGATTATAAAAGAATGGCAACACACACAGACACCAAAGTTAAACAGTAACGGTGCAGTTACACGGGCAACCCTTCGAGCAATAATTGCCCGTCAACAATAGCTTCTCTTACTCTAATTTCGTAAGATAGAACGAGACACGACACGCCCATAGACGGCCGGCTAAAAATTGCCGAGAAAAGTTACCACCTTACCACCACCACCACGAACGAAAACGAAGGAAAAGAGGTATAATTTAAAAAAAAAATACAATTGTAGCGTAGTGTTGCCACGGGTGATTCTTGGCCATATTGGCGATATTTGGCCAGTTTCGCTGCTCCTATTTGATGCTGACTGTACAACCGACATTTTTTTGTCTATCTATTTATTTATTTATTAAAGGGAAACAAACAGCACAAAATAATACATGTGAAGATAATACATTATAGAAATTACATACCTAGGCCAAAGAAGTTTCCACCGCTGGTTTAAATTACATTTGTTACTCAAATTGGAGCATGTTCTACCTAATATTTTAAAATAAATGTATTCTTAAGTAATCTATTTGCTATATAGAATCCTTTTTATCTTTATTATTTATCAACTTTTTTTTATTTATTTATTTATTTCTATTTATAATTTTATTTTTTATGGTGGAGATATATATATGGTGGAGATTTTTTGTCGTCAAATAAAGGGTTAAGCTATTAATGAATGTCGACAGCCGGCAGCGACTCCCCGCTGCGCGCGTCGAGCGCGACGCCCAACTCCGCCGCCGCCGACGACGTGTACTCGAGAATCAGGCGCACGACCACCGAGATACACACGTACACCGCGCAACATGCTAACGGTAATAAGGGGCCATTACATAAATTACATCAAATCAGGAATGAGGAGATCCGCACGAGAACCAAAGTCACCGACATAGCCCTAAGAATTGCTAGACTTAAGTGGCAGTGGGCGGGACACATCGCTCGCAGAACAGGTGGCCGCTGGGGCCGAAGAGTTCTCGAATGGCGTCCGCGTACTGGAAGACGCAGCGTGAGCAGACCTCCATCAAGGTGGACCAACGACCGGTCCTTGTGGCAAACCTTGGGGGAGGCCTATGTCCAGCAGTGAACGTCTTTCGGCTGAGATGATGATGATGATGACATAAATCACGTCACACGAATTTCATGACTGAACTGACTTGATGATTTTTGTGATCAAATCGTGTGATGAGCGAGGAGATCGTTGTCTAGTACCCATAGTACAAGCCTAGAGCTTAGTTT
The DNA here is from genome assembly GCA_963241965.1 of Tortrix viridana. Lineage (NCBI taxonomy): Eukaryota > Metazoa > Arthropoda > Insecta > Lepidoptera > Tortricidae > Tortrix > Tortrix viridana. Next base: position 6,801,044 of record OY725200.1, read on the forward strand.
GGGACTAGGTCAATTTGTGTGAGATTGTCCCACAATATTTATTACTTATTTATACTGACTTGACAGCGGCTCCGTTCACATAGAACTCGTTTATTGCTACGCCTTCAGGGAATATCACATTTTCCGAGATAAAAAGTTTCCTTTGTCCGTCGCCGAGCTATAAACTATAAGGCGATACAATATAACATGAATAAAATTATTTATATATTAGCTTCTGCCCGCGACTCCGTCCGCGTAGAATTCGTTTATCGCTGCTCCCGCGGGAACTTGAAATTTCCGGGATGAAAAGTAGCCAATGTGTTAAACACACAATCTTTCGCATTTATAATATTAATAATTAGTGAGAATTAATATTTGGTTGCTAATAATAACTAATTGTTGTAATACAGCGGAGTGTGATAACCACATGTCGAGCAAGGACTCCGGCATCAGTCAGATGTCGGACGTGACTCTATCGAACAAGGGAGTCAACGGGGTGCCGAATGGACATTATATTGCGTAAGTTTATATTTCAAACTAGCTGGTATCCTGATATCACACAAACAAACAAAAAATCTGTCGATCAGATCGCTACCAAACTTCACAGGATCATCCGCGGGGCTGATCTGCAGATTGTCTGAGAATTAGAAGACCATCTCTCAATTATTAAGTTATGTCAGTTTATCACAGAACTTTGGAAAAATCAGTCTGGGAGAAAAAACATCAATTTTTTCCCAAAAAAAAAAAATGGATGTACATCGATCTTCGATCAAGGATCAAAAAATTCTTTAAAACCATCTTAAGGTTAAGGTCACTATTCGAAAAAACTTTTTCGATAGCATTTATAGGAAAATAAAAGTACAGTTCAGTTGTATTATGCTTCAGGAGTATATAATTCTATGGATTGAGCACTAGAAATGTCAAAGATCTGGTATAAGTAGCTGCCGTGGTTTCGTCCGCTATCAAGCTATTTTTCAACCTTTATTATTCGTAAATAAATAAAAAAAAACTTATCCCAAGCTACTGGCGTAATGATCACCTATAGCCGCGGATGTTTTGATGTTGGCAGCGAGGGCGCGCGCGCGGCGTCGGCCGACAGCTCGGACGCCAGCACCAAGGAGTCGTCGCCTGCGCCCGCGCCGCCGCGCCTCGACCTGCCGCACGGGTAACTATACCTAGCTGCCCACGCGCCGAAACCATCAATAGGGAATACGCGTCAATTTTTTTTATCGCATTTCTTAACATATGAAAATACCGTAAAAGACATGGCAAAAAATGAAGTTAAAATTCGCCAAGAAATACGGGTAATGTAAGCATTTAAAACTACTAATTAGACAGCGATCCGACATGTACTGTGACGTCAGCGGGCACTACGGCCATATAAACTCCATGTTAAACTCTGTTTTGCTAGAAAGAGATAGAAACGAATTTTTAATGGCTTATATCTTGGTTGTTTTTATAGTTATTCGAATTTTTATCTACGGTTTGTTACATGAATGACTTTAATAAAATAACAAAAAAAAACATGCATATTCCCAATCATACACCTACACCTTCCTCATCAATCACTCAGTCCATTGGTGAAAACGTGAACATCCGTTCAGGAGTTTATCGCGTTCCGATAGTCTAACAGACAGACGGACGCGGGAACTTTTTATAACATGAAGTGAAAGCTTTTTTGCCTGTCGCATAATAAAGACTCCTGTTTGATACCTCGCTATATACGCTCGATACCTCGCTCGTTAGGATAAGAGATCCTAACTCCGCTCGTATCACAAGAACTGCTTACTACAAAACAAAAATGACCTTCTGCTGGAGTTTCTTGCTTTATTACCTTGTAATGTAACTTACTTTTAAGTATTATTGTATTTTATATTTGAAAAAATGACCTTCTGCTGGAGTTTCTTGCGGCGCTTCTTTTCCGCAATGATGGTATTGTCCGCAGCGCTGGTAGATTCACTCTATATTATTATGTGGCCAATTTACTGAATAAATATTTTGACTATGACTTTGAAAGATTAATAAAATACAATCAAAAGATGTTAATTATAAAAACAAGCAAGGGTTTTCTCGTATCTTTTTTTAGACTTCCGCTAACAAGTTATTCTCCTTTCTCAAAGCCGTTTCCATTTTTTTTCGAATGGCTATTGTATGCGTAATTATTGTGACCTTGGTGATAACAATGTTTTAATATACAAGATGGGCCAAAAGAAGTCATCCGATGTTGTTTGACTCTCTTTTTTTGAATTGTTACGCAAAAAAATAGACACGATTATTCCGCGTTCTTGGAGAGTGTATCGCTCCATGGCTTGTTCACTTGTATTTTGCATCTGTCAAGTCCACAAATGTCAAAACAGATTTGACATTGGCGAATTTGCAAAAATGAGAGCATCTTCCAATAGGGTGATTTCTTTTGGCCCACCTTGTATTATAAAACTTTCATTGCCATGGCAACGCTTTACAAAACTGTTACTACGCTGACAAAGATTAAGTTACACATCAGGTTTATAGGTATGTATTATCATAATTAAAAAATGCTTCTTTTTCCAGGGATTACAATTCATCCCTCCGAGACAAAATGAAACCATACGAGACTGACGAGAACGGATTTTTAATAACTAAATGTAAGTATATTCAGTCATTCATCAAACTCATCGATTCCAATCAAAATACCGCCATCTGAAATAACATCGTGAGGAAACCCGCACATTCGAATAGATGTAGCAAGAGAGTAGTTGCAAAAATATTTTAAAAGTAATCTGTAAATTATAGATTAGTATCTAACTAATTATTAATAATTCGACGACTGTACAAGATAATATATTTAGTAATTTGATGACGCGACACTGCCTACGAAGCTAGCGGTCCAGGTTTGGAATCTCGGTATGGACAAATATTTGTGCGATGAGCGCGAGTAATTTGTTCCCGAGTCATGGTTGTTTTCTATATACTCGTATATAAGTATGTTTATCGTTGTCTAGTACCCATAGTACAAGCCTAGAGCTTAGTTTGGGACTAGGTCGCGAGATTGTCGCCTGATATTTATTTTATTTCCCAGCGGGTCTCCGCGAGCAAGAAGTCCTGGAAGCCCTGTGCCAGCTGGACACGAGCCACGCGCCGCCGGAGCAGTGGGAGCAGCTGCTGCTCGCCACCCACGAGATCCTCAAGTACGGCGACTGCCGCAAGCCCTGCGAGTACTTCAAGTGAGTATCATCATCACTAAATACATATTACAATTAGGGCAGCAAGGAATACTTGAAAATTCCCATCATTTTATCGAATTTCACTTAATTGAACGTATAATTTAAACAAATTTCACTTCATTGAACGTATCATTTCATCGAATTCTATTTAATTGAACGTAGCATTTTATCGAATTTTACTTCATTGAACGCACCATTTAATCGAATTTCACTTCGTTGAACGTATAATTTCATCGAATTTTACTTCATTTAACGTATCATTTCATCGAGTTTCACTACATTTAAAGCTATTATCTGCTGAAACCATGTTTTGCTGGTTATCTTAAACATTAATTACTTAGGTTAAGTTAGACTTGTGATTACCAAAAATGTTTAACTCAAGCGGCGAGAAATGCTTTTCGATGAAATGAATTTTTTTCCGTGTTATTCCCTGATATAGACTTACCTATTTTATTCCAGGAACATTGTCCGAGTGGCCCTCGCTACGCTCGCGGTGGACGAAAGTGCGGGCGATAAAGAAAATTCTGAGAATGCTTCCAATGCACAACAAGCATCAGGTAATTATAGTTTAACTGTTATACATATTTAAGCTGCTTCCGTTTGACTTCAAAATAATTTTATAAATACATTTTTAAAAAAGTTTTCGCAAATATGATTTCATATCAAATTGCAACGGCTGGATGGATTTGGATGATATTTGGAATGGAGATAGCTTATACCCTGGATTAACATATAGGATATTTTGTATCCCGGAAAATTTGGTAGTTCCCAAGGGAAAACCGATAAATGACTTTTACGCGGACGGAGTCGCGAACGAATGCTAGTATAAATATAAGAACGTCGGTCAAAAATATAAAACATATTTTCGTTTGTAAACTGTAGTCAGATCTGTGCATAATATTAATCCAGTAATTTATTTACTCTAAATTCCTTAATTTATTTAATCACTTAACGATATTTCAATAAGTATTGAGTGCGATTCCTCGTGTGCATGCTGTGTTCGCACCTAGAAGGTCATGCAGCCAACCTTGTTTATTTGCTCTATCTCATGAGTCATAATGCTGTATTGTCCAGTTTGCGAACCTTATTTGTGACGTTCTCAATATAAAGGGACCTTATGGAGGGAGGCGGTTACGCCGTTTTTAGAACTGTTACCATAGTATTCGTATAGTTACAAGAACAAGAAGAGCGTAACTGCCTACCTCCATAAGGTCCCTTTATACTGAGAACGTCACAAATAGTTATTAGTGTTGTGATTTGTGGTGAAGTGTTGTGATGCGCGCGCGCAGGCTGGGCGACGGCGAACGAGCGCGCGGCGGCCGAGGCGGTGAAGGTGCTGGTGTGGCTGTGCCGGCGCGCGGAGACGCGCGCGCAGTGGCTGGACTACTTCGACCTCATCCTGCTGAAGCTGGTCAACGCGTACGGCGCGCTCAGCAAGGAGGTCATGCGCGCCGTCGACCACGGCCTGCCGCACGTGGCGCGCGCGCTGCCCGCCGCGCAGGTACGCTCACCCCGCCCTGCTAACGTAATAGACAGTTTTTCACACAAAACTACTGAAACAATTGCAACCTCATTACTGGGTAATAAGGTTGCAATTGCTACAGTAGTTTTGTGTAAAAAACTGCCTTTTACCGTAGCAGGGCAGAACCTGTTCCCATTCATATTCTACAACGGATTTCTATTTCCAATCTATTTTTTAAGATGGTTGTGAGACGACACTAACTGCGTAGCTGTCAACATTTTTTCTATACAAATTCATCTCCAGGGTGAAAACATTTCTCTATCCATAAATCAAGTCAGATTTCCACGATTTTTACCTGACTGCGTGAAGGAAAAAGAAGAGTAACGTGTTTAACAGTCTATGTATGTATGTGACCGAAAATCGGATGTTCCACTCTAGCTCCTAAACTACTGGACCGATTTTAACAAACGGGGAGTCATATGATTCGTCAAAAACGTGCGAGTGTCATAGGCTATATAAAACTTATAAGTAGAGATGGGCCGAATACGCACTTTGCCGAATACGAATATTCGGCCGAACATTCGGTTCAGCTCTTACCGAACCGAATATTCGGTTGCGCCGAATCGCTAGAAACAGGTTTTGACACGTCCGCGCTCAGCGCTCCGCGCGTTTCGGACCTTCGCGCTCGCGCCATTTGTTTTGTCGACCTTTAGTGGATAACTGAGAAAGATGATTAATAAAACTTAATTAAAACAACTCTGGTTTTTCTTACATAAGCTACAGTTTTTTTTTGCAAAATAATTATATTTATACAAGGTGGGCCAAAAGAAGTCATCCGATGTTGTTTGACTCTCTTTTTTTGAATTGTTACGCAAAAAAATAGACACGATTATTCCGCGTTCTTGGGGAGTGTATCGCTCCATGGCTTGTTCACTTGTATTTTGCATCTGTCAAGTCCACAAATGTCAAAACAGATTTGACATTGGCGAATTTGCAAAAATGAGAGCATCTTCCAATAGGGTGATTTCTTTTGGCCCACCTTGTATTAAGACGCATATTTATCTCTTTTTGGTAATTGCTTAGAATGCTGAAATAGGATGTCAATCCGACGAATTACGAAACAACCTACGCTCGTTATTTACTTTGTTTATTCGGTAAATATCCGGCAATGTAACCGAACTATTCGGCCGAATATGAACATTGGAAAACTTGCCGAATATGCCGAATACCGAATATTTATCGAATATTCGGCCCATCTCTACTTATAAGTATGACAAATGTTTGTAGCACAACGGAAAGTTTAATAGAAAATTTAATTGCGTGAGTTAGCATGTCCAACTTTTTGAACTCCACTCAAGTCAAGACTTGAGAGGATTGTGAGTTGACAGCTTTCCACCCCCTACCCTAAAATTTAACCGATTTGGACCAATTTTTGATATGTAATTAATTATAAAGAGATTATGGCCGAAATTACTATTGTATGAAAACAATTAGAAATGGGCCGAATACGGACTTCGCCGAATACGAATATTCGGCCGAACATTCGGTTCAGCTCTTACCGAACAGAATATTCGGTTGCGCCGAATCGCTAGAAACAGGTTTTGACACGTCCGCGCTCAGCGCTCCGCCCATGTTTCGGGCCTTCGCGCTCGCGCCATTTGACTTGTCAACCTTTAGTGGATAACTGAGAAAGGTGATTACTGATTAATAAAACTTACTTAATTAAAACAACTTATTTAAGATACGGTTTTTTGCAAAATAATTATATTTATATTTAGACGCATATTTATCTCTTTTTGGTAATTGCTTAGAATGCTGAAATAGGATGTCAATCCGACGTATTACGAAACAACCTACGCTCGTTATTTACTTTGTTTGTTCGGTAAATATCCGGCAATGTAACCGAACTATTCGGCCGAATACGAACATTGAAAAACTTGCCGAATATCGAATATTTACCGAATATTCGGCCTATCTCTACTTATTAGGGTTCGTCATACCGATCGCCAGTCGGGTTTTAGTATTTAGGGTACCGTACCCGAAGGGCGCCCAACGGGACCCTGTTATTATGTCTACGCTGTCCGTCCGTCCGTCTGTCTGTCCTAATTTTAAAGAGCTGGATCTTTTGAACAGTAATAGATAGCGGGTTGATTGTTTTTTTAGAATATGTGTTATTACGGCTGATTTACGAACAAAAAAAAAGTGAAATAATACAGGTCTCCGTACAAGAAACATTTTTTTTTCAACGTATTTTTATTTTTGTTGTATCGTAAAAACGGTAAAACGTACAAGTGTCAAATTTGGTATGATTATAGAACAAATCTTATAAAATAACAACAAATACTAAAAACCAGCCAAATGTGTACGGAACCCTCAGTGCGCGAGTCCGGCTCGCATTTACACGGTTTTTTAAAAGTTAGGTTAGTTTCTTTGATCTCTTGTAGCTATTATAAACATTTAGGTTTATACGTTTTCGTTTCTTATGCTACACGCTTGATAGAGAGTTCTTGGCTTAGTTTGATGACAATCTAAGCCATTTAGGAGTTATGAATTCTGAAAGTAGAGGTACTGATATTGTCGGGGGTTTAACCCTGTATAAGGCAGAGGGAATATGTGACGTTCACCATATAAAGGGACCTTATGGATGCAGGCGGTTATGCCGTTCTTAGAACTAGTACCATAGTATTCGTATAGTTACAAGAACAAGAAGAGCGTAACTGACTTCCCCCACAAGGTCCCTTTATACTGAGAACGTCACATATATTTACCACCATATTTTGTTTTAAACAATAAAAAACATATTAACCACGTAAGTCCTTTGTTTTTTTTAATGCAGTAGTCCTAACTACTAAATGTACTATAACTACCAAGTGAAGTACATTCGGCAGTTATTTGTGCTATGTGGTTAAAATGTCAGGTCTGTACTACTCATTGATTTGTACTTGTGCAAGTACGCGGGGACTTACGAAGTTAAAAATATAAATAAATAAATGAAAAAATTGGCCCCTGATTGGTTATGCGTTATAAAGGGTTAACTCGGTTATGTTATTTATGGTATTTCATCACTTTATCGAACGTGTCATTTCATCGAAAGCTAATTTCTGCTGAAACCTTATTGTCTTCAGGTTATCTTAAGCATGGGTTAAGTTAGGTTAGACCTGTGACCACCAAAAAATTATAACTCCTGCACGTGGAAATTAGCTTCCGATGAAATGAAATTCGATGAATGTAGTTTCGATAAAGTGACAGCTACCCGGTATTTATGCGTGGCCGTTGAGTGGTTGTATGGCGCAGGTGCTGGCGCTGTTGAAACCCGTGATCCGCACGCGCGGGTACCCGACGTCGCTGTGCGCGCTCAAGCTGGCGGCCGAGGTGGCGCGCGCGCGCGGGCCCGAGCTCACCGACGACGTCGTCGCGCCGCTCATGGACGGCGTCTCGCAGGTGCCCGCCCGCTACACTCACATGACTCACATAACCGTGCCGCCGGACGTAGACCAGCCTAACACGCACCGAACCAGCCTAACATGACCTCAGTGACAGTCGCATGGTGTTCAAGTTGCACGTGGCAGCCCGCGGCCGCCCGCGCATGCGCGCCGCCACCAACAAGCCTGCACTTCCACATAGTAAAAAAAAAAAGGCTGCTTCGATCCGTCTTAGAGCTGGTCTACCCCCGGTGTCACTGTATCGTGCGACTTATGGGACACTTCGCTAGATAATAATGACTTTATGAATTTTTCGACACCAAAATTTCAAATCTGTTTAATTATTATGTTTCTTTAAATTATTGTAAATTAAAATATACTTACTTATGAAAATATACCTTGATTATTCTCCAAAACTCATCTCCAAATCTACAGGATACATTTTAGCTCTGCTTTTCTTTCATATGCATGAAAAACAAAAGCGATAATTAATTGATCCTTAGTAATGTATTATGTGTTGATTTGGAAGAGACCCCTTAAAGGAATAAGTTCGCCTCTGTAAATACCTTTTGTATTAGTGTTTATTGTAGTGTTTCACATAGATACATTGTTGTCCCAGTTGGCGGACCACCAGAACTCGGCCGTGCGTAAAGCTGCCATATTCTGCATGGTGGCGTTCACGGCCGCGCTGGGCGAGGAGCGCATGCAGCCGCACCTGCGCCACCTGTCCGTCAGCAAGTGCCGGCTGCTGCAGGTACAACTTATTTTTTTTTTAATATACTTGCTCAACAAGTGCTACTTTTTATAGCTGTATATCGTGCGGAAAGTTGGATTTTTCGCACTAGTTTTTACTTTTTTTTTTTAATTCGATTGAATGACGGTTCGAATGATCGGTTTAAATGAGTATTATGCGTAACCGCTGGCTAAGAGTATTATGAGTGACCGCTTGGCTGATTGAGTATTATGAATGGCCGATAGCTTTCGTACACTTACTGTATTATTTCTGTTTCATTGACATTTTTTCGCAAATGTATTAAAAAGCGTCGTTTGATACTCGTGCGCAACTGTCATTTTCACTCGTCCCGAGCCTCGCCCCTCGCCCGCGGCTCGGGTTAAGACACCTCGGGACTCGTGTATATTGACATACTTTCCGCACTTGCATCAAAATATACTATTACATATGTTACAGTCTGTAAGGACGGTTGTATGTTTGTCCCTGAATTATTTGTTGTGTAACTATTAAATAAACGTAAACTAAGCTCATGGCGTGTACTTATGGGTACTAGACAATGATAAACATACTTAAAGAAATACTAAAATACATAGAAAACATACATGATTCAGGAACAAATACTCGCACTCATCACACAAATATTTGCCCATATCTCTAATAATTGGGATAAGGACAAGATGATGATGACCTTACCAGGAATCAAACCCAGGACCGCTGGCTTCGTAGACGAATCATATTTCTCAACGGTTGCCCCCAGGTGTATATAAGCAAGCACCGCGACGAGGCGTCCCGCGGCGCGGCGCCCCAAACGTAGCGAAGGAGGCGACGCGCGCACACCACCACCCGCGCCACGCAGACAGACTGAGCCTGATGCCTGATACCTGGTGACCTGTGATGACCCCTGATACCCGATGTGAGTTGGTGATAGTGATTGTTTGATAGTAGTTGAGTATTTTGATGATGTTTTATTTAAGACCTAATTTGTTATAGTAGTCGAATAACTGATTAATTATATTATTGTATTATGTACGCCATGAGTTTAGTTAGAATATATTGTGGACGAGCGTAATTTTGTGAATTATATTGTGTTTTGTTTAGATTAATATATATTTTGTTTTTGGAAAATATGCGGATCACAAAATTACCTGCAAGCCATATTAGATGCAAGTCATACGATTCTGAATAAAATTAAATGAATATAATGTAAATCTTGAAAAAATAAATTAAGTAATATTTATTCCGATTTGTTCTTGCTCATGGTTTATCTCGAACATATTTTCTGATAAGCATCAGATAGTTAATACATCATATATCGAATTATGACTTTTTATGTATAAACGTGTGCAAGATAACGATATTTTTTGTATTTTTCTAGCATTTTTGCATCATGTGGCGTACATTTTATAACTCGATATTTTATAATCAATAACAACCAACCGCTCAAGTCAAAGGTCATCACAGGTCACCAGAGTCAAGGTCATCATAGGTTCAAGGTCACCTGTCGCAGGCGAGGTCAGGCCCTGTCATTGGTTATTTTGTGATAAGTTACTGTTGATCTATGCAGAACTGTTAACACATACTATATGTTATTATACCCATATATGCCTCTATATGTATTTTGTATGGATTTAATTAGTACTATAGGGACATGGGTAGTTGACATACTTTGAAAATATATCCTATGCCTAAATTCGACATTTCTTAAACAAATTTCATATAATTTGTCCTGCTCTAGCTATGCTAATAAAAAGGAAGCAAGAAAGAGACAACTTGAACGATATAACAAAACAAGAAAACTGTTTCAGCAATGTCGTATGGCTTGATATTTTTTTAATTGTTTGAATTAATTATGACTACTCACGTTTTAACAGCAAATAAAAACCTTTTTTTAACATAAGCTATTGAAAGCTATAATTTTTTTTCTATGATTTCCAATCGCATAGATCAACGGTACGATTTCAACTATTCCTATTTTATTAAGGACTGTTTGAGGTAGAATATACAACATTTTTTTATTCAAGCTGCGCCAGCTGGTTGAGCCAAGATATCAGCTCAGCTCAGGTTAGAGTAAACCTTGGATCATGTTGCCAATTTCATTCCGAACAAGCGCCCTCGTTTTTGTCAGGCTATATGCCAAGTAGATCATGACACATTGGTGCAACATGCTGGTCCAACACAGGCCCAATGTGTGCAGCCACTAGCCTGGGGTGGGCCGTGAGATAACACTGATAATCATGCGCCTGCTCGTGTGTGAGGTACCTAAAGGGCCGGGGTTTAATTGTACTTGTCTGTATATACTTTGGTCCCACTCCCGGAAAAATATCTGTCTATCTGACTACAGTTCTGTCTGTGTAAAATATATACTAATGTTACATTACTCCTATCTTTAAGAGTGATCATAAATTTTAATAATGGTGAATATGAAAATGTTGTATGTCTACTGAATGTATTGAAAAGACATGTTTTATTTATTTTGTAAAAGGTTATCGTATGGCAAGGGGGAAAGCGCGCGTCAAAGGAATTTTGTACAAACTCTTGTATTTATTGTAGTGGTTTAACTTTAAATGACGACATTTTGCATAAAAAAGAAACAATATTTTGTTATTAGACTTTTTTTTAATTTAAACACTATTGAGATTGGTCTGTCAGGTTGAAGGAAAAAACGAAAAGGTATACAGGGTCTTTATTTCACCTTTTTTGAACCCATATTGCTTCTATATCGTCGATAGTTAACCGCGTAAGTAACGAATTCAATAAGGTGCTAAAATAAGCGAAGTCACTCGATATTGCACCTAGATTGCTTTAGTTCATAACCACTAAAGCAAATAAGGTGCAATACCGAGTGACTTTTGCTTTAGTGCATAACTACTATAGCAAATAAGGTACATTACCGAGTGACTTCACTTTTTTTGCACCTTATTGTATTTGGTTCTTACGCGGTAATGAACTACTACCGACGATACGTTATAACACTTTTAGCGTCACGGTAACTATTATTTATTCACTTGAAAATAACAGCTGCTATATATTCAACTATATAATAGCGATTTAGAAGCAAGGTGAGCTAAAAAATACAGGCCTTACTGCCCCACTCAGAGCCGTCAATTAAGTTTTAAGTTTGATTAAAGTTGCTGCGTCTTATTCTATTGCTATAGCGAAGAAAGTGGCAGCAGCAACTTTAATCAAACTTAATAGTTAATTGACGTCTCTGAGTGCGGCCGTGTAATACGTGTATATAGGCTTATAAATAGAAGACGCGCAACTGACATTCAATCTCATACTGACGTGTGCACGTCGTGTTTGGATCATTGTTTACACGCGAAAACACCGCATACTTAATGATTTAGGCCACTTGCAGCAGAATGTTAAATGGTTAAGGTTCAAAAAGTTGGACCCTATTAGCAAATAGCTGAGTGTAGTTAAACAAAAAAATAATGAAGGTGAAAAAAGTTCCGTTGTGCGACGAAAGGTATCCTTACAATGAGGGTTATCGCGCATTACTTTTTTCACTAGATGGCGCCACTGGGAAGCGAGTTTTTGACAGTTGATATTAAAAATTATGAAATTTAAGTATGTTATGTATCAAGGGAAAAAGTAAATCGTACACTCGTTTGCTCTTCAATTCAATTCTTTGATAAATATGGCTACTGTCCAGTGGGACAATTCTGCCAGTGTCAAGGTTGGAAGTTACAAGTGATCAGTAAAATGTTTTTCCAAAAGCAGAAACTGACACAACAGTTGGAGATCTAAAAAAAAGAAAATTTATTTACACACCTATTTCTACAGATACTAAAACTAAAATTACAATTTACAACTTAATATTAAAGTCATTAATATACTTAGCTAAAATATACACAAAGGAAGAATTTACAAAAGTGAGGACATAACTAAGGCTAGCTGGCCGAAAATCAGGAAGAAATTTGTACAAAGAAACTGGAATTTTTGGACAGTTAAAAAATAAGTGATCCGGAGTTCCCTCCTCGAGACCGCACTCACACAGAGAGTGATCCCGAACATGAATCTTCGCCAGAAAAGAGGGAGAACAAATGTGGCCAAGTCGCAGTCGAATTATGGTAGAAGTGGCAGACTTATTTAATTTATTAAATAAATAAAAAAACAAGGTTTTACAGGAAGATTGGGTTGGATGCTTCCATAATGCCTACCCTTGGAGGTACGAGAACAATTCCATAAATCAGTCCAGTGATCAGTTTGGTTTTCTAGGCTTATTTTAACGTCAACTGTCAAAAAGACCTCACATCCCAGAGGCGCCATCTAGCGAATAAAACTTTTTGAACTCCACCCAAGATTTAAAGTCAAGTTCAGTTTAGTTGCGTCACAATGTATGGAACGGTCTTTAGATTTTAAACTAAATCTTGATTTAACTTTTCCCTGCAAGCGGCCATTAACTATATAGACAGAAGTTGTTGTTGCTTCGTATTTCAATAAGTGTTTGGCAAAATGGTCGTCATTTAATTTCGTACCAATTCGGCTTAAGATTGGCAGTGTCTAGTGCGATGTATAAAATTATGTATGTTGGTAGGTATTTAACTCTAAATATTTTAGATAGATTTTGAACGCACTTCCAACTCTGTACGAAACAGTTTTTAAAAATGTTAATTATAAAACCAATAATTTTGTCGAGCAATGACGTTGAAAATAATGTGATGATTTTCGTAAATATTATCGTGAAAAACAAAATGATTGGTTGTATAATTAAATTCCTTCAATATCTAAATAGTATATTTTTAAACAGTAAAGCAGCTAGAATGATCGTCAGTAACATTAAAAATAAATCCATACATATTCCTTTATCATATTTACTTGAGCCTTAAGAGGTATAAGCGTTTCGCTCTCCCTTTAACGTTCAGAAAGAGATGTTTAAATATCCAAGGAGTTGCGAAAACAGTTTTGTACTAAATTTGGAAATCAACAAGGAATTATAGTTCTCAAGGGTATGTAGATAAGGACGTATATTGCTTGGCAATGTTAGTCTTCGGCAACTTTGTAAAACAATTATGAGTGCAGGCGTTAAAAAATGCCCATTTTTACAAGCTGTTTATTTTTATCTGTTAGTTATAGACAGTCAAGTTGGCGTGTGATCTTCCTGTGGTACAGCACAGAAGTAGTAAGTATTTATTACTTACTTTTGTCGTTGTCCGGATCAACCAGATATTTCCCAATATCTCATAAACTGGAGGGATTTAGGTATAAAGTTAAAAATGGGTACGTACAAAATTATGTGCGACGTGACCAATTTTTTTTAATTAATGTTTTACAAAGTTGCCGCTGGATGTCGCTTGAATCGCTGTCTCAAAATCTTTTTATATTAGAGTTAGTAAGAAATGAGAGCTTATTCTTGATTCAGCCGATATACTTCCAAATCTAAAATAAACAGTTCTATAGGTACCTAAACTTACAGAGAATATATGGAAATAATATTTGCGTGGTGCGCAAGAGTCTCCCCACATCTATCGACGCGGAATCAGCTTAAGCCGGTCAAAAAAAGACAGCTTTTTTAACTGGCTTAAGGCGCGTCGAGAGGTGTGGGGAGACCCTTAGACAGAACATAGACAGAAAAATTTTCTATTACCCCTAAAGATGATATAGCGAAACTTACAGAAAATAATATGGAGTTGTTAATACCACTGTACCTATCTTGTGAGTTTTGTAACTTTGAGAGAAAATCAAAATATAAGTAAAGAACCACTCCATATAGTTAATTCGTGTAAGTATAATTCCAATGATTATGACGAAGTTTTGGACTGGAAGTCTATTCCGATTTGCTTTTTTTATTAATGTATTTATTCTTGACTAACTCTTGCCCTTGGAGGACAAAGATTTAGTCGATTTGCTTTACTGCGCTGCTAAGGTAATAGGCAGTATTTTACACAAAACTATTGTAACAATTGCAACCTCATTACTGGGTAATAAGGTTGCAAATGCTACAGTAGTTTTGTGTAAACAACTGCCTGCAGGGCAGTTTAGACCATCTTGCTTTTCATTATGAAAAAATTGGGTTCGTTCTTTTTTTTTACCGACAATGGCTTGCCCCGCGTTTTTTTTAATACTTTGATTAATAATAATAAACTGTCGTCAAGTTACCATTGAATTGCGCTGTTATTTACATTTATTTCAGGGAAATTATTGCGAGAAACATACACAACGCATTGGTATACAACTCTGTTACAATGATTTCGCTTCAGTCATGTACATACATATAAAAATCAAATATTTAAAAAAGCAACTAGTTGTCTCCAAAAAAATGCCTTTGTCGTTAAAAAAACTGGTCAAGTGCGAATCTGACTTGCGCACCGAGGGTTCCGTATTTAAGATAATATGGCTCAAATCACTCACTTTCAATTTTCAAACCCCCATTCTAGACCCCTTTTTCAATTATTTATATATATATTTTTTACTAAAAACAAATTCGGGCTAGCAAGTTATATGTATAACTATGCCAAATTTCAAGTTGATAGCTTGTGTAGTTGCTGAGAAAAAATGTTGTGACATACAGACAGACAGACAGACAGACAACGAAGTCTCACCATAAGGGTTCCTTTTTTACCATTTTGATACGGAACCCTAAAAAGAATAAATTGTTGACGTGAACGTTAATACCATATAGAAGCGAGATGGACTAAAACAAGCGCAATAGAAGCCCTGATGCTGATATAATTCAATCAAAGTCATTATTCGATAGATTTGCTTTGGTTTGGATCTGCACAAATCAGCTGTTTCAATGGATTTTGGTGATTTATATAGATGAATCACTTTTGAAATGCATTCGTGTATGTGTCTACGCGTGTTAACTATGTCTAAGCTATTAAAAGTTAACTATGTCTAATCGTGCCACGAAAAAAGAGATACATATACTATCAGGTGCGGGAGCGAGTGTGACAAGCGATAGACAGTTGACAACTATTAATAAAACTATAGTCCATTTGCATAGGTAATTGAATGTGAACAAAACTACCACGTTAATTTGTCAGCCAATAGAAACAGAGCACTGATACGTTTTGACGTCTCGGAGCTCAACAAAACAATTTTGATTGGCTGTTCAACACGGCCACGTGGTTTGGGGTTCTAGTATTACAAAAAGCACCGAAAGGGGGAGAGGAGAGGACTTGGGGGAGTGGGGGGTCTGAATAGCGACTACATCAGTGTTTATTTACTTTTTATAATAACTATGATATGAAACTGTTATGATATGGGGGCCTTCAAGAAAAGAGCGTTCATCTCCCTAAAAGGCCGGCAACGTACCGACAACTCTTCTTGAGTTGTCGGTATTCATGGGCGGTGGTGATTACTTCCCATCAGGTAACCCGCATGCTCGTTTGCCTCCCTCTCTTATAAAAAAAAAAAAAAAAAAACTTGAACAGGTTTTGTAAAAATTATACCTTATGTGAGCATAGGAGGGAGGGGGGGAGCTTTGCTTACTAAAATCCTGCTTACTTTAATGCAATACTTTACCTCTTTGGTTTATTTACGTTTAGTTAGGTACTTGAACAATGATGTAGAAGGTATTGCCGTTTCACTTGTTGGATACACCAACTGCATCCGAATGCATTTCCAAAGTTATACAACTATGTATATGAATATCGGCTAATTATAATAAGTCGTATGGACTATCCAGATTTGAAATCATGTTTTTGTTGTGTACAATCGATTATGGTCTCTGAGAGTGAAGATGATTGTTTGTTGAAACGTATTTTTGTTGATTTGATCTATGAACTTTAGGTATATTTGATTTTTAAATTTCAAATTTCAATTACTAATTGTCATGTATCAAGTATAATTAAATCTGTATTGTATTTTTTGTATTTTGAGGGCGGGCTGGTTTCCGCAACTCGACGTCTAGCGCCTATTTTGCGTGCGGGTGGGATTAAATCTGTAATTCGACGGACTAGTTTGACCAACAATTGCCAGATATTAACGTATAGTAATGAATGTTGAATTCGTCTACTTAGGGCCGTGTTATTAAACTGACCTTGGCTGAGAGGTGTCTCAATACGCGTCAGTGACAGTTTTCTATGATTTGACATTTACTTTGTCGTGTCTTCAGGCGGGCATCTCGGCCGACATCAGTTCATTATGCGATAGACCAAGTCTAAGTGATACTATATAATATGTCCAAATTACCATCAGGAATTCATTGAATTAGATAAAATTATGATAAATATATAATTATTATAATTGTAATCACAGTAACGGACTTTTATTATTGCGCTCAGCCACGCGCCGGTTCTCTAGAACGTTTCTAGCGCGTACTATAAGAACTTGGAATGAACTTCCCGCTGAGATTTTCCCGATGCGCTACAATATGGGGCTTTTTAAAAAGGGTGTCATTAAATTTCTTCGAGACCGGCAACGTATTAGTGAAGTCCTTGGTGTTGCAAATGTCCAGCGGCGGTGGCCACTTCCCATCAGGTCGGCCGTCTGCCTGTTTGTCTGTCTAAGGCAATAAAAAATTATAATCTTTTATTTCTTACAACACTACCCGTACTGTAGCAACATTTGTAAATTTTAATTTGTCAATCTGGCTCTTGGTTTAGTGTTGACGATATTCAAAATTACATTGGTAGCTGACAGCTCATAGAAAACCATGATCTGAGCATGATCTGTGATTTATTCTATTGGGATGTTATACCAATATTTTAGTCACAAAATAAAGAGTTTAAAAGTCAAGTATACCTAAAATAAATTTGTTGTCACATTACCATTTTGTAACATAGGTGGCGCCACCAGCGTATGTGCCTTTCGCCAAAAATACTACGCAGTTCGTGTTGTGTTTTGTAATATGTGATTGTTTGACCAATATGCTGTAGGTGTAGCATGTTTGGTATGGTCATTTATTATTGGAAATAGGTACAGTTAATGTGTTTTCCTTTAATAAGAGCATCGGTTACCATAATTAGGGTAATGTACAGTCGCCATTAAATTTAAGCGCTCAAAATATGAACACATTCAATTAATGTAGTGTATAGTATATCGAACAGGTCAAAAAGAATGTAAAAGTCATGTCGTATCAGGACACCAAGGAGGCGGCCTGGGATCGAGCAAATTGGAGGGCTTGCTTTGAGCCGCACCGACAAGAGCATAGCTCTTAAATAAAAAGAAGAAATATTTAGAAACTGTTCACTCACCAGTACAGTCAAGTCAATAATATATATACGTCGAATATATGTTATACACAGATATTATTGTCAGTCGTGTAGTTTTTGAAGTCATAGCAACTAGTATATATTTACGACTAACCGTACAAGGTGACGGTTGGGGCTTCAACTCGGTACCCTATGATCACATCACAAGTCGACACTAATAACCGGTTCCTATAGATAAGGTTACTTCAAATTTAAATTTTACACATATGTGACGTTCTCAATATAAAGTGACATTATGGAGGCAGGCGGTTACGCCGTTTTTAGAACTGTTACCATAGTATTCGTATAGTTACAAGAACAAAAAGAGCGTAACTGCCTTCCTCCATAAGGTCCCTTTATACTGAGAACGTCACATATTGTATGTGGCCCATGTAAATTTTAACTGGAGGTATCCTTAGGTGGGACCGGAGCCGCAAACCGCTAGGTCACCAATGCTCTTTAAACATTATGAATGTTTTATGTACGAGTACATTCGATATGACATATATGCTACACCAACAACAGTATTTTACGTGTAAATTCGTAACGACATGAAACCACCTTCGGTTTTTTTGTATTGTAAGCAAGCATTTGTTTTCTATATAGCAAGATATAATATTATCCAAAGTGCTTTAGTTAGTATGTCGCGTTTTAAAAATATATAAATACGTTTATATATTTTTATAAATACTCGTATCACCTGGGATATAAAGTAAAAAATGAAACTGCTTCATTCAAACATGTAACAGGAACGATGTCTTTATTAATTCCCATTTAAACTTTAAACCTATTGTTTCTAACATTTAATATGTAGGTGACTCATGTTTTGTCATATATGCCAATGCTTTTTGTATGTTCTGCATAATTCAGTGTATAGAAAACTTTTATATGTGAAGAATCTCTTTTTCTCTATATGTCAATTATATATGTTTTAAAGACATATCTTAGTGATATCTTTGAAATATATGTCTTTGGTGTTACTTTATATAAGAATTTGTTGAACAATTAACAATAGGAGTAAGAGTAATACACTATGTATAACTTTACTTCAGGTTACTGAAATTTAAAAATTAAAGCTAATTTTTCTATTTTTTAAGTAATATCACACGTCACAATGTTACACATTGAAACATCACAAATGTTAATATTTTAACATAAACTGACAAACATTGTTTTTATTCATAAATTCTTATATAATGATACTATCTAAACCTTTATTAATAAAAATATTACACTTGTTTTGGGTTTAAAGAAAATCAGCGTGTTTATAATGTTTTGATTTGTTATTAATGTTCCAATATGAAAAAGGATTTTAAGTTTTTCACAATTGGCGTGTGGTTTGTGTATCGTATAATTTATATGTAAATTTGTTTTTACGCTGTGAAATACTTGGCTCAAGAAGTAGAAGATTCCAGATAATATCGGAAATACCGCCTGTCTCACCCTGTCAAGCAAAGCATATCTCTCAAATAAATTTAGCTCTTTCCCTTTCTTACACGTGAAAGTGAAAATAGAAAAGAGAAAATATTTAACTGACAGATGAATGTATTTCTCGATTGTGAAAGAGGCCCTTAGTAAAAATAATTGTTATTATAATTCATTAATAAATATTACCCCTTCCATTGGTTTTAATCCAATTTGAATACAGCAGTTGCTTCCTATACATACTTCATGTTACAGATCCGAAATTATGTCAGAAAAATACGTTATATATTTCATAGTTACTGGTCTTGGATTCAACGTAATTGAAGATTTACATATGTCTTATTATTTTCTATTTGAGAGAAGTACTGCCTACATTGGAACGCGTACGCTGACTTTTTTTAATAATATTTTTATTAACAAGGGTTACTTCGCTCTCATTTGTATTTTTAACAGCAAATAAATGTTTTGGAAGTGAATAATAGTTATGTTTCATTGTATTGATAATATAAAACGGCATTTATAAGTAATCGCTTGGGAGCTGTGTCAAATATTACCCATGATAATTGTATTGATTATTAATTGATTAATGTACGATAGTTATGAATAAAATGATTTTTAAGCCTTTATTACTTTGTTTTATTTAAAACCAGCGACCCTCGCTTCGCTCCGGGTACTATTATATACATAAATTTTCCGTGAAAAATGATTTAACTGATGGTGAAAACTGCATTAAAATCTGTTGCGTAGTTTGAAAGATCTAAGCGTACATACATACATACAGACGGTGGCGGGAAGAGACATTGTTTAATACTATGTACCGGCGACACTTCCTGGTTTCTTGTTTAGATTAAGTAGCTAATCCTCGCCCTCTTATTTAATCCTTCATATGCTTGGGTAAAAAAATACCAATTTCACTCTAGTAGGTATTTGATTTAATTTAAAAAATTAAGTACCTATGTATGTATTAAAATTCGGCAGGTATCCTTGCCTAAACATCGGAGGTGTTCAGACGAAAGTTTAATGTTTTACAAAGATATGCTTTCACAAACCCGAGGAAATAAATTTGAACGGTCAAAAAGTGAAAACTTCATCAAATTATTTAGTGCCAAATCCTGAAAACAGATGGGAATCCGGTATGTTACAGACAAAACAAAATCCAAACTTTTTCGAATTTATAGCTAATATTAGTAAGGGTGTATGGGCGGAGTTCAAAAAGTTGGGCATGCTAGGTAACTCACGATGAAAATTAGCCATACAATGGAACCGGCCCCCAGTCGTCCGCACTCTAGAAATTAGGTGTGGATAACTGGGAATAGCCCAACGGAACTTTTTTCGCCTTCATTGTTTGTATGGTTAACTACGCTTATCTATTTGTTAATTGACGACGCGTTTAGCCTAGTTGGTAGTGACCCTGCCTACGAAGCTAGCGGTCCCGGATT
Source organism: Tortrix viridana (assembly GCA_963241965.1). NCBI lineage: Eukaryota > Metazoa > Arthropoda > Insecta > Lepidoptera > Tortricidae > Tortrix > Tortrix viridana. The sequence goes on from OY725200.1 coordinate 6,821,847, forward strand.
CGAATCCCGGTATGGGCAAATATTTGTATGATGAGCGCGAGTATTTGATCCTGAGTCATGGATGTTTTCTATGTATTTAAGTATGTATTTCTCTATAAAAGTATGTTTATCGTTGCCTAGTACCCATAGTACAAGCCTAGAGCTTAGTTTGGGACTTGGTCAATTTGTGTGAGATTGTCCCTGATATTTATTTATTTTATTTATTTATTTATTGGGTCCAACTTTTTGAACCTTACCCATACATACATGCAGTCGCTGTAAAACTGAATTTTGCATCGTAGACTGCTTGAATTGCTGAATCCCGATAAATCCCGAATCATGTTTACAGGATATCCTAGAAATCGGTTAGGTTAGGTTGTAGGCTATTTCAAGCAGTGGGAAACATGTCGATGAAATGTAAATTCAACAAATATGTACAATCTAACTGCCGCACTCAGAGACTTAATTAACTTTTGAGTTTGATTAAAGTTGCTGCTGTCTTCTTTGCTGTAGCAATAGATTAATACGCAGCAACTTTAATGAAACTTGAAAATTAATGGACGTCTGAGTGCGGCAGTAAGAAATAAGGCGAAGTCAAATAAACATTTGTATTATCTGTTTTTCAGCTCACGTTCTAGAAAGAAACCCAATATGTTTATAACATTGAGGTTATAAACATACTCTCGATCAATTGTACAAACAATAATGACTAATTTAATATTAAAAGCGGATCGCAGTAAATAAAATGCTTTAACGATGAATAATATGTATTCTATTACGTGTCCCTAAGTGTGCACCTAAGTCTATAATCTCATTTAAGCACCGTTTCACAAAAGCTATGCTGTCAACATTGGTTTATCCTGATTATTTAAGTGAATTTGGTTGAAATTCACAAATGGGTCATACACAGTTAGGTTCAACATTGTCCCTTCTGTTCCTAAAAGTTAGCGACGTGGGAGTTTTTAACTCGTATAATTTCGATACAGGCCAAAACTACACCAGACTCCCATTACGCGGATATATCCTAACCCGAAAAATTTGGCCTGGAACAGGAGAGACAACTTTTGTTTGTGTGTGTGACCCAAATAATATAACTTACTCGTAAATGAGTACTTAATGCAATATTTTGTCTTAACGGGCGATATTTTAGCATAATTTCAAACTATTTAACTGGTACCAGGATAAATGATAATGGGTTAATCGGCCAACTTTATCGATAATGTGAAATAAATCCAGACAAGTTACAAATAAAAAATTACAATTAAGAAGCCATCTTTACATCATCATCATCATATCAGCCGCAAGACGTCCACTGCTGGACACAGGCCTTCCCCAAGAATCTCCACGACGGCCGGTTTTGTGCTACTCGCATCCATTGGCTTCTCGCGATCTTCACCAGATCGTCGTCTTAACATTAAACTTAGCTTTTATTGAGACCACGCGAACTTTAGGTGAATTGAATAAGCGCTCGAGTATCCGATCTCTGGATGGCCCGGGACCATAAAAAAACACTTTCTCTAACAGTGCACGTTCTCAAAAGGAGCACTTTTTCAGAAAGTACTTACACTTCTCAGTTTGTAAATACACTTTCCCAAAAGGAGCACTTTTTAAGGCATGACCGATCATGTAGTAAGTAGGTACAAGTAAAAATATTTCCCAGAGTTGAAATGACGGAACGGTGAGAAGTAGACAATTTCGCAATTTGGTTTCTATGTAAATATGTCAAGGGTCATATTGTGAAAGTGTAGGTACATTTTGCGAAAGTGTTGGTATATTCCGAGAGAGTGTGCGTTTTGGAAAAGTGCTCACATTGGAAAACTGTATTTTGTGGCAAAGTGTCTTTAATGGGGAATGTATACATTGTGGGAAAGTGTTCTAATTGGGAAAATGTAAGTTTTGGGTATATACTTTTTGGGAAAGTGAGCTTTTTGAAAATGTGCAATTTTTGACAAGTGTGTTTTATTAATTTATGATCCTGAGCGCTCTAGATATTATTTAACCAAAACACTCATGAAACTGAACAATGACTGCACGACGTCCTATAAATTACTATTGACGTCACAACACAAATAATAAAACAATGAAACCGACACAAACACCGTAACAAATCATTAACTACTTACATTTGCTGTAGATTATACGTAAGTCCATTATTCAAAGTCATTAGCGTTTTATACAATGCAAAGATAATTTTACACTTGGACAATATTGAAAAAGAACTTTCTTTGGGGGTCGCTGTTATCCGATATATAGTATCTCCAGTAAATCCTTACATACATAGTATAAAATAAAGTCACTTTCGCGTCTGTCTGTCTGTTTGTTTATTCGCTAACCCACGCAACGGATTTTGACGCGGTTTTCAGCATCAGTTAGATAATTTTCCACGGAAGGTTTATATATTAGTATCCGGAGCGAAGCGAGGGCGGGTCGCTATATAGTAGAGTCTAATACTTCAATTTCAATTTCAATACTGATACGTCAAAGTTTGAAAAAAGAGTTTTACTTAATAATTAGCTGTTCAATAGAGCCTTTGGTTAAGAACTTTTTTAATTAACAAATGTTTTTATACCCTCGGGGAATATTTTAATGATAAGTTTGATGTCGATGTATAAATAAAGAGAGGGAATAACGAGTCGGTGGATGAGAGAGTGAATCTTTTTACATACTTTTGTCTTAAATTTAGTAATATATAAATATAAATATCCCTCTGATATTGCTGTACCCTTGCAGGGTGTCACATGTATACCTGTGTATTTTTACTCCTAATGTAACATCTTAATGAGCTTGTAAATGTGATATGCAATAAACAATTGAATTTAATTGAATTTTGTTTGGTTTGTTTAATTACCTACTACTAACTAGCTTTCCCCGCGACTCCGTCCGCTCGCTTATCCCTCGGGAATTATCAAATTTTCTGGGATAAAAAGTATCCTATGTGTTAATCCAGGTAATAAACTATCTGTGTGCCAAATTTCATAAAAATCGGTCGAGCCGTTCTTGAGTTATAAACGGTGTAACTAACCCGACTTTGTTTTATACAGGGTGTTTTTTTATTCGTCTTAAACATTTTGGGGGTTAAATCAGTAAGTCATACTGACCAACTTTCACTATGGGACCAACCCCGAAATCGCGAAAAAAAAATTGACCATCCCATACATTTTGGCTAGTCAGCTGACGATGTTTTGTATGGGAGGGATATGGATTAAAGTAGTAAGTAACCTACCTAAACAGTTTACGAAAACAAATTAGGTAGTACCTTCTTGTAGTTTTCGTCGAGGTAACACGGTTAAATACCTGAAAACCTCATTGCCATGCAGTTGTGCGTTGGACTACGATATTTCGCAACGACAGCAGCGGCGGCGATACATGCATGGAGATGACATCTCATACATTGATTGTATGAAGCGTGCCAGAAGTAGCCGCGGCGGCAATTATTTTATATCCTTTACTTGACCCGCGTTAGGTTTCCCATGACCCGCTGCCACCTCACCGCAAAACACTTTCTCAAAACTAAGGGGCATTTCTTCATTCATACAGATTTGTCCATGCACGCAAAGTTGGCCCACAAAACAAGCTCATAGCGATAGATATTGGTCCGCATGGCATCACGGAAAAGGCCCTAAATGCTCAGTTTCATTGGTCGATAACTCGGTCGATATACAGCATGCGGTGACTCCCCGCAGGCGGTATAACGACTAGTGAAACTCATAAGTCTACTCATAACTCATGAATCTCCCGCACTCCGCTTGCGGGCCCTATCGACCAATGAAACTGAGCCTTAAGGGTTGCAAGCTCTCCTGTAATTTTTGTAAAAACAAGCTCTCATTTCAGGTAAATATTTTTCAAGTTGCAAATACATCTTGGTAAGTAAGCAAAGGCCGTCAGCCGTGGACACAGCTGTACAAATGTAATTATTTTCCTTTTGTAGTTTCGTGTGGTTTTGCGACAATCGTTAATCAGGCTGAGTGACTAGTAGTCGTCCAAAATGCTGTTAAAAGCACTGTTTTTGGTGTGTGCAGCGTCCCTGTGCCTTGCCGGTAAGTACCTAATAGGTAGATAACTATAGCTAGGCTATACATTTTGGCGTGGTGACAGATAGAACTACAATATCTTAAAGCGGCAACATCAAATGTTGCCATTAAGGTGTACCTTTTGTTAATTGATTGACAGAATTGATCAGTCACTTTTTTTTTTTGAATAAAACTACAGCCACTTAATTGCTCGTGCAAATTGTATCGACCTTATTGATTAGCAAATAAGGGTTGTCACTGGCAACTATAGGTGCATAAAGCATGTGAGTGGCTAATCGACCTATGAAAGATACATCCAAATGTAGCGTAAACTCATTGGAGAGTTCATTTAGATTGGATTTATTCTAGCTTTATGATGATAAAAGGAAGAAAAGAGCGGAGACGCCCCACGGCAAACGCACTTCGTTACGGCACACATCGCAGGCAAAGACAAACTTTGCAAACTTTATTCTACCTTCTTTTCTTCAATCTTCTGTTCGGCAAACTATTTGATTAATGTACGTAATAAAATAGTGCGCGTGCGCTTTGCGCTGCGTTTACAGCATAACCGCGCTTTAGTCTGGTATCGATCAGCAAATAACTGCAAAAACTACCGTCGGCAAAAACTTGTGACAAAAATGTTCTTTTTTAACAGGCAAATCTAAATATGCCCGGCCTTGCGTATTGAGCGACCTGCACTGCATCCGCGACAATTTGAAGGCTAACTCGAAGTGTAACCCCGGGGTGCAGGGTTCGCTTCCCAGCGAGTACCGCCTGGGCGCCTTCCGCTTCGAGGCCCCATACTTCAACGCCTCTTACATCGACGAGAACCTGATAATCAGAAATCATGACAAGTGTACCGTTTCGGAATTCTTGTAAGTATAAAACAAAATTAGTTTCCCAAACTGTCTCCATACCAAATTTCATCGAAATAAGTTGAGCTGTTTAGCCGTGAAAGCGTAACAAACAAACAAACTCACTTTCGCATATAATAATATAAAAGCAAAAATAACTCTGTCTTTCTGTCTGTTACCTTTTCACACTTAAACCGCTGAACCGATTTCGATGAAATTTTGCATGGAGATAGTTTGAATCTCGGGGAAGGACATAAGATATATTTTATGGCCACCTTCGCCACCTTCCCGAACACATGGTTGAGGGTGACGATGGCTGAGATACGCGTCATACTCGTGAACGGGTGCTGTTTGTGGGGTCCGGTCTGTTCACGTCTGCAAGGACTTGTTGTTCAGTTAATTATTACAGTTGTGGCTTTTGACGAAGAGACCTCGTCGTGTTGTTCTCCTTGTCATTATATTTAGTTTAATGTATTTGACCTTACATTTGTCATGTTTTTATTTGTGCTAGTTCTAATAATTAATATTTGTTACTTTATTACCTTGTAATGTAACTTACTTTACTGTAACTTACTTATAGTATTATTGTATTTTATATTTGAAAAAATGACCTTCTGCTGGAGTTTCTTGCGACGCTTCTTCTCCGCAATGATGGTCTTGTCCGAAGCGCTGGTCTGGTCTATATTACCGACGTGTAAAAGAGCCCGTATGTGGCCAATTTACTGAATAAATATTTTGATTTTGCTTTGATTTTATCCCGGAAAATTTTATAGTTAACTTGCAATAAATATTCAAATAAAATTATTTTACAATCAAAATCAAATGTCAAAAGTTTTTATGTAATTAACGTGTCCAAGTTTGCATAAATCTATTATCTTTTAACCTTTTGACCGCCGTAGTCTTATGGGTCATACACAGAGTTAGGTTCAAAATTGTCCCTTCTGTTCCTAAAAGTTAACGACGTGGGAGTTGTTAACTTATATAATTTTGATACAGGCCAAAACTACACCAGACTCTCATTACGCGGATATATCCTAATCCGAAAAATTTGGTTTCATAGTCCTTAACTTTCTGGAACAGGAGAGACAACTTTTGTTTCTGTGACTGTGTATGACCCTTATATATAAGACGCCACACCATAGCTAATGTCAACCTTCCTCAAATACACTTACTGCCGCACTCAGAGACGTCAATTAAGTTTTAAGTTTCATTAAAGTTCTGCTTATTCTATTGCTATAGCAAAGAAAGTGACAGCAGCTACTTTAATTAAACTTAAAACTTAATTGACGTCTCTGAGTGCGTTCAAGTTAATAATGCTCTCCATCATCAGCTTCAACACCGAGTCCGACACGGCGGTGATCGCCTTGGACTGCCCAGAGTTCGACATGGAGTCCGACCGCCGTCTGCTGCAGCACTACTCCCTCAAGGAGGACTCCACCTACAGCTTCCACATCAGGGCTACGTACCGTGAGTATCCTTATGGCCCTGCCACACTATACTCCTCGCGCTGCCGCGATGTTACCACAGAATATTGTAAATTCTACTTGATTTTATTGTATTAACTATATGTGACACTATACGTTTTTTACACATTAATATAAAAATCTACTTCTGTACAACAACATTTCTAGTACCTATTACCATTTACCTAGTATCGTAGGAAACAAATTTTGTGTAGTAGGTATACAAAACCTGTTGTATGCTAAATGCATATTTTACTCTGTAACTATTAGATGGTAACCACAACGATATCAAAGTTTTCGTGTACAAAAAAAAAAAAAAAAAAACTGAGTGACTGACTGAGTGTGTAAAAATATGACTCATTGTCATAAAAAAAACTGTTAACCATAGCTGAAATCTGTTTTCCTACACCAGAATCATAACTACTACACAATCTGGTAATATTGTAAAATATTTTTTTCTCCGTGTGCTCTACTCGAGCAATTAATCGCGACACTCCGTACCGGTCATTTGACACGTCAAAAAACTGACAAAACAGGGAGGTGGGCATGACGAGGAGCATGACGTGCGGCATGACGACTAATTTTGCCACACTACGTCTCTACCTCCTTTCTTCGCTACTTCCCATGCCGCTCGAGTGTGTGGCGAACGGTTCTAGAATAGAGATGATGGCTCATTTTATTTTCCTTGTCGATCAGGTAGATTATCAAAAAGTATTGGACACGTATTTTTTGCACATAATCAAAAAATTACGGAGATATATTGAGTTGAAATGTCGCATGACGTCTTCGTACAATTTGGTACAATTTTTACACTGAAGTGACGTCACGAGTGCATTCCCGAACTTTGACGCGCTTTATCTATAATTTTTTGTTTGATTGACAAAAGAAAAAATACGTGTCAAATATTTTTTGATAATCTAACTGACTGAGTAAATAGAATTTCGTTTTCTTTACCCAGTCATCATCCCTATTTCCAGTTCCGGACCTTATGGATGCAGGCGGTTACGCCGTTTTTAGAACTGTTACCATAGTATTCGTATAGTTACGAGAACAAGAAGAGCGTAACTGCCTTCCTCCATAAGGTCCCTTTACATTGAGAACGTCACAAATAAATAAAACGGGCAAGGCATATCGGATCAAGTCTAGAGTTAGGGTTCCGTGACTCCGTCGCGCTTACTAAGTATACACCACTCTCCAAAAGCCGTAAGTGTATTTGGTAATTTTCCATTTGATATTATTTGGTGGTAAGTTAAAACAAGTGGAACAGAGGCCTTATGGTTGGTAGCGATGGGAAATTTCTGAAACATTTCACAAGTTTCCTTAAAGGTGAAACATTTCAGTTGAAAGTTGCATAATTGATTAGATTTTTTTTTCAGAAATGTTATAGTAACAGTTTTCAGTAAAAATTACATTTAAGTTAAAAGCACCGGTGGCGGAAGATACAGATCCTAAAAGTCGACAGCTTACAATAAACAAGCAAGTAGCCGGCGAGTTTTATACTCTTAGATAGCCATTAAGTACTCGTTGACGCCGTCAAAAAATTCCTTTTTTTCAGCAAACTTATCATTAATTTTTACATTTAAAATTTGGTTTTTAGAAGCAAAATAAAAATAAATTTATAAATATAATTTTATGCCTGGTTTTTAGAGTTTAAGCGTCTAAAAATTAATAAAAAGGGCTTTCGCCCTTTGAACCGCATATGTGACGTTCTCAATACAAAGGGACCTTATGGAGGCAGGCGGTTACGCCGTTTTTAGAACTGTTACCATAGTATTCGTATAGTTACAAGAACCAGAAAAGCGTAACTGCCTTCCTCCATAAGGTCCCTTTACATTGAGAACGTCACATATATATCAGGCTTACAAAAAAAACTGGTCATGATGAGCGAGTCGGGCTCGCGCACCGTTCCGTATTAAAGTCCGTACTTCAAAAATATACAATTTTATGTACTTTAATTCGTATGGAATAAGGTCTATTTTGAGTTGCCTAAATTTAACACAACATTTCGAATTTTTAGTTATTTTTCAAAAACTGTAAATTTTCACTTCATTTTATTTTTCCCCTAAAATATTAATAACACGTCAGGAACCCCTTTTATAAAATTAATTTAATTTTTTAACTAAAAACAGATGCAAGCAAGTTATACAACTATGCCTTTCAAGTTGATAGAATCTGTAGTTGCTGAGAAAAACTGCTATGACATACAGACAGACGGACGGACAGACAGACAGACAACGAAGTCTCACCATAAGGGTTCCTTTCTTACCATTTTGGTACGGAACCCTAATGGTACTTAAATATCAAATAATAAATAAATATCAGGGACAAATCTCACACAAAATAACCTAGTCCCAAACTAAGCTCTATAGGCTAGGGTACCAGGCAACGATATACATACATATATAGAGAAATACATACTTAAATATATAGAAAACATCCATGACTCCAGACCAAACTACTCGCGCTCATCACACAAATATTTGCCCATACATTCGAACCCGGGAGCGCTAGCTTCGTAGGCAGGGTAAAATGTTATGTTTAATTAAAGAAAATACAATGTTGTTGAAATGTTACAGCTCTGGTGCGCCTGACCATGACCGTGCCGCGAGCGAACCGGCTGGACATCTGCAACGCGTTCACCTTCGCTGACGTCACCGCGCTGCCACGGTTCACGATCAATCCTAATGGTAACTATTTGTAACGTTCTCAATATAAAGGGACGTTATGGAGGCAGGCGATTACGCCGTTTTTAGATCTGTTACGATAGTATTCGTATAGTTACAAGAATAAGAAGAGCGTAACTGCCTTCCTCCATAAGGTCCCTTTATATTGAGAACGTCACATTTGTTCAAACATGCTTGAAAATAGTAACATTTATGTATGTCGTTCCTAATGAACCGATTTTGACAAATGAGGTGATCGATTCGTCTTTATTGTGCGATGGTTACAGGTTTTTGTGTAGTCGGGTTTTAGTTTTTTATTATCTGTTATACATAGGTGTTATGTGGAGTTTGCATACTTACTGTAAAGACGAACATACGCGTCACTGAGTGAATATAAGAAAAACTATTTTTTACCAAAGGTTAACCCTGCTTCTGTCCACAGACCCTCCAACTGCCAGCTTCCTGACCAAGGACCTCTCTTACCTCAATATCTACGAGCGAGAACTGTTCGCCTACCGCGCCAACTTCATCATCAGATCATACATTAATGCCAACATTTGCAACTTCGGATGCAACTTCTAACTTAAACCTTTAATTTCGACTATAGTCACATTTATAAATAGTTCTTGACAGGTGCCAACCTGTTTTGACAGCTTGGCAAAGGTTTAAATGACAGATGAAACTACAACTTATGGCAACACCATAAAAACATTGACTATTCCATTTTTCAAAGTTGTACGATGGCAAAAACATGGCGGCAAAATCTGTGGTTTCAATTGTCATTAAGTTGACATAGCCTTTTTCTAATAAACTTTAGGTAAATTAGGTTTTTATGTGATGACGTAATGTATATTTTGTATAAGTTTATAGACTATACAAGTAAGTTTTACTGCCAATTAAAACTTATATAATGTGTTGTCAATTGTCATAAGAGTCAAACTAATAGTGTAAAAACGTACTTACTGTTTTTTTATCTACTAATAAAAATAAAACACAACATCGATTCGTTTCATTTATTTATATAAAATCATCACAATCTGGAACACTATGCGTTAGGGACTTTTTCAAAGGCAAAGCTAAATCTTTTATATTTTTTATATTGCAACAATTTACATGTATGAAAAATAACTATATTACAAGGCTAGAGCCCGGTACAAATTGAATCTATAAAGTACCAATAACAACCATTTATCATACCACATTTCTTACCTTATTTTTACAACTATCTAAGGCATGTATATTTTAAATATTATAAGGGTTTTACCACTTAAACATAATTTTAAAAAAAACTTGTACCAACAGAAAAGTTACATTCCAAATTATCTGTATTGGTGCAAGTAAAGGGGTTGTGCTAAACAAAAATATGGCAGCGGAAAAAATTCTCAAAAATATATATAAAACATGCACTTAAATCCTTGACAATATTTTTTTTGACCGACATATTTTTGCTCTTTAAATTACTTCATTACATCATTTAAAACATACAGCCAAGTCTCGCCTTTCAAAATTCAATATGTGCCTAAACTCTGGGACATCGCCTTTCTATTATTTTATTTTTTTATTAATTCTACTTCTCATCATGGCCTCCAAGGAGATACTTCTCTACAACCTCTTCTTAATAATAATAGACGTTTTGTCAGTTTTACACTTTAGTAACGACTAAAATAAAACGTTCGTATTATGTGAAACTGGCAAAACGCTACGGCACAAAAGTCCTGCAACAATGTCTAGCAACATAGCGCAACATTTTAAATAATGCGGCTAGATATGTTCAAGGAAGTCTGGCAACGTCGCGCCACACGTTCGCTGCCTCATAAAGTTCATTTAGCTTATTACTAAGAATTAAAAAAAAGAAGTGGCGTAGTAATGGTGCATCCACACAGAAATTACTTATTGTGAAGCAACAATTTGCAACATGATTCAGAATAAATTAAAATAAAAACAAAATGTCACATTAGTAGGAAAATAAGCCAAACCATTTTAAGTCATATTTTCCTTTTCTAATGACATTTTGTTTTTTTTTTTACTCCGAATGCACGAAATTCTAATCAATGATTTACGGAATAATTTGAGATTTAAAATGGAAAGATTCATAGAAAATACGCATTTTCAGTCACACGCGAACAATTTTAATTTTAACCTTCTCAACGCCATGTCAAATACTAAAGTCGTCGCTCACTCGCCAATGACAGCTAGATACCAGAGCTAAAGTCAACCTTCCTCAAAGACACTTAGGTCTATTTTACGCTGTAAAGCATGACGGATATTTCCGTCGTTGGCGTTGAACCAGTAGTACGGATATATCCGTCCATGGCGTTGAAAAGGTTTATTATTTCTATTATTCTATTTACTCGAATTGTACGTGGCAAATTAATCGTAAGATAAGATAAGATTTAAGGAAAGTTATTTCTATATGCAGGAAGGACGCAATGGGACGCAAAGTAACATATAAGTTTAATTAAATAAAAGTAATTCCCGATATTTTTTACCTTTACAACTTATTAAGCATTTTATTTAGAAAAAGAAATGTCAAGAGATCGGTTAGTACCTGATTATATTATTTTATATTCAGACGTAGATTTCTTAGAAATTAATTTTGTAGAAACGGTTAGAAGAAAATATTTGCAAAAACATTTTACTTCCAGTTACTGACCTAAAATATAAACCAGACCGGGAACTTGTTAAAAAAAAAAACAACTACTATCGAAGAAAGGGACACATTGAGAGACGCGTCAGTCAATTGCTAAAAATGATATTATTTTACTGATGACTTGTTGAAGAAAATTCATTATTTCATCAGATCTTTTATACTTAGAAGTAATATAGTTAACAATGAATCTGGGCGATTTGTAACATGATTCATTTTATTATTAAGATTAAATAGATATAGGAAAATATCTTAAAAATTGCTAGTGAAATTAAAACGGAAGTATGTGAATATAAAAAAACATATCGATTTAATACTTAAATACTTTAGATTTAATTAAGTCTGTTAATTAAGAGGATTGAGGCTAAAAATGTCAATTTCCGTCCATTTACGTTTTTACCTTCGAAAAAAATATTCGTAAAAATCGGACTTGATTTAGGGAGTGAGGAACGTTGCCACCCGGAGCAAAATTTGTATGGATTTTTTTTGACAGCTTCGCGATTTTATAGCGTCGCCTCACAATCCTCTAAACGAATTTTATTGCATAAAAAGAACTGTAATTATTCGAATAATATAAATACGATTAACATTTGGGATAGGCACAGTTCCTATGTCTAAATATGCGGCTAGTACTTACTTAATACCTACGAGTGAGTGAGATGAAAACATACATAGAGCAAAAACTGTTTAGATGTTATGTACATACTAGCGGGAGTTCGGAATGGCGTATACGCCATGTATCGTATCGTTGCCATCGTTGGCAAATAAACCAAAATAAGTACCGCCAACTGTGGCAACTTTGCCTAACCGTCGTACCTAATTCCCCCGTCGCAATAACTTGCACATGCATCGAAATAATTGATATAGTTAGTACCTACAATTAAAAAAAAGATTCCAATTTAGAATTCGTGTTAACTTACAAATACCGCTACATCTGCCATTTCGAGCTCTCACTAATATATGGTTATAAGTGTTATTTCTTTCGCTGTCTAGTCAAAATACGTTTTGTCTCATTTATGGTATTACTACTCAATATAGTTATTTACTTTTCCTCTTACGACTATTGCATAAAATTCAGAAGAATAATGTAACAAATTAGTTTACGTTTACTTTGAAAGTAACGTCTTTAAACAGTTTATAGCACTTTACATTCTATGTTTATCTGTTCTGTTATTTAGAGTATTACATATCTGTTGAAGGCATGACACAGCCTAATATAATTTAGTAAAGTTTGTTAAAAAAAAACATTACGTTAATAACGTTATAAGTATATTTTTACCACTTATTTCTGTCATAAGTGGTATGGAGGAGTGTCGACATTTTATTTGCCTATTCCACAGTAACAATATTAGGTAATTTTCGTAACTCAAGTGGTATTTTTAATACCATTTTTTTAACGTACGTACGTATATTTATTTGAGAAAGCATGGTCATTTTCGGTTTTTGGCCAAAAGATCAGGACCTCGATTTCATATAATATTAGATTTATGTACAGTCGAGGACAGAAATATGTTTACACATTCCAATGTAATAAGGTCCAAAAGTGTATACATCTTTCTGTCCTAGGCTGTACCTCCGATCTAGAATTCGGTTCAGGGGGGGGGGCTTCCAACCAAAATACCTGGTAAAGAATCTGATCAAAATGGTAATATTGAGATAAGGACATTATTAAACCTATACCAAGGCTTCGAGGGGGACTGTCTCACAAATAGAAATGACCTACATAATAGATCTTACCATCTTTATAGAAATAATTTTAGTATGACCTATTTAAATTATCTACATCATCTCGTATTTTTCAAAAATTCATACAATCAGAATATATATATTTCATTTAATATCAATTAAACGATACAATAACACTTATAAAATGGCCAGTAGAATATATCAAAACCACAAACATTCATAAATAAATAATTATACGACCATGCAAACTTATTAATAATTCATATTATAATGAAATTTAGTCAAAATATGGAAGTAAAATATAATGTATCTCATATGGTATTTTAGCTTACTAAAACTACACACAAAAACTATAATCTCAAGATATTCTAATAAAAAGTACAATCAACATTTTAAAATGTAAAAAACTTTAAAAATATGATTTCAAAACCAATATAAATTTAGTACTACGTGTAAATAAGTAATTCGTAAAAAATATAGAACATTTAAAAGCGTGCAACCTTGGACCGTTACAATTATAAAGCACAATTAGAACAACTAAGTACGAATCATAATCAAAGATCGGAAAAGGCAGCGCAATTTGGAATTTACCAAAAATACATATCACATCATTGGATACGCATTTTACTAATAAGTATTTGACGACGCGGTTATCCTAGTTGGTCACCACCCTGCCTACGAAGCTAAGAGCAAAGATTAAAAAAAATAGTAAAATTTTCAAATTAAACTGAAGTATGACGCACCCTTACAATTTTTATATAGCCTATGGCGCACGTTTTTTAAAGAATCATATGACACCCCATTCATTAAAATCGGTCTAATTAGGAGCTAGAGGAACCTCCGATTTCTCACATACTGTTAAAATCATTACCCTTTTTTGTATTCGCTCAGTCGGGTAATAAGTTACTTCGTAACAGACATTTACACTCTAATTGAAACGTCACATTCGATAAAGTACCTATTGTAGCACATACATAAAACATGTGCAATGTGCGAACGTGCCTAAACACACCTTAACACGTATCGAAAGAACATATTTTGTAGTTCCTTGCGAACGTATAGTAACTACGACTGCTTGCTCGAATAGTAGGGTTATCTACATAATGAAAATAATAATAAGAATGGAATATGCATGATTTTTTTTTGCTTTAATAAAAAGTCATTCATGTAACAAACAGTAGAGAAAAAAATATTTTTCGAATAAATATAAAAATAACCAATATATAAGCCATTTAAGATTTGTTTCTATCTCTTTCTAGCAAAATAGAATTTATCATGGAGTTGATATGGCCCTAGTGCACGCTGACGTCACAGTTCATGTCAGATCGCTCTGTCTAATGAAAAGTTTTTAAATGCTTATATTATCCGTATTTTTGGCCAATTTTAATTTCACTTTTTGCCATCTCTTTGACGATATATTCATATTTTGTTAAGAAATGCGATTAAAAAAAGCATGCATATTCCCTTTTATACAATAAGTAAATTATTTTAAGAAAAACATCCATTAATTGCATGTATACCTTGAAAAGAGTATTTTATCGTTTTTTTACATAATTTTTAAGGCGTGTCCATAGCATGAAATCCATATTGCACTAACTATTCCGACCAGTGTTAATAATATATTCAAATAATAAATCTATCGTACTGAAGGCACTATCATCACTTTATAAATTCTATATTAAACTACATACAAATCAACATAGCTATTTTAATATTATGACATTAACATGGCATTATCTATATTGTTTGGGCCATTCTACTTAACAACATACTAAGTTATCTTTAAAAATAAATTGCCGCATGTATGAAAACTCATCACTGACCGATTTGGCAGATTTTTTTGCTGTGTTCGTAATTGGACAAGGTTTGTATGAAAGAATAATCGCACACGTGCGAAGCCGGGGCGGGTCACAAATTAGTAATAAAATTAACCGACTTATGCTTAGATCGGTCCTGAAAATTTAAAAATTAATCGAATTGAGCATGTCTTCATTTATTGAAAACAGTTTTTTGTTTTAAATTTGGATATATTTCTTTATTTTTTCTATTTTGTTTCGTTAAATATAATAATATTTGGGTTGAAATTACTATATCACCAGCATAAAGTGACAGAAATAGTAAGTAGATAAAATGCGGTTTATTAATTATTATACTTCAATTTCAAAACCATTCTTGAAGGGTTTATATCCGAAAATGATAAATGTAGTTTTTAATTTAAGTTTTATAATAATTTGTTTTGTAATTTAACGTTAAATATAAATGAAATTTAAGGCAACCGCTATTTTCCTACGTTTTGTTGATTGTACAGTAGAATAGCCCAACAATTGATTGCTAAAAATTTACTTCAATACATGTCGTGCATAGGCTAAAGCAACTAAATATTAGAACCACTACACTCGAGTTCTAAAATTACACAAAATCCCAACTAAAATACACTGAAGTGCAGTGAAAAGGTACACGTACAGTTTTCTTTGCTTTTCAGAGGAATAATTGTAACTAAGTTACTTATTTGGTACTGGGTAAAAAATGTATACTCACTAGAGTGTTATCTTCGAGAAAAATTAGTCTTTACAAATACTGATTGATATTTAGGCCCAATTTGCATCATACCATACGGTCAATGAAATTAAGTTCTAAAATTCACTTAGGCGGTGATCTTAGGTAAGTGAAAATCCATTGGACCGTTAAAGAGTTATTTTTGTTTTGTATTATTGTTGAAAATAGGGGCCCTAATGGGGCTTTTATCTATTTAAAGGTATCTGCCCACTACACCGTATCATACCATGACCGTACTATGAACGTATCAAGCACGAACGCTCGCTGCTATAGAAAGTGACGGTCGGTGACGGACCGATAAGTAGTGGGCATGCTCTTATACTTTTCAATACAAATAATACTTTTTTTATTTGACACGTTCCTATTACGGTCATGGTATGATCCGGTGTAGTGGGCAGAGGCCTTAATAGGTATGGTTCTTAAGTTTTTAGAAATGCAACTGTACGATTAAAATTTCACTGACACGTATTTTTATAACCGTACGATGTATGGAAATCGGAATATTAAATATTCATATTCATTCAATATCATATCTCACTCCATGCGTGTGTTATTTTATGGCAACGGGAGTTAAGTTCTGTGTATTTTAATCAATAAACCATCCAAGTTTGACCCCCAATTAACCTTTTCAACGCCATGTCAAATACAAAAGTCGTCACTCACACGCCAAAGACAGCCGAAAACCAGAGCTAATTTCAACCTTACGCCATAGATACTCAGGTCTATTTTCCGCTGTCAACCGTGACGGATATATCCGTCGTCAGCGTTGAACCAGTGGCGCGGATATATCCGTCAATGGCATTGAAAAGGTTAAAATATATTAATTAAATGAAATATAGCGAACCGGCATATTTTGACCTGTAATAACGCTACTGTTACATCAGATAACATGGCTCTTTACCTAAATACCAGAATTGCAATCTGTAGGTGCACTAGACCTTTTTAAATTTATGAATCTTAATTTTCCGTGTAATATTTGCAGTAAACAAGGTTTGAAATGTTTTGAAGAAGTAAAATGAGGTAAGACATACAACAACATGTCAACAATCAACAAAAATATTCGTTGCTTTCATGTAGGACAAAGCTTGGCTATTCTGCTATACTTGGTAATCCTGTGATAGTTGATTTAGCCTTGATAGTGAAGTTTTATTATATAAATACAGTTCTGACATATTTGTCTTAGAGAGTGCTTTTCTCAAATCTTATAATAACAAAAATAATGTTATCCGAGCACTCTGTCAGAAATTAAAAACGTTTTCGTCAATAGAAAACTAAGCGGTTTGGCTCTAATATCAAATTGTTAATTGACTGAGCAGAATAAAAACTGAAATTCGATGAAAAATGGGAAATCAGATACAGGTTAAGATAAGTTAAGAGTTCATAAGCATATATTTATATATGTGATTCAAAGAAATGTCATTTTTATCATTTAAAGTCCTATATCACACAATAACCCTATTATCACTGAATTACCTGATTTTATTTGTTATGTATAATCAAATGTATTTTGTATGGACAGTTTAATATTTGCAATATTTTGAGATATTGACGATCGAAGGCAATGTTACGGACTCTTACATAGTGAATTTGACAAATGATCTGCTCGAGGGATAAAATAATGTGACCAATTAATAAAACTATCATCGATTAGCCAAGGTTTGCCCTACCTAATTGTAATTTTGGTTTTAATTCCGACCTCTCGCCAATGTCGTAATGCTTGTTGGTATTTAGGGAAAGACCATGCCCAGGCCACGTGATCACATTTAACGTAACGTATGTTTAACTTCTCAACGCCATTACTTTAATTATAATAAAATATTAAACACGTGAAATTCGCCTTGTTTTGCAGACCCTCATTTCATCAAATGTGTCGTTTCACCGAATTTTATTTCATCGAAAGCTAAATTTCTGTTGAAACCTTATTGTTTTGAGGTTATCTTGAGCATGGGATGTAGGTTAGGTTAGGTTAGACCTGTGACCACCAAAAAATTGAAACGCCTGCACGTGGACCCTGTCGATGAAATGAAATTCAGCGAAGTAAAACATTATATGAAACAAGTGTCGGCGATTCAAGGGTTAACCCGTCAAATTGTTAGTTCGTAAGAGACAAACTATTGGTCGTTTTATTTCACGTGAACAAAGTCGCGGGGAAACAGTGTTAAGGCGCATTTACACAGAAGACACTTTCTGTGAAGCAACATTTTGCCACACAAAAGCTTCGCTTCTTGATTCGCTATTGGAAACCCAGTGTACAGTTCGCCATCAAATATATGTACATATCAGAGTGGTCAAAAATATATGAGCATGCACTCTAACGCCTTGACAATAGAGTCGTGTTCAGATATTTGTGAGCACCTTGTTTGCTGCAATATATATGATGGCGACTGTACAATAATAATATGGTTGAAAAGGTAAAAGTACGATAATGATAAAGCAGACAGAAAACCTTGCCCCCGGCACATTTACACACTGAAACAGCACTTACGCATTGTGTATTAAAAATAGCACATGTGTATACACATAACACGCACACACGCCTATATACATACTTAATCGAGAACTGGCACTTGAAAAAGGACTTTTTGGAACTATAATGAGCACACAAAGCGATATTAAGCAAACGTAGCTTTCAATACACAAAAAAACGAATGAGTATAATTGCCAAGCCAATTTGATTAATGAAAAAACATATTTATAAATAAATCAAAGTAACGAGCAAAACAATCATTTCATTTAAAATAAAATTTAAAACTTAATATTATGTTTCAAATATAAAATTATCGATGAGATTCATTCAACGATAAGTATTTTGGGTGTAGAGTAACGAACTGGTACAAGCGGTCAACGCAGAGGTCAAGTATACGCAACGCTCTTCAATTCCGTGACATACCTACGCCACTGCGTTAACCAAGGATGAGATTTTTCAAGTAACTGATTAGTGACGAGTGTGACGACAATTGACTTGTTGACTCTTTCATCTGAAAGGGACGGAAAAAACAAACTAAAAAAAATATAAAAAAAAAGGAATGTTAATTACAATTAGAACTAGAGTCAGTAACAAATAAGTTATTTTACAAATAAAAGGTGTGCGTTTGTAAACTAATTTCATTGGACTAGTTAGTAGCAATTATTTCGATTCAAGTTTTTCACTATCGTCCTGCAATTATAAATCTATACTAATATTATAAAGAGGTTGTTTTTCTGTTTGTTTGTAAGGGGTAATCTCCGGAACTACACATCCGTTTTTAAAAATTCTTTCATCAGCAATTAGAATCGATTTTCATGGTGGACATAAGCTACATTTTAACTTACGAAAGTACTGACTCACCGCAGACGAAGTCGCGGGCGGAAAGCTAGTATATAATAATAAACTCGACCGCCATAAAAACACTTCTTCCTTGGTCTACGGCAGTGGTTCTTAACATTTTAGTGACAATTTTTTCGTCTTGCCATGGACCACTTACTGTGGAGATACAGTAAATCCTGCTACTTCACTCGTGGCGCAAGTTGTCGTTGTGTCGACTCGTCACTTATATTTTTCCGATGGCTCCGCGGACCACTTCGGGTGCTTCCAGGGACCACCGGCTAAGAACCACTGGTCCACGGGGTGGGAAAGTTCTCGAAAAATCAATCAATGTTGAATTTTTGACTTTTGAACAAAATCTTTGTATGCTATGCCCTATGGCAAAATCCTTGCAAATTATTAACTTTGATCGAGATTTTATTTAAAGTGAACTAGATGGTAAAAACCCGGTAAAAACCGGATAAAAACCGGTTAAATAAAAAAGTAATTGCAACATAAACCGGTTTCCGAGCGCTTGTACAAACTTTGTTTTCGTGCGTGTCTTCATATTTTGTGATTGTCTAACACTGCCATGGTCGTAGGTACAGTCAGCGTCAAATAGGAGCAGCCAAAATGGGCAAATATAGCGCAACACATCCTTATTCTTATAGTAATAAAGATGTGTTTGGATATATTTGGCAACTTTCGCTGCTCCTATCTATTGATGCCGGCTGTACCTAACGCCGAGTGTTACCTACGAGCGCATGGCGGCAGTTCCAATATTAAAGTTAATTCAAATGAGCGCCGAATTAGCGGTTAAGTAGAATAACAACCCTTGGCAATGTGCAATAAGCGAAAAAAAACCGTAACTTTATAAAACCATGCAACATTTTTTTTAATCACAAATTCACACATGCTCATATTTTCTAATGGCCACAGTTATATGTATTAACATCTTATATATATACATACATATCATATATGTATTAACATCGGTATCCTGTATTTTTACCAAAAAAGCGTTTCACAAACTGATTCATTTGGCAAACCGCTTTTTTCCGAAACTGTAAATATTTCAGGATTTATTACAGGACCATCGTGTAGAACCCTATAGGTTAGATTAAAAATCTAACTTTATAAAATAACTAATGCACTCTGGAGACAGGATTGGACTGAAAACGACTTATAATATAATGGACGCGTTAAATACAAATTAACTAAATAATAAATATATAAACAACACATACAAGGCTAAATATGCTATAAAAGATACGAAAAGAAATCCGACCTAGGTGAATAAAAACTACAAAAGGTTACGATTGAAACAATACTTAAACTTGAGACGTATTTCCGAATTATATTTCATGCTAATGATTCTTACATTCTTATTGTTTTCAAATTTATTTTCTTCCCTGAAAATTACAACTATACTCTATCTCTTTGCGTGATTAACTAAATGTACACAAAAATCACCGGATATAATTTATCAGCCAATAGGAGTAGAGTACTGACAGGTATTGACGCGGTGCGCCAAAGTTCACATAATAATTTGTAGTCCGAATGCATTGTTACTCCTAATCATGGCAAGTCCTAAAGTATTTTTAGCTGAAACCATCATTGTTTCAGTATTTTTAAAATATCTAACTGATAAATAGGGTTCGGTTAGGTTAGGTTTGTTTTAAAAAAATCCTCAAATCAGAACGGTTTCAGCAAGATTCACTTTAGGACTTGCGATGATTAGGAGTAACGATACATTCGGATTATAAATCTGTAAATTGTAATTTGACGTATCAGTGATCTGCAAAACTGTTTTCATTGGTTGTTCAAAACAGCCACATGGTTTGATTGGAAACAAATGAAGTATAGTAGAGCTGTTCATCTTTTTTTACCCCAGCGGGCCGATTACGGTCGTGGATAAACCATCTGTCCCTTTCTTACCAGTATGTAAGTGCGAGGGTGACAAATGCTGTATCCACACTAATCCACTAGATGCGACTATAATACGAGGCAGGTAAATGCCTATGAATTGGAGCAAATGCAAGTGGAAACAATATGATAACGTTAAAATCACTAGCAAAAAAACATAACTTCGAAAAATCTAAAACACAACCATATTGAATTTAAAATAATATGAAACGAAACTTAATATTAAACGTCGGCCGTTACAATCTAAGAGATTCACAAAAATGGTAAGATTCATAAAAAAAAAAAATTTGCCGGTCTAAAAATGATTCTGACAGTACTGTCACTGAGTCAACCATCACTAACAATTGTACTGTGATTTCTTTTTTCATTCGAATCTGCACCACACCTTACACTAGAATTAATTGTCTAAAATTACGTTCCTCGGCGCTAGTACAAAATAATATTAAAAGCGTTGATGAGCATACCTCAACATTTTGGCCGCTGCGAGAGACATCACCAGATTAAAAAAAAACGTTTTTAGTAATAAAAAAGGAATTTCCCATACAAATATTTTGGGACACATTAGGATATACAATAATTATTGCATAGTTTCAAGTACTCTGCCAATTTTTTTTTAATCCAGTGTTGTTTCTCACAGTAGCCAAAATTTTGAGAAATGCTCTATTGTGACGTCATGTAGTATGTTTATTTGGTAACTTATAAATTCCGTCTGCTTTGAAATCAAACGACCAGATACGTAGGTGTTAACTTTCTCAGCTCATATCCTTTTATTTACTTAGCATGGTAAAATTAAAATTTTACTAGTCCCGAAGTGTCTTGACCCGAGCCGTAGGCGAGGGAATAGACTCGGGAAGAGCTTTAGCCAGCGGTCACGCATAATACTCATTTAGCCGATCATTCTTAATACTCATTCAGCCAACTGTATGAAAACTGTTTTCAAGAATTTATAATATCAGGTAATAACTACTTTAATTAGTCAAGTATGCAATTTTAATCTTTAAAATATATTATATGTATAGTTTCAATGCTAAATGACATAATCAAAAAAATAAATAAAGTGGTTGAGCATACAAACTCTTTGGCTTGAAACAACTGTAAATTAAAAAAAAATTAAAGTAAATTGGCAATTCACGAAGGCGAGTGGGCTTTATTAGTGTTGAACGTGTAAGTACATGCACATTGCGGTAGTGTGCGTGTCTGAGCGCGCGGTCGCTCAAGTCACGTGTGCATGTTGTTTCCGTGTGTGCGTGTACATACACGGCGCTGTATACAGATACGTGTTTACCACAAGTAAAGCAGTGGGCGCCTTCGTGAATTGCATGAGCTATGCCACTTTTTGAGCAACTGTATTAAAAAATAACTTCTTCAAAACATACTAAATGACGTCATGATTAAAAAGTAACTACTTGTTCTTATTTTGGCAACGTTTTCCTTACCCGACTAAATCCAATATAAAAACAACTACCTCCACCGTTCCACAAAAGGCCATAATTTCATAATAATACAGACGTGACCAAAAATCATACATTATTTTTACTCATTAATCGAGTCATAAAAAACAGTATTAAATACCATTACAATCTGTAAAGTAAAACGCCACTGCTAAAACGAAAATAAACATAAATAAATAACCTATTTTAATTATTTATTTATTTGAAAAATATGAAAGAAATAGCGTCGTATTATGAGGAATTAAGATACTATCTGGATTTGATATAATGGCTTCCTAAGATATATTTCGTGTGAATTTGAAATTTGAAAAAAAATCAAAACCTATTTACCAAATAACAAATTAATGTTGTACTTACGCACTTATTTAATATGGAAATGGTAATTTTATACGGTATTACGGTACATTACGGTACGGTATATTACGTGGTACAAACTGTACCTGTCCTGTACTAGGATAAATTGCCAAATGTACAACATATTTTTGTCATATTTTTAAGGCCAATACTTAAATATGTACGTGACAAAGTGGTACTTAATAATACGCATTTATATGTATTTAAATACACTACGCTAACAGTGTACCTAGTGTTAAGAATTAGGTTTGGCAACGCCGTTCGGCCTTTTCAGAAATGAAATAAGTTTTTGTCAAAAATCAAATTTTTACGGAACACTTTTCTTTCCGACTGTACTTTTTTTGCACAGTCATCATCTGCTTATCATGACAAATCCAACGAGCCCAAACACGGCGAGCCTATAAAAATTATCAGTAATAAATGTTTTTTTATTCATTATCTTACCTTGTTCCTGTCATCAGCTATAGCTATCATCAGACCAACTCCATGGTACGTAGGTATACCATATTCCAGCTCGATCAGACACGGGGAAGTGTAACGATAATCGATAACGATAAACATACTTAAATGGAGAAAGAAATACACCTTAAATACATAGAAAATATTAATGACTCAGGAACAAATACTCGCGATCATACAAATTAACCCATACCGGCATTTGAACCCGGGAACTTGAAACCGATACCAAAAATACCGGTTCAATACCGGTATTTTCCCGGTTCTCTTCATTTCGATTCCAGAGTACCGGTTAATAAAAAACCGGTATTGGCGCCAAAAACATACCGGTTCTTTAAAAAGGTTCCAGCACGCGTGTGCGAGTACGTTGTCCTCATCATCATTTCAGCAGAAAGACGTCCACTGCTGGACATAGGCCTCCCCCAAGGTTTGCCACAAGGACCGGTCCTGCGCCGCTCGCATCCATCGGTTTCCCGCATTCCTAACAACGTCGTGCGTCAGTACGTTGTGCACATAAATCTCATGCTCACTCACACACTTACGTATATAATACTGAGCACCAGTCTTTTAACCGGTTAGTATTGGCACCAGTCTTTTAACCGGTTAGTATTGGTATCAGTAATTACGGTACCGATACCTTAGTATTGAGTACCGGTTACAAGTTCAAGGTCACCACGATACCGGTTCCTGAAAATAATGGTATTTCAAGACGACGACGAAGATGATTTTCCTTTTTTGGTCACGTCTATATTTTATTCTAGTCTAATTTGTCGTATAAACTGCTAAACTGCCGCTTGGCCTTTGGCCGCGGTTTTGGCCGCATCCTGTCTCTTCTTACCTGTGTTAGCCGTTTTCTCTCGCATCTGAAACAATATAACATCAATTAAATATCATCTTACCATAGCCGTGGTAGCCAAATGGTTTGACCTGCCGACTCTTAAGCAGAGGGTCGTGGGTTCGAACCCGGGCTCGCACCTCTAAGTTTTTCGGAATTTATGTGCGAAATATAATTTGTAAATTTACCATGAGCTTTTCGGTGAAGGAAAACCTGCACACACCTGCAAGCAATTTGACGGTGTGTGCTAAGTTCCCAATCCGCACTGGGCCCGCGTGGGATCTATAGCCCAAACCCTCTCATTGTGAGTGGAGGCCTGTGCCCTGCAGTGGGACGTATATAGGCTGAATTATTATTATTTATTATTAAATACCATCTTCGGGGGTAAGTGGAACTTAGAAGCTATTATCATCACGTTTTTATATTGACACATCTTGGCATTTATGATTTTTTTCTTACTCCTTTATTTGTAATATTTTTTAATTAATGTAAGGCAAAGCTAGCCTTACAAACAGTAAGTGTGTGAGCGAGACAGCACAATGTAGTTAGGTTAGGGTAAGAGCGAGAACGAATATACACTTCAAAAATGGCTTCAGTTTTAATTCGCACCCTACATGGCGCTGCGGACAGGATTACATTAAAGTGTCATAATGTGCCAAATAAATTATATTTCTTTTTTTTTTTAACTTAGTTGTTTTTGAAAAAAATCTGCCTCCGGTCAAAACTAGTTAAGGACAAATATAATTTGGACTCGCGATGCATTAGGAATTTTAAGGCAGTCGAGGACAGAAAGATGTTTACACTTTTTCACCTTATTCCATTGTAATAAGGTCCAAAAGTGTATACATCTTTCTGTCCTCAACTGTACAACTTTTCTTTTGCAATACTAAAACATACTTACTTGTAATCCTATATTATTATTACTTGTGTTTACAAAATAAATAATTTTAATTTGGACAGTTTTTTTTTAAGTGTTAAGAACTAAAATTATGAAGCGGTAAATTTCCATTAACGTCAATTAATTTTTAAGTTTGATTAAAGCTATAGCAATAGAATAAGACGCAGCAACATTAGTGAAACTTAAAAATTAATTGACGTCTCCGAGTGCGGCAGTTAACCTAAGCAGATTCAATCCTCACCCGTAATATGGTTGCATTTGCTACGGGAGATTTGACTGAGATATCACAATTAGTCTTAAAGCAGTATTCATTTTCATGACGTTATGAAAAAGTTATCATTTCTTACGGCCCCTCTGCACGATCCGCCATGATTGGCGAGCATGGCATGTTGCTCGCTCTAACTTCCATCATGGCCGATCGTGAAGAGAGCCCATTCATTATAATCCTTGCGCCTTTTGAGGGTCTCCGCTGATTCTGCCGCAAACCCAGCCCTAATCTTGGTGATAGTCCAGTGGTTAGGTTCAGAGTAATGCCAGGTTCCAGTAGTATCTGTGGGCGAAATCGGCTAGGACATCATCAATCTTGGTTCCGGAAAGATGAGACGGCGCAAGAGTGTCCACGCAGGTAGCATCCCAAACCACCACGGAATAAGGGTCATCCCTATTTCCCTGCAGCAGTAGAAGTCTTTCGGCGGATATGTCCATCATATTGATGAAGATGTAAAAAAGATTAGATTTTTTATTAATATATAATAATACCACAAAAATTAATTAACTTACCAACATATATAGAGCGACTCTGACATAAAATCCAGCGTCTAAATGATATGAAATAATTATAATGTTTAAAACTGAACAGACTCCAATGTAATTAGACATAATATCAACAGTATATAGACCGGGCAACGGTGCCTTGTTATTTAATGAGCTCTCGATATTTCTTTGGTGTTTGCAATAATTTAGAATAAGGATAATTAAGTAGTTAGCCCTCTCATGTTGCTGTGCCCTTGCAGGGAGTCACATGCATACCTTTAGCCCGTTGTTCCATCTGTTGTAAATGAAATGTAATACGCAATAAATGATTTTGAATTTTGAGTTAGTGGTGAGAATGTGCCAGCGGCAACGAGTGCGCGCAGTCGACGAGCAATGATGAGGGTAGACGGAGCGCTGTCTATAGTTGAATTTATTTAAAATGTCGGAATCCACTTGAGAGCTTATCTTCCAATGAATGGCTTTGTTATCTATTGTGAAGCCCGACCGCTAATTAGCAGTGCAAAATGAAACGCACAAATAACAAAAGATTTCATATGAATAGCAACTTTACCGCTTAAAGAAGAATGTTCAAATTGCAATGGTAACGCATTCGAGATAGTACTGTTTGTACTGTTGTTTGTACTGTTACACAAATAAACTTCCTGGCTGCCGCTTTCAATTTCAAACAGTACTATCTCGAATGCATTGCCATTGCAATTTGAACCTTCTTCTTTAAGCGGTAAAGTTGCTATTCATATGAAATCTTTTGTTATTTGTGCGTTTCATTTTGCACTGCTAATTAGCGGTCGGGCTTCACAATAGATAACAAAGCCATTCATTGGAAGATAAGCTCTCAAGTGGATTCCGACATTTTAAATAAATTCAACTATACACAATTTTAACTCCTCCCACAATTTCCAGAGCGCTGTCTTCACAACTTAAC
This sequence comes from Tortrix viridana, assembly GCA_963241965.1. NCBI lineage: Eukaryota > Metazoa > Arthropoda > Insecta > Lepidoptera > Tortricidae > Tortrix > Tortrix viridana. The sequence goes on from OY725200.1 coordinate 6,848,604, forward strand.
TCCTCCCACAATTTCTCCGGTCTACCCGTGCTTACGGCGCATGCCGCGCATGTAGCGGCCTGGCCACGACTGGACATGCGTCAAGTTTAGGTAAATTAGCTCTACCTATTCCGACCACTGATTATATGGTTTCCATAGCAGTGTGTGGGTGTACTGCGCACTATTCGAACGAACGAACTATATGTCGGATGTGATCATTAAAGATCGGCTGACGGGAGCAATTTATGTCACTTTCACGTCAAACGTAATGACTAGTATGGATATGTTAGGTATGGTTTAAATTAAAGTATAAGTAAACAAGATAAAATTAAAACTAAAATTCTACTACGAAAACAACCAACGACATCACGGTGCCTCTTATGCTATTTTTATTACTTGTATCACAAAATAATGGTTCATTTCTTATAGAACAACATTTCTTTTCGACACTTATGCATTAAAACCTCACATCTGATAAGAAATAAGGCAATTTTTTAAATTTTGCCTTAAAAGTTAAAAATGCGTACATTTATAATTCAAAAATCGTACTAAAAATTTGATTAGAATCATATTTATAATATTCTTTAGTTGGAAAGTTACTACCTGTCGCCGACCATTAATAATAAGACTCGATAAAAACTCAATAAAGCACATAACATCGAGTACATAAGAAAGCGTGAGAGACTCACTGGTCGACCGCGGCGGGGTCCAGCAGGCGGCGCGCGAGGCGGCGCAGCGCGGCCGGCGGCAGGCGGTGCACGGCGGCGCGCGCGTGCGCGGCGCAGGCGGGGCGCGGCGGCGCGCGCGCGTACGAGAACATCGGGTCGTCGCGCGGCGGGATCGGCGGCGACGCGCGCAGCGAGCACATGCCTGCACCAGTACTCAGGTTCAACAACTCAACTGGTCACAGAACACAAAACGGCCGGGCGCAACACTTCAAAATGGGGTTATTAAGCAATATTAAGCCTTGCGTTAATGAGATACGATTTCAATTAAAATGTTTTAGTTTGGCAGTGATTCCATACAAGTATCTAAGTTTGTATAGGTTGCCCTAAGGCACTTTTCTAGTGAATTTTGTATTGAACCCGCCGTCCTGGTTTGTCAATGTTAATAGATATTAATATCTGGATAACTTTGGAAAAGGTCCGAAAGTAGACGTACATTGATCTCAAAGGTTTCTCTACAATTATTTATTTATAACAAACCTACTTTCCCCCGCGACTCCGTCCGCGTAGTACTAATTATTCGCTTATCCCTCGGGAACCATCAAATTTTCCGGGATAAAAAGTATCCTATGTGTCAATCCAGGTAATAAACTATCTGTGTGCCAAATTTCATAAAAATCGGTCGAGCCGTTCTTGAGTTATGAATGGTGTAACTAACCCGACCTTGTTTTATATAATTAGATGCTTAAATACAAAGGCGACACAAATCAAAATTAATGATTGTTGCATTTAAATTCGAAAAGCTATTTACTCTGTTTTAAATCAAACTATATTGGTTTTTGATTTGTGTCGTTTTTTAATTTTAAAGCAGCCAAATATGAAGTACATAAAAGATAAAATATATTTATTCAATAAGTAGGCCGCACGGGCACTTTTACACGTAAAAATCTACCAAGGCTTCCCAAGAGGAGACCACTGCTGAGAAGAAGCGCCACAAGCAGCTCAACAGTTAGTAATTTTTCAAATTAATGTGGGGTAAGACAATCAGCAGGGCAGCTAAATCAATAAAAAAAACATAGGCCGTTTAAAAAAAATACCATAAATAATTCCTTAATGACTTACCAGTGATATAAATATCTTCTAAATGGAAATAATTGTGGTACAGAGCCGCTTTGTACAGAGCGGCGGCGGTGGGCGTCGACAGGGCGTACCCGGTACCCGACAGGTACCGAGGGTACAGCTGGCCCGAGTACATATAGCGAGGGCTATACCTGAAGACAATACAGCGAGCGATAGTCATAAAATACTCGATAAAAAGACAGCACGCATACTTTCAATATTATAATCATCATCACATCACATCATTATAACATCTCTACCATCACATCACATCATCATCATAATAACCTCTTCATCATCACATCATAATTGCCATAATTATTATCATAATTATACCCGCATTATGATAACATCATCTAATAACAGCACCACTTTCATCACTTCACCAATATGACCACCATCAAATAAAATCTACATCATCATAATAACACCACCATTATCATAACACCATTCTCACATAATATCATTATCATCATCATCATCAACATTTTCACCATCATCATCAGTGGTCGGAATAGGTAGAGCCAATTTACCTAAACTTGACGCATGCTCATTCATGCGTGAGTAAGATGGGAACACATTTAGGTAAATTAGCTCTACCTATTCTGACCACTGATGATGGTAGTGAAAATGGTGATGATGATGATAATGATATTACGTGAGAATGGTGTTATGATCAACATCACCACACTATCACCACTCACCACTTATTCCTCGCGTCGGCTATTGGTGTGGCGCCACATATGAGGTCTCCTATCAGTAGATACTCCTTGTGCTTGGAGTGCAGCCGGTCGTACTTGCGAGCCCGCTCCCGCAGGTTCATGATCAGGGCTGGCACATTAATGTACATGTCGTCGTCGGTCTTCAGGATGTAGCGGACTGGAATAAAGCAAAAATTATAAACCTTTATCTAATGATAAAAACTTTATACTTCTAGAAAAGCAGAAAGTGCCTTTTCGTATTTAGTATTTAGTGCAGTTCATCATCATCATCATCAACATCAGCCGCAAGACGTCCACCGCTGGACAAAGGCCTTCCCCAAGGTTTTCCACAACGACCAGTCCTCTGCTGCTGTCATCCAGCGGTTTCCCGCGACCTTTATCAGATCGTCGGTCCACCTTGTGGAAGGCCTGCGTCTCCCGGTTCGCGGTCGCCACTCTAGAACCTTTCCGCTCCAACGGCCATCGGTTCTACGAGCAATGTGCCCCGCCCACTGCCACTTAAGGTTTGCTATTCGGTGAGCTATATCAGTTACTTTAGTTCTCCTGCGGATCTACTCATTCCTGATTCGATCTCGCAAGGAAACACCCAGCATAGCTCTTTCCATCGCCCTTTGAGTGACCTTGAGCCTTCTTATGAGGCCAATTAAGCGACCATGTCTCAGATCCATATGTCATCACTGGCAACACACACTGATCAATGACTTTTGTCTTGAGGCACTGTGGTTAGTGCAGTTATGACGAAATTATTGCGTAGTTGGAAGAAAAATCACTTACCGCTTTCATTGCACTTATTGGTGACCCACTTCAGCATCATGATAGATTTGAGTGTGAGATTATTGTAAGAATCAACGAAGCCTTCCTGCAACACATCCCCATACGCCTGTACTTCTTCTTCTATCAGACTCTGTACTTTTGTATCGTTGTCCCCCGCAGGCATACCAAGAATAAATAACAACTTGAAATCTGGTTCTTCATCAACCAAATCGTCATCAAAATCTTCAGGCTGCAGGAAATATTTCCCTTCCCGCATCATTTTCACAACTTTATCTACATTTGGACTATCTACGTATCCTCTGGGAGGTATTTTCATAACGTTACTATCATCATCGTAATTATAATCACCACCCTCCCCTAATTCTTTATTCATATCAAACACAGGCAGCATATCATCGTCATCGAACCTCTTTTCCTCAGGTACTTCTGTTTTATTATCTTTATTAAGATCTTGTAACGCTCTAGCTAATTCTGGCAACAACGCTTTAAAACTAGTATCTCTCTTAACCATTTCACTACTATTAACACTATTAATTTCCGTAGATAAATCATAAGTGAAGTTATAATCTTTATATCTCTCTCTAACTTCATTATATAGTTTGGATAATGATAAATATGTCTTATAATGCCCCCAGGTTTCTCTTATAGCGACTCTTTGTTCGAAATGTTCGGTGGCTGAGCTAACTATGATTAAAAGGAATAGATTGTTCTTTTTGTCTCTAGTTTGCGGGGTGCATATGTGATTTGGCTGGTGGATGGTTGTCACGTTGTTAGGTTGTACGTACACCTTCGTATCACGATTGGCGTGTATCGACCAGCCAGCCACGGTACCTGGAAAGATTTGAAAGTGTTTGTCTAAATGTGACGTTCTCAATATAAAGGGACCTTATGTAGGAAGGCAGTTACGCTCTTCTTATTCTTGTAACTATACGAATACTATGGTAACAGTTCTAAAAACGCCGTAACCGCCTGCCTCCATAAGGTCCCTTTATATTGAGAACGTCACAAATGTTGTCAAAACCATGAATAGGTCCTTTTATACCGACAGTGACGTGTCCTCGCGAGACCGTTTAATAATTGTTTGTGAATATTATAAAAATAACTATACTGTTGTCATGTTAACATTACATTGGGTTGTTTAATCGTAATTATTGCTAAAAATATACACAACGCAATTATACAACTCTGTTACACTGTCTGACCACTCTGTGACAATAATGTCGCATCAATGTGTAAAAAGTTTCATGATAACATAGACGAGACACATGTTACAGAAGCCTCAAATTAAATATTAACTTCCTTACTAATAAACGTTGAGTAACGGCTGAGTAGTTATACAATGCTTTGTCCTTATCTGTCGAATTCAAATGTCACAATGACAGATAAGGACAAAGCATTGTACAACTACTCAGCCGTTACTCAACGTTTATTAGTAAGGGGGTAAATCGCCAATATCGGTAAAAAGGAAGAACGACCCGGATAATAACCAGACCTAGAAATTTTCGGGGCAAAATTAAATGACAGGTGAGTTCATATATCGATGTGTATTTTCAATTTTTTAATAAATATACATTATGTTTTACAAACAAAACCGGGGAGATCACTAGTTTAGGCGACTCCGAGAAGATAGATAAGAGAGTTTATCGATACACTAACGCAACCTGTCATTTGAATTAGCCCGAAAATTTCGAGATTTGCACATCACCAATATTACCATCACAACAATATCATATTTAAACAAACGCGAGACGTAATCCATTCCATCAAAAACATAAAATGTACAAAAATGTCAAGTCTCGCAATGCTGGAAGCATTTTACGCGGACGGAGTCGCGGGCAAAAGCTAGTAAGAAATAAGATTCATTTTATCCGCTAGTATTATTGCCGTATCGATTCGCCGACGATATTTCAATAAAAATAACAATTACAAGCCTAATTTCATTTGATTTGCTTTTTCTTCAGAGTTTTGTGTGTGCCGTTAAATGAGCATTTGAAAAACAAAATGAAGATAACTTAAACTTAAACTAAAATTTTAAGTCGTTTCATTTCAAGTTATTTTTTTCAGCATTAACTACATTTTAAATGAAAACGAGAAAACAAATAAGTATAAAAAAATCTTGTTCTTGTAACTATACGAATACTACAGTAACAGTTCTATAAACGGCGTAACCGCCTGCCTCCATAGGGTCCCTTTATATTGAGAACGTCACATTTTACACATACTCGACAGAAAAAGACATACATTCTCGTACAGTCAGTTAAAGGCTTCGTCAAACAGCCGGCTTGGCGCGGCGCGACAGTACAGGGTGGCCAATTTTTACAACATTTGAATTTCCCTGACTTTTCCCGGTTTTCCAGGCACTTTTCCGGTTTTTTCTCTGATCATCCAAGCAAAAATAAAAAAAATGTCTCATAAATTATATTTTATAAAAAATATTTTTTTGATTTTGATGCCCTTCGAGGATTTTTACATTTTAATCAAGACTCTTAACATATTTTTTTTGTCAAAATGCACCGATGTTTTTTATTTAGTAAATTTATTGAAATTAATTTATAGTTTTGCGTAGTTTAGAATTAGTAGATGTTACAACGATAACTTATTTCATAGTTGTTATTTCACCGATTTTTGATTTTTGTACTTAGTGACTTTTTTCTCTCAATAAACGAAATGCAAGGTATAGTTTTAGTATGTAATGTATTTTTCCCTGACGTTTTGCAATTTTCCCTGACATTTCCCTGATTTTTCCCTGACCAGCGAATTTCCCTGACTTTTCCCGGTTTTCCCGGTTTTCCAGAAAGTGGCCACCCTGCAGTAGCGTGGCGCGTTTTTAGCGTGGAAATTAACAAGGAGTTGTATGCAGGCCGTCACACATACGTCACACACTTTCACGTTGTATTTATTTAAACATTTACAGTGTAGGTATTTGTGACCATAGATGTAGAAACATTTATAGATTTGACGACGCGGTTAGCCTAGTTGGTAGTGACCCTGCCAACGAAGATAGCGGTCCCGGGTTCGAATCCCGGTATGGGCAAATATTTGTGTGATGAGCGCGTGTATTTGTTCCTGAGTTATGGATGTTTTCTATATATTTAAGTATGTATTTCTCTATATAAGCATATATATCGTTGCCTGGGACCCATAATACAAGCCTAGAGCTTAGTTTGGGACTAGGTCAATTTGTGTGAGATTGTCCGTGATATTTATTTATTGTGTTAGAGAACGTCTAGTTCTACAAGGTGGGCCAAAAGAAATCACCCTATTGGAAGATGCTCTCATTTTTGCAAATGGTCGCCAATGTCAAATCTGTTTTGACATTTGTGGACTTGACAGATGCAAAATACAAGTGAACAAGCCATGGAGCGATACACTCCCCAAGAACGCGGAATAATCGTGTCTATTTTTTTGCGTAACAATTCGTCTGTGGTGTTGGCGCAGCGCGAATTCCGTCGCCGATTCCCCGGCCGTCAGACACCGACTGCGCAAACACTGCGCCGTTTGGCCACCAACCTTGAAGAGTATGGGACCACACGAGACGTTGCCAAGAGTGGCCGGCCCCGGAGCGCCCGTTCTGCCGAGAATATCGCCGCTGTTGCCGAGGATGTCGAGCTGTCGGCGGAAACATCAACCAGACGCCGTGCCACGCAATTAGCCATCAGACGGACGTCCCTAAGGCGAATTTTGGTCAAAGACCTGCGCATGTTCCCATACAAAGTCCAGTCCGTGCATCAGCAGCTGCCTGCCGACCGCCAAACGCGCGTAACCTACGCCCAAGCCATTCTCAATCTCGAGGAAGAAGTGGACGATTTTTCGACCAAAATCATAATGAGCGATGAGGCTCATTTCCACCTCAGCGGGTACGTGAACAAGCAAAACTATCGCTTCTGGGGCACCGAAAATCCACGAGTGATGCACGAGGAGCCATTACACCCGCTCAAAGTGACTGCATGGTGCGCTGTTCACGCTGGAGGAGTCATTGGGCCATTTTTTTTCGAGAATGCCGCTGGCCATACGACAACAGTGGACGGTGCGCGCTATAGGGCCATGTTGACCGAGTTTTTTCTGCCGCAATTGGACGAATTAGGACCGAACGACATGTGGTTCCAACAGGACGGAGCAACGGCACACACTGCGCGAGCCACAACCGATATTCTGAAGGCGGCGTTCCCGGGTCGCCTCATCTCTCGTTTTGGCGATTTGCACTGGCCCGCAAGATCACCCGATTTAAGCGTTCCAGACTTTTTTTTGTGGGGTTTTTTGAAGTCCCGTGTTTACGTGAACAAGCCCGAGACTCTGGAAGCCCTCAAGGACAACATTCGACACGAGTGCGAGAATCTGTCGCCCGAAGTTCTCGCCAAAGTGATGAAAAATGCCATAAAACGAGCCCGTATGACAATCAATTGTGACGGCGCCCATTTGGCCGATATAATCTTCTCGACTTGACCAATAAAATTTAAATTAATATAATAAAAAAACAGAATCCAAGTTTTTCATTTAGAAAAAAAAAGAGAGTCAAACAACATCGGATGACTTCTTTTGGCCCACCTTGTATATGATTTGGGCCATAAAAGCTACATGTTAACTTAGATCGAGAGAACATCGACGCGACACGACGACGTTTTCCTACAGTGTGACTGCAGCGCCGCGCCGGGAGCGCGCCACGCTACTGTCGCGCCGCGCCAAGCCGGCTGTTTCACGAAGCCTTTAAGGTCAATTATTCCAAGTGTAGTACCTATTGTTGTTGGTGTTATTGTTGTGTTATTGTTGTTGTGTTGTTGTTGTTGTTGTACCTTATGAATAGGCAACTACTTACCTCTGTTGAGCTGGTCGCCGGCCTTGTTGTACACGGGTATGTACAGCAGCGCGCAGAACATGATCATGGCGGAACAGAAGAGGAAGAACTTGGCGAGCGCGGTGACGGTCGAGCGGCGCGCGGGCGCCGCGGGCGACGGCGTGCGCGCGCGCCGCACCGCCTCGTACCTGCGGCGATGTCACCAATATTATTCATTACAATCAATTGGATAGTCTGGAATTTATTTACCTAAAAAGTATCCTGTTTCAAACAATATAAGTTAAAATAAGAATTGTCTCGGTGCCCAATTTCATCAAAATCAGCTTAGCTATTTAGGTGTGATTGAAACACAAACATCCATACGAACTTTCAAATTTATAATATTAGCAGGATTCTTAAACTAGTTACAGTCTTATGCCTCTATTAATAGAGGAGTGTCAGATATTTTTGAGCCGAATCACTACCAAGTAATAAATAAGGATTAAAATTTAAAACTATTAAATAAATAAAATAAAAATCCGAACATAATTGAGACCCCCACTTTCAGGAGCACCACTATGAACTTCGAAATACGAACTTCGTCTATTGCTATCCCTTTTTCTCTCGACGCGTAACTAATTCGCAAGAAAGTGACGGGGCGATTCGAAGTTCGAACTTCGTTCATAGTAGTGGCCCAGAGCTTATAACTGTTAAATATCCCAACGGATTTAAACTAAGCTAAGAACACTTTCGACCAAGTAACTAAATCAAAATCGGTTCATCCTTTATTTTTAGGGTGTTATTCGTTACACATCCCATAGCGGTTCGAGTAGCACTGAGCGTGTTGTGAAAACTTTAACGGTCGCAGGCGCAAGCGCAGGCGCCGTTACGGAGAGTTTTAATGGCATTATCGGCGATCAGTCTCAGTCCATCCGTTTAGGAGCTACGACGCCACAGCCAGATACACATACGCGCGTTAAACTTACAACACCCGTATTTCTGGAGGTTAACCTTTTGACGGACATATCCGCACCACTTCAACGCCAACGACGGATATATCCGTCACGGTCGACAGCGAAAAATAGACCCGAGTGTTTATGACGTAAAGTTGAAATTAGCTCTGGTTTTCAGCTGTCATTGGCGCGTGAGTGACTTTTGTATTTAGAGCTAGGGTGAATAGGCATCTTCTGGGTGAGCTCGCTACATCGTAGACTGAATCTTAGTCCTCCAAGGGCAAGAGTTAACCCATTATCAATAAAAAACGGTCAAGTGCGAGTCGGACTCGCGCACCGAGGGTTCCGCACAAACTTGTAGGCATGTAAATAGTTCGTTAATCACGGGAATACTATATAAACAAAGTCCAGTATAAACTGACACGCAATAAGTATGCACTCTAGTACTTAGTGAGGGTCAGTTTATACTGGACAGTGTTTTTATGTGATGTAAGTACAAATTAACGGTTTTCGGATTTTTTCCTTTACTTGTGCTATAAAACATTACTTCTTGCCAAATTTCATGATTCTCAGTCAACGGGAAGTACCCTATAGGTTTTGATTCCCTTGAGATTCCCTTCAATATGCGACATAAACGTCCGTATCTTTTAATTGCGTTGACTTAGATGTCTGATTTTTTCACTGATCCAAGGGATTGCAGACCTAAGTATTTGATATGAATTTCAATTTGATACCTTCACGCGTTCCTGAGAAAAAGGGTCTTGACAGACACACAGACAGACAGACGGACAACAAAGTGATCCTATAAGGGTTCCGTTTTTTTTTCTTTTAAGGTACGGAACCCTAAAAATGGCGTTGGAAAGGTTAAAAAATGTGACATACCTGTAAGACAGTAGCGGGCTGTCATCGCTGTCACGGCCCGAGGAGTAGTACCTATCTTCGTAGTCCTCGTCGTGAGCTTGTGCCATGTAGCGCTGTCTGAAACAACAGCATACGTTAGGTTAGGAACGGGAACGAGTGAGCGGTGAGGCCGGTGAGAGCGAGCTAAGAGACTTATTAAGGGTGAAACTCAAAAAAAGTGTACATAGTTACTTAAGGACTATTAAGTACTTAAGTGAAGAAACGGTAACTTTCGCAGTTTCGTAACGAAAATTAACGTTTACTATCTCAATAACCGTTACACTCAGGTAAATTACTTTCGAGACGTTTTTGCATTTGTAGTAGTGTTTGTATATTTATAGGGATTCTAAAATTTAAATTTAAATTTCATTCTACAGTCAGAAAAAAAGGTTCGTCACATTTTGAAGAAGAAAATATATTGACAGTCAAAAGTCAGTGAATGTCAAATAAATAACAATTATATTTATTCTTATGGTTTATAATATTTCTTGTTCAGTTCAGTGTTATTATTGTAACGTTCTTAATTAAAAATGGTTCCGATGTTGAAACATGGTCGAGGTAAGCCTTTGATTTCCCAAACTAAAGAAGTTTTGTATAATTTGTACAAATATTTCCAAAATGAATGCAATAGCAATCCGAGCAGTATTGTGACTCCTGCTGAATTAGTTGCTATAATTATCAAGCGGAATATCATTGACTTAGAAGAATATTAGAACTAAATGTTATGTTTAATATTAATAATATTAACTTTTTTAATATCGTTTAATATTATTAATTCTATTGATGTACCTGATTATAAAAATTATAAAAAAATATTTTAAACTAGTGGATTATTTCTTTATGCGCTGACCGTACACAACTACAAATGCAAAAACGTCTCGCAAGTAACTTACCTGTACAATTCTGCCTTAAAATATGGCATATGTTTAATGGATTAAATAACGTACAAAATAATACCTTTGATCACCAAAAAAAAAAAAAAACCTAAACCTAACAGACAGAATTCGCTAAGATTTGGTGATCATTTACTAAATTTTATCTACAGGTACAAGATAATTTTGGTGGTCATTATATTTGTTGCCTTAAAATATGGCCACGGTATTTACGAATGAAATGACACTTGATTGTTGGTCCTTGTCGTGTCAGTGTAATTTCCACAACGTCTATCATCATCATCATCAGCCGCAAGACGTCCACTGCTGGACAAAGGCCTTCCCCAAGGTTTTCCACAACGATCGGTCCTCTGCTGCTGTCATGCAGCGGTTTCCCGCGACCTTTATCAGTTCGTCGGTCCACCTTGAGGAAGGCCTGCCCACAGTTCGTCTCCCGGTTCGCGGTCGCCATCGTTTATACATATAGATATTGCGGAGGGTAAATAGCGCTACCGACATGTAAACATCAGCTCTGTATATTCTAATATTATTAATTAATTTATGATAATTGGTGATAATAATAGTGACTAATAGCTTCAACATTAGTTTACACTAATGGCTTCACTATTATGCTACAAAATATACGGGATGTTCTAAATAAAATCGATCTTATTGAGGTGGCCTCAATGGAACTGAAGAGTGATATGATAAGATAAGCAGGTGGACGTTCTCTGTCTAATGGCCGCACTCAGTGACGTCAATTAAGTTTTAAGTTTCATTAAAGTAGTTGCTGTCACTTTCTTTGCTATAGCAATAGAAAAAGACGCGGCAACTTTAATGAAACTTAAATAATAATTGACGTCTCTGAGTGCGGCAGTAAGAGAGACCTTTATCCGGAAAGGAAATGAGGACAATCTGAAAATTAGTAATTATAAGCTAGCTGGGGCCTTTTCCCGTAAGAATCAAAAGACCATCTAAGCATAAGAGAAGAGATCTTGCATTCTTAGTAAATTATTTTTTTTTTATTCAAGCCTTTACAGATCTGTACCGACCGAGTGTTCCAACAGTCTTTGAATGTAGCGGAATTGAGATTCCCGAGTATAAATTACTTAAACATTTATCGTGTTCCCAAACAAAGGAATAAATACCAGTCCCTGCTTCATCTTGAAGCCCTATTGTACAACTTTGGTGTGAAGAAATCAAAACAAAATTGTGCTATGCGGAGACTGGAACTATAATATATTAAAAAAAAGATAGCACGTTAAAAATTATAAAACTGCTGAGCAATTACAATTGCTAAATGCGCATAGATGTTCCTACACGATGTGAATCATGCCTTGATCAAATAGCAAGTAATGTTAAGAAAATAACATCTGATATTCACCCACTTGGATTTCAGACCATGAAAAAGCCCAATTTGTCAAGTTTCCTGTAAAAAACGTGCGTAAGAGCATATTACAGAACAAAGAGATTACAGTCAAGAAAACTTGTGTATATTCCGGAACTGCATGACGTCGTTATCCTTCTCTGAAGTACTTAACAGAAGTGACACAAATGCGGCATTCCATGAATTTCATGAGACTTTGTGTCTGTTCTATGAATTATGTTTTCCATACATTCGTATAAAAATCAATAACAACAGATGGCTAACAAGTGGCTTGCGACGTGCATGTACAAATAAGAGAAAACTATACTTAAAGTATACCTATGCAATTTATGTCAAATGAAATCTCAAAATAAAGTAAAATACACGAGATACGCTAAAGTTTTGAGAAAATGTATTAATAAAGCACAGCAGTTGCTTCACACAGACAGGATTAAATTTAAGGCTATTTGGCAAATTATTAATGGACCTACTCACATTGAACGAACAACATCAATGATTTTTTAATCATTGATGACCATCCAACTTATTCTGATCCCTCTAAAATTTACTTTTTAACGATTCTTTTATAAACGTGACAAATCAATCAAAGATGAATGTAAATGACATTACCTGTTGGTCTAGAACGGGGCAATTTAAGGGTTAATTTGTTAATTAACCATTAAATTGCATCGCTCTAGAGTCAAGCTTCACTTAAATAACTCGTACTGTATGTCTATCCAAATTTATAACCATTTACCCGAATTCATTGTGGATTGCCCTGGGAGTCAATTTAAGAGAACGCTTAAATAACTGGAACTGTTTTTACTCTGTTAATGACTATTTTGCCAAGAAGCCAATATCTAATTGTTAAGTGTTTAATATAATATATTAATTCATTTAAAAAATAAATAATAAAAAATGTTTATTGCCTTACCACCGATTTGTAACATTAAAAGTTAAAAGTTATTTAAAAAAAACAGCTTATCGTAATGTTAGCCCTTAAAGTTAGCTACAAAAACTAACAAAGAACATAAAAACATTACTAAATTTTTTGCTCATTTTTAATTTTATATTTTTTATCTTTTTAGTTCGACGATGGTTTTTAATTTTCATTGAACTTTGTCTTTTGTGTTGCAGTGTGTTTGTCAAATAAATGTTTTGAGTTTGAGTTTGAAAAATAAAAAACAAAAACATACATAAAAAGCAGTGCATAGGCAAAATGGGACCAGTCTCAGCTTTAGCTGGATGAACCCCAGCGCTGATTTTGAGAGTTTTTAGACATATCCTCACACACGCACACGCGCACGCGCACGACACAAAGACACACACAGACACAGACACACACAGACACACACGACACAGACAGACACAGACACACACAGACACAGACAGACACAGACACACACGACACAGACAGACACAGACACACACGACACAGACAGACACAGACACACACACACACACACACACACACACACACACAGACAGACACAGACACACACAGACACAGACACACACGACACAGACAGACACTCACGCGCACGCGCACGACACACAGACACAGACACACACGACACAGACAGACACAGACACACACACACACACACACACAGACAGACACAGACACACGCACACGCACGCGCACACGCGCACGCGCACGCGCACAGACAAATCACCTAAGCGTCATCATCTAAGCGTACATAGGTACAAAGGGACAGACGGCAGGAAGCGACTTTGTTTTATACTAAGTATAATAGTAACTATACCTTATACTATACCGTATACCTAATAGTAGGCAGTTTGGTCAAATATATTCTAAATAATTCTGTCAATACTTTCTTATTATTTAACTAACGTTCGCGAGATAATCACGGCACAGTAATTACAGCAATTATGCACGTACACAATGTTAAAAGTGATTAAATGGCTACTTTTGCCAAAGTTAATTAGCGCCCTATGCCAAGCGTATCAAAGTGCTTATTAACTTGATAATCCAACGGAAAATTGGTACTCACAACTACGTCAATTGACTAATGTCAGCTTCCAATATTCAAACGCGGATAGATTTGAAAATTCTGGTTAAAACTTGACACGTTTTGTATGTAGGTACAGTCAAGGTCATATGTGTACACGTTTAGTACCTTGTCGCTTTAATCTGTGACATTCGTAATGGCAGTTTAACATGACATTAAAATAGATAGGGCACTAGATAGGGCGACAGAGGGCGCTGCTCGTGATGTAAACAGTATCTCCGTAGTTAATAAAAGTTTAAAAAGTAACCCTTGCTTATATTACGCGCAAACATATTTTATTTACAACTTGAACACATAATTCAGTTGTAGAAGTGAAATCTAAACTTACATTGTGCAAAATAAAGTGAAAAGTGAACTTCAAAATAATCCATGTAGGTAGTAAATGGAATGAAATTTGAGCACCAGACTTATGTACACATAATGGATGAAGTGCTGAAAATATAGGAACTAATAACTAAAGTGCTTATTAAACTCACTCACCAACACTATGCAACTTGTCTTAAATTCTTTATAAATTGTGTTAACTTATGGAGAAGTGACCTATTAATAAATATTAGCTCAAGTGGGTACATCGTTTAGATAAATTTGTTAATTTTAAACAGCAGTAAGTGATTAACTATTTCGTCCAGTAGCCTACGTGTTATCGTAGCCTATTTGGGAGAGACACTGGCGCGCGGCGTAAGCGCATGTTGCTACGAAATCCCGAGTTCGCGTCCGCTTGTCATCTTGGGTTTTTGTAACATTTTAAAATTAAAATTTTGTGATGTCTTCGAAGAAGTACAAATTTATATGCGCAAAGTGCCCCAGTGTCATTAAAAATAATGAATACTTAAAATGTGTGCAATGTAAGAAACACTTTCATGTCACTTGCACAACAAACGTAAGTTTGCGAAGATTTTTCTTAATGTCTAAAGAAACAAAAACTGATTGGAAATGTCATATATGTGTAACTTGCCCTTCTTCTACAAAAAAGGACAGTTTGCCAAACACTTCTCAGGGATCGATTGATAATATAACCGTTAGAAAAGTAAATCTACCACAAAAAAAACGACTGTCTCTAGATGATTCTTATGAAACGGAGTCGGAATTTAACTCTCCAACATCATTATTGCTGAATGAAACAGCATGCAGCTTACCAAATTTAACAACAATGGAAGATTTGGAAATAAATGGCCTTAAGCTGGAAATAAGTAGTATGTCGACGCAGTTAGCTAGTGCACACGAAGAAATTGAACGACTGAATTCTGAAATAACCTTTTTGAAAAGGGCGCTAGAGGAAAAACAAAAGAAACTGGACCTTTTGAAAGTATTTCTAGCGGAAAAGTCATCGCGAAAGTCTACACCTTCAACCAAATTACATTATGATCAAAATATGAACACGCCAGTAGCCGGAAAATTAAACAACGAAGGAGTCAATATTAGTCCCCCGGCTCCAAGCTCTCCAATAGAAGAAAAGGTCGATTCTCAAATAAATGGAAAAGCATTGCCCACATTGCCTATCTCGGAAATAAACATCCCAAGTGCCGATAAAACAAACGTTCAAGAACAACATAATACGAGACCTCCAGTTGCCGGTCCTCCAATCGAAGAAAAGATTGTTTCTCAAAAAAAAGGAAAAGAAAAGCCCTCATTGTCTATTTTGCCCCCTTTGCCAACTGTACCCAATTTGACCATTTTGCCTTCAGAAGTTTCACCTTCCCCAACGGAGCGAGTGCAACGGATTAGAAGAAGAAGAATTCTCATTTTTTCAGACGCAAACTGTGCTCATATAAGAAGATTCCTTCAAAATCGCCTAAAGGATTCTTTTGTGGTCACTTCTTTCTATAAATCTGAAGCCTCGACTGATATGTTATTGGAATGCTGCCTTAGCTTATGTAAAGACTTTACTCAATCAGACTATGTGATTATAATGTGCGGTAATTATGATAAAAGTTTAATGAAGTTACAGTCCGTGCTGTACAGCAATTTAGTTAATTTAACACAAACAAACGTATTGTTAACCGACATTTATTGTAACAGTGGAGATATTAAAAAAATAGAAATGAGAGAAATGTTCAAATTAATGTGCAAAGAATTCAAATTTCATACAACCTTCGTACATGATTACAGGCATAAACATATTACGTATATGTCACACAAGTTGTTATTAGCAGAGCTACTTTTGAAACATGTAATGCGCTTGAATTATAAATACAGTTACTATAATTTCACTGACCACCAAGCAGAAGTAAGTCAAGTAAGCAAAACTAGTAACCTTGTAATGAAACACAAACAGAATGGCAAGCAGAAGTTGATACACCTGCAGTGCAAGCAAGTTCAGAAATAAAATCCGATTTTTTTCGTGAATGAAAGCTGTTCTTTTAATATGTTTCATCAGAATGTGCAGGGTTTAAGATCTAAGATAAGTCAAATCGAAATATTAGCGGATGCAACAAACATTGATACTTTATGCTTTACAGAAACTTTCTTAAAAAACAACGAAACCTTGACGTTACAAATCGACGGGTATAAAATAGCCTCATTTTTCTGTAGGGAACGTAAAACAAGAGGTGGCGTTTGTATTTACGTTAAAAAAACCTTGAATTATGTTAGGTTGGAATGGATTGAAAAAATGTCAATTGAAAAACATTTCGAGGTGTGTGGTATTTTGATTGCAGAGTTAAACTTTATACTGGTGTGTATTTACAGAACCCCCGACAGTGATTTTAAACTATTTATTGAAAAATTTGAGCTCCTTTTATGTAAGTTAATGTACAGAGCCCGAAATTTAAAACGGAAAATATTCATAGCTGGCGATTTCAACATAAACATAATGAATGATGACAATGCATCTGTGATGTTTATGTCGTCATTGGCTAAATTTAATCTCCGCCCAACTATACATGAACCCACCAG
Organism: Tortrix viridana; assembly: GCA_963241965.1. Lineage (NCBI taxonomy): Eukaryota > Metazoa > Arthropoda > Insecta > Lepidoptera > Tortricidae > Tortrix > Tortrix viridana. The sequence goes on from OY725200.1 coordinate 6,865,653, forward strand.
AATAACCAATCAAAGTCAGACGTGTATTGATAATATTTTAACTAACCAACGCCAGTACACCGCTGAAGTGATGAACTTAGGAATATCGGACCACACAGGGCAAATAATAAAAGTACCCACTAGTTTAAGTTATCATGAAAAGTATTGGTATGTTAAAATGAGGAGAATTGATACTTACCTAGAAATATTTATTAAGTACCTTTCCCAATTTAATTTCGCTGGTGTGTATCAATACTCTGATGCCAATTTAGCTTATGACAATTTTATAACTTCATTTAAATTAATTTACGACCTATGTATACCTCTCGAAAAAATTAAAATTACACATACGAGAAAACCCAATTGGAAAACTAAAGGCATAAAGAAAGCTAGCCAGACAAAACGTAAAATGCATCAAGAGATAATTAAATCTAAAAATAATCATAATATTCCTGAATATAAAAAATATTGCAAAATGCTCAAAAAAGTAATTAGAAAATCAAAAATCTTATCAAATGATACATTTATAAATAATTGTAGTAATAAATCAAAAGCCACATGGGGTCTTATAAAAAAACACACGACCACAACCAATACAATTACTACTTCCATTGAAAATATTAAAAACGATGGCAATAATTTATCTGATCCAACTCATATAGCAAGTGCCTTAAATAGTTTTTTTATAAATCAGAATATTGATAATGATTTGCGTTGCTCTGATCATAAAATCATTGCAGGAAGGGTAAGCAAAAGTATTTTTATGTATCCAATTGACGCTTGTGAACTTAGAAAGATTATTAAATCTCTCAAAAACAAGACCAGTACAGGGCCCGATGGGATACCAATGAAACTCATTAAAGCATGCATTGATTACATTGTCGATCCTCTTGTATATTTAATAAATATTACTTTAGAGACTGGAGTATTTCCTGAATACCTTAAAAAAGCAATCATTAAACCACTGCACAAAAAAGGACCTAAGGATCAAATGAACAATTACAGACCTATCGCCCTACTGTCAAGTTTTTCAAAAATTTACGAAAAGGTTATTTATACTAGACTAATACATTTCATAAACTCTAATAATATCCTGAATCCAAACCAATTCGGATTTCAGAAAGGTAAATCCACTACACTGGCAATATTTAAAATCTTTAAAAATATATGGGACAACATTAACGGAAAGAAGCTTTGCGTCTCACTTTTCCTCGATATGTCAAAAGCATTTGACTGTGTTTTACACGATGTACTCCTAAGACAGCTAGAAAATATTGGCATAAGAGGTCACATTCTTGATTTATTTAAAAATTATTTATCGAATAGGAAGCAAGCAACGGTCATTGTCAAATATTGTAAGAGAAGTAAAACTGTGGAACAAGTGCATTCAGAGTTTGAGACGGTACCTATAGGGGTTCCCCAGGGAAGTGTCTTAGGGCCTCTTTTGTTCTTGGTCTATATTAATGAGCTTCCTATGGCTATTGACAATCTATGCGTTCTATTTGCCGACGATGCAACTATATTATTCACAGGAGAAAGGTCTTCCGCTCCCACTTTAGAGCAGAACATAAACTATACGCTTAAAAAGGTGGTAGAATGGCTTCGTAAAATTAATCTTAGTGTAAATTTAAGCAAAACTAAACTGTTACAATTTAGAAACTACAAAACGTCTCCTGTACCACTAAATGTAATTGAAGCCGATGTATCGTTAGAAGAAGTAAATAGTATGAGCTTCTTAGGTGTGACGATTGATACCCATTTAAATTGGAAGGCTCATATTACAAAGATAAATAAAATTATTTCTAGCAACTGCTATGCTTTGTCTATATTGTCTGGAGCTTGTTCTGAAAACATTACTAGAAATGCGTACTTTGGAAATGTGTACCCATTGCTAACTTATGGTATTATTTATTGGGGAAACTCTGTAAATGCCCAGTCAACATTTCTGCTACAAAAAAGGTGCGTACGTACCATATACCGCTTACACGGTGGTCAATCACTTCGAAGTATATTTAAAGAAAAACATCTTCTTACTCTTACTGGCATATACATATTTGAGTTGTGTGTGTTCGTTAAAAATAATGTAAATTACTTTGCAAAAAAATCAACATTAAAAAATAATCTACGGATGCAATATAAATTCGATTTAGTGTGTCCTAAATCATGTAACACAATTTACAGCAAGAGTGCATTTGTTATGGCGATACGTATTTTTAATAGTCTTCCTCAAGAATTGAAAATGCTGGAGGGACATCAATTTAAGCTAAAACTGAAGAAGTGGCTGTATGAAAATGTTTTTTATAATTTAAATGAATTTTTATGTACGGTCGGTGTCAATTATAAATAGTCACTCCATTATGTATGAGTTAATTCATAACGTTTAGCTGTAAGCCTTAATTATATTGTATGCCTGGAACGGGCAACTGTTGGAACTATTGTTTGTTGTAAACCATCTACTTGTACACAGTTCACAATAAATATTTTCTTATTCTTATTCTTAGACCAGGTACTAAATTCAAATTAATTTATTTTCAGGCTACTAGGCCCACAGAGTACATCAGTGCAAATATGGAATAAATAAATAAATACCTTACTGACTAAAATACATATATTTATAAACTTAACAATATCTTGAATTATTTTGGCGACAAAACAGCGTGGCTCTGTTGAATCGCAGCGTTCGAAGCCATGCTCGCTGGCAGGCCGCCCCGGAACCGCCGGAACACATCTTTCGACCAGAAGGCAGGCGACTCGCCCGCCCCAGCAGCGGCCGCATGTACACATATATATGACCTTGAATGTACGTGAGAAACGTCAAATTCTAACGTTTCGCATGGCGGGGCTCCGTCAACTTATTAGATAAGAAAGGAATTTTGAAAACACATATGGCAGTTGCGAACTTAGACCACCTGCTACTTAGACCAGCTGCGTTTTAGACCACTTGCTACTTAGACCAGGTGCGTTTTAGACCGCCTGCTACTTAGACCAGCTGCGTTTTAGACCACTTGCTACATAGACCAGCTGCGTTTTAGACCGCTTGCTACATAAGTCCAGCTGAGTTTTAGACCACTTGCTACTTTGACCAGCTGCGTTTTAGACCGCTTGCTACTTATACCAGCTGCGTTTTAGACCACCTGCTACTTAGACCAGCTGCGTTTTAGACCACTTGCTACTTAGACCGGCTACGTTTTAGACCGCTTGCTACATAAGACCAGCTGCGTTTTAGACCACTTGCTACATAGACCAGCTGCGTTTTAGACCACTTGCTGCTTTGACCAGCTGCGTTTTAGACGATACTAACCCACCCGAAGTAACCTAATCTATGGATGAATGCGAGTAACAACAAACCGTCAAGTATGTAGTCCCCTATGTATGATTTGACAAATGTCGTAAGGATCTGAATAATAGAAAGTTTATTCAAATGACTCCTGAGCGGCTAGCGCATCTTATCGACGAGTTAGAAAAGGAGATCCGAGCGACCAACAAGTCGCAGACCACTCGCGCTAGCCGTCCTGGGCTAACTTTAGCATCCTTCATTCATCCGACCAAGAAATACTTTACGCTTTTGTTTACGAGGGCCGTGCCGAAAGCTTTAACCTTTTCAACGCCATTGACGGAAATATCCGTCATCGTTGACAACGCAAAATAAACCTGAGTATGTATGAATTAAGGTTGACATTAGCTCTAGTTTTTATTTGACATGGCGTTGAAAAGGTTAAGGCCAGTATTCATCGTAATTTAAATTTATTGTTGATATCTACATACATTAAACATACTATTGCGAACAACTTTGTCAAAAATAATGGTAAAAAAAGTTTCCTTATCTTTTGATATTTCATTTTTATTGAAAATCACTTAATTTTCCTGGGACTCTAATGTAGACACGTCTTCAAGGCATGTTCACTCCATATTCTAATCGAATGTTTAAGGAAACGTATGGTTTAAAATAAAACAGGACTGATAAATCACACGTTTTCGGTTATGTTATATTTATACTTATATTAAATAAATTATGTCATAAATAATAAATAAATAAATATCAGAGAACAATCTCACACAAATTGAGCTAGTCCCAAACTAAGCTCTAGGCTTGTACTATGGGTACTAGGCAACGATATACATACTTATATAGAGAAATACATACTTAAATATATAGAAAACATCCATGACTCAGGAACAAATACTCGCGCTCATCACACAAATATTTGCCCATACCGGGATTCGAACCTGGGACCGCTAGCTTCGTAGGCAGGGTCACTACCAACTAGGCTAACCGCGTCGTCTAAATAATGAAGAGCTTTTCTAAATTTAATTAAAAAGTGGTATTAAAACGCTTTTTTTAGGGGACTCCTCTTATCCCCTTTATTTCTTGTTGTATTTCCTGTCCTTTCTGTATGTGGTTTTCAATAAAGAGTTATTGTTGTATTTTATTATGACTTAAGCCTACTGGAAAACAACTATGCGTATTGTCAATCATTATTTTGTAATCACCATAGAAGTAGAACCGTGCTGGGGCTGACCTTTAGACAGTCTTGAGGGTAAAAAAAGAAAAAAAATGGCTGGTTCGGTCCGTCTTAGGCTGGTCTATCTCCGGTGTACCTGTAACGTGCGACTTATGTTATGGGACACCCTGTACTAGTAGGTACTCTCGGTACATCATGATCGTAATAATTACGTGACGGTTGCGTAATGTCAGGCATTACAACACGAGTGCGGTTTATGAAACGAGCCGCAAGGCGAGTCGCGTGTCGCGTACAATACTTTGTCTACACTCATATTTCTAAATCCTCTATGATACTCAATACTCAATAATTTATGGCATATATATGATTATATTGTTGACATTTCATCTTGATTGATGCTTCATCTCGAATGACATGAGAAATAGTCGCCGAATCAAATTGTATCGTGATTCGAATAAATTCGAAATTCGAAAACCTTTACAGTATCGGCAGCGAACACGTAAAGTGAACTTTACAGTACAACCACTAGATAAGATTGGACACAACGACAGCAACACCACTGACTGACGACGTTAATAACCTACAGTTTCTGAACGCGTTGTAGACGTTTTAAGGTGTATATAGATAATCAAATGTATTGCGGTGACTAATATGTGACGTTCTCAATTTAAAGGGACCTTATGGAGGAAGGCAGTTACGCTGTTTTTGTTCTTGTAACTATACGAATACTATGGTAACAGTTATAAAAACGGCGTAACCGCCTGCCTCCATAAGGTCCCTTTATATTGAGAACGTCACATATTAGTCTAGTAGATTTTGCAGTTAGCAGTTAGGCTCGGACTGTATGCACCCGGAATCGGTCCAGTACCATTACCATGAGTTTACAGTGACCGCACTCGCTAGCGACGGCGTAAACGATTTGTATGGAGAATTGTACAGCTCCTCTAGCGGTCACTTAAAGAACTAAAGATCGCTAGTATGAGTACAACGGTAAATAACCTATCGAAATCTATTCGTTAGCGACTAACGTTTTGTAACCGTTGCCGTAGAACATCGGTACCATGAGTCGTAAATTTGACAGATGTCATCGAAAAATACCGTATCGACTGTAGTTAACTATTTCACTAGCAAATTGGTGCGTGAAAACTTAGAATTATTGTTTAATACGTTACTCCAATTATTTATCTATCCAAATAATATCGGCAAGACATTATTTAGCGTGGAATATGTAGGCTTATGAAGACGAACGACGAAAACAAGGAGGATTTCAAGCTGATATGAGAAATATTACGTTAAGAAATCCACTTCAAAATTTAACTGAGAATAAATTTTATTAAAGGATATAGGCTCAGTAAGGAAGCTTTTGAGAATTTGTGCGATTCGTTAACGTACTACACGGATTTGAAATCCACTCACAAATATAATGTTCCCGATCCTGATGACAAGGATATGTCTGAAGAAAGTCAAGGTATTTATAGTGAAAGATAATGATTATATATTAACTTTAATACTAAATATGTCCTTATCTTTATTATGTTTGTTGTAGGTACCTATTATTATCAGAACTATTTGAGGGCCAGGAGTTAGTGTTGGAAAATGAAGGCACCAGTGATTTATTAATGGAGAGAGCACCGCGGGATCAATTAGTTAGAAGACTTGCATCAATGCATTATTTCCAAATACTTGTACCATGTTTTCTGTTTTTTGTTTAATATAAAAATAAAAAGTACTCATACATCACACATAATCTTTATTTATTACACAAAATCTTTATTTATTACACAAAATCTTTCCAAATAAATCTAACCACCGTTCTTGCATTCTAAACTCTGATTCCCTTAACCTATTCCTCTCCCGCTCCACTTCCTGTTTAAAAGCTCGCCATTCACTGTCAGCTCTGACAAAGGCTTGCCTTGCCAAATCTGACTGTCTGGGTGCGAGTCCTTCTGTAGACAGGAGATTAGTGGTTTTGCACCTGACGTCTTCGCCACTGACGCGGTGTGGGCGGTAAGAGCTTGGGGCTCTGCCACCTGGCATTAGCAGCTGTTAATGCTGTTCTTGTGACCGCAGGCTCACCACCGTGCGTTACTCCGGTCTCACTCCCGTCCACCTCGGGCAGGGCTGTAATGGATAAAAAAACGTTTACAGTACTATTTTGAATTCTTAATTAACTAATGAAACTAGATAGGTAGGTACATTTTACTCTAAAATGTGATAATAACAGCAAAATTTATTGGAACCTATTTCTTGAAGAGCTGATGGAAATTGACTGTCATTGCAGTCACTATACCTGGGCTGTTAACTGTTTCGGGATACTCTCTGTCCACCAAGTCTTGTTCACTGCAAGTGCTGTTAGCCACAAGCAATGGTGGAAAAAAGGAGGGCTGAGCTGATGTCCCTGGTACAAGTGGTACAAGTAGATTCCAGTCTCCAACGCCTGCAGTGAAAAAAAACACATTGAAATAATCTTTCCTAGGACATGAATTAAATGAATTTTTATCTTAAATATATATAATAAATTGTTTATTTTATTTCAATAGTAACAATGATAGGGAAACTTACTGGAACAAGTTTGTTGAGCAAGTTATTCATTTAGCAGGAAAATTGATAGGCTGTCATTTGTTTCTAGTGCCACTTCAGTAACTTCTTCCTGTAAAGCATTTTTTTAAAAGAATGCCATGAGATATGAAATTAATGACTTATATGTAAGTATATTATAACTTTAGGCAATAAGTTTTTGTCTAATTTGACTATACACAGACGAATGAATGAACTGTCACATTGACAAAAAAATCAAAACAAATTCAAGAATCACTTACACTTACATAGTGACACTGCTCTAGGGCACTTTTTTAAATTAGCAGGGTTATTTCTATATTTTTAAATGGATGACATGGATACTTATCTTTTAGCCCAATATCATCCTTACTCTGTCTTTTTATTGTAGTTAGAAAGAGACAACTTCGTTTGGTGTGAAATTAGGCACACGTAACGATAACTACACGAACTATCGAGTTAACGTTAGCGAGAATAGTAAACGTTTATGTGACTCATGGTACGAGTTTAATCAAAAACTATTCGAAGGACGTTTACTCGCTATCGACTGTAGAACGTAACACGAGTTTTCGATAGCAACTCATGGTAGAGGTACAGTCCGAGCCCCTCCCCCGTCGCCCCGGATTTTATGTAGTCACGGAAATATCAAGCTCCAAATGCATAGGTATAGTCCGAGCCTTATCAGCAGATATACCGCAGTAAGAGGAAGTACCTACCAATAATAACATAGTTGCTGAGGCAATTTGTTACCAAAAGAATCAATAAATAATTAGCTCAAAAATAAATTGTTTGAATGTTAAATTATGATATATGACGCGCGTAGCTGTAGGTAACTTTGGGTGGTGATTTCTCGTTAAATTTCTGAGTGCCAAGTAACCAAGCCTTACTTAATGTACACACAAAAGATTATATACGAAATCAAAGTTTTGAGTTCAATAAATCAATCGTTTATTTTACATAAAACATGGTATATCAATACATAGTATAAAATGAAATCGCCCTCCTATAAATGCTTAGGTCTTTAAAACTACGCAACGGATTTCGATGAGGTTTTCACCATCAGTTAGATAATTCTTCACGGAAGGTTTATGTATATAATAGAACCCGGAGTGAAGCGAGGGCAGGTCGCTATAGTCTATATTTTAACTTATGTAACCGAGGCGAAGCGAGGGCGAGTCGGTAGTACATTAATATCTTTTACATGTGATCTAAAGCTCAAGTCAAAACCTATTGTGAACCGGTTTATCCAAATAATTTTCAATTTCAACATCCTATTACTATCCTATAATGTTACTTACAAAATATTCGAACTAACGCAATACATATAATTTTAAACGAGTTCCAGCTTAAGAAAAATCCACGTGACGATATAGAAAGAGAAAGAAAGAAAGAAAAACATTTATTCGTGACAAATATAAACAAAGAAGGACACACAATAAGAAGCTAGTCACGAAATGGTCCTAACCCAACTCAGCGTAATGCACCACTCGTCTCCGCCTCAGTGGAAAGGCAGTCTTACGAGTTCTACGCGGACAGAATCGCGGGCTAAAAGTGACGTCGTTAATAATGACCGCAAAGTATTCGGAACTCACGATGCCTACAATAATTCTAGCTCTTATGCTGGACACACACGGTCAGTTAAACTGATCAGTAAACTGACGTATCCAAAAGCTGACCGTGAGTGTGAAATCGGGACTTGAAATTATACGAACTCGAGGTCAGCTTTTGGATGTACGTCAGTTAACTGATCAGTTTAACTGACAGTGTGTGTCCAGCATTAGAAACTACGAGCTGTCGCAACCTGTCGAGGACGGGAAATACGGTAAAAACCGCAGGTAATACCCGTTGATCCTTGTTCGGACATACACGGTACCCGGGTATCCGTTAGGAACGAGCCACAAACACGTGTCCGTGCAACACGGAAACGGACACCCGACACGTCTACACGAAACCCGGACACAACCGCGAGCTCCATATTTTAATCCGTGGCCCTTCTCGTACTGTATTTGTGACGTTCTCAATATAAAGGGACCTTATGGAGGCAGGCGGTTACGCCGTTTTTAGAACTGTTACCATAGTATTCGAATAGTTACAAGAACAAGAAGAGCGTAACTGCCTTCCTCCATAAGTTCCCTTTATATTGTGAACGTCACATTTACCTGCATAAGTGTAAGCAACCGGATTGACAAGTTCCACAGGATATGAACCCAGAATAGATGCAAATGCAATGATGTCACCACATTGTTATTACAACTTAACACATTCGATGCCCGCGACGCTCCTGGTTTGTCAAAATTACATTCATTTGCAGGTTAGGTGGCGGAGTGCGTCATCATGTAACTACACTACCTACTGGCCCCCTAGCATGCAAGCGCGAGATGAAATTTGACAGGTGCTAAAGAAATTAATACATCTATTCTATTATATATTCTAACACGTAAGACTTAACGCTTAAGGTTAAATTAAAAGCGTCCCGTCTTGATATTGTTCCACAGCGGTTTTTATTGTTTGTTGTTAATTTCTTTGTTGAAGTTTGTTGTTATTTTGTTGTTGCTGTTGCCTGTTGGTGATATTGTTATTTGTTTGACTATGACCCAAGCGAGTTGCAGGGCAGGATTAAGTATAGCAGTTAGAAGCGACTATATATACGTATTTAAATATTTTTATAATTAAATTTTGATATAATATCGAAACCCAATGTATTGTCTAACAAAAAAATATTAATAATGACACATGCACAGATAGAATATATTGAGTATATGTGACGTTCTCAATATAAAGGGACCTTAAGGAGGCAGGCGGTTACGTCGTTTTTAGAACTGTTACCATAGTATTCGTATAGTTACAAGAACAAGAAGAGCGTAACTGCCCTCCTCCATAAGGTCCCTTTATATTGAGAACGTCACATATAGATTCTAATTAATTTTGTCAGCGTGTATTAGAGTTGACAACCACTGCTTCTTTTTTTTCTCATCCTAAAATAAACGAACTATAATCAAACTTAAAAATTAATTGACATCTTAATTGACAGCAGAGACACTCGCACGTATTTCGCGAATCACATGACAACCCGTTTATTAAAATCGGTCCAGTAGTTTAGGAGCTAGTGTGGAACATCCGATTTTTGGTCACATACAAACATACAAGGGGCCCAGAAGGTCAACGATCTTGCGGCCGATCACCCACTAGGTGGACAGACCTCATTAGATCGTCTACGAAGTGCTACCTTACTTACACTCGTATATGACTATAGTCATTACTTAAGTAAAAGTAATTACTCAATAACGTTTTCGTAATCGAAAATCGTTAATTGAGCAATTACTTTTACTCAAGTAATTACTTTACTACTGGGTGAAATTAAATTCACTGTAAAAATTTTGGGGGTTAAATTTAATCAGTAAGTCATCATACTGACCAACTTTCACTATGGGAGCAACCCTGAAATCGCGAAAAAAAATATGGACCCTCCCATACATTTTTGCTAGTCAGCTGACGATGTTTTGCATGGGAGGGTCGAACTTTTTCGCGATTTCGGAGTTGGTCCCAAGTTGGTCAGTATGACTTACTGATTTAACCCCCAACATTTTGACAGTGAATTTAATTTCACACATTAAAAATACGGGTGTTAAGGTACACGCAGTGCCACGAATAGAAAGAGATGGATAAGTCTCGCAATAACCGCAACCAACCTACCAGACGATGCATGACCACGACCATTCCGCCAAGAGTGTACTTATCTACGGCTAAGAAGACATACATACTTACATAAGTGTTAGAATAATTACCCATCTATTGCTTTCGGTTATACGGTTAATTATAACTATTATAAGAAAGAATAGTAACACAACAAATTTTCCTTTCAACTGTTACGAGTTAAAAATGCTTTTATATCGCAGCACAAAAGCCTATGTCGGCGACATAGCCATTGTGTGGCTACATCGTAGTTAAGTCTGCTAAACACCGAAAATTCAGCGTCGTACGTACACCATTATAATTTACTAGCAATACGAGCTGGCTTCGCTTATTTATAATTTACAAGATAAAATTATAAAACTAAAATCAAAATACAAGATAAAAACACTTTCAGCCGCTGCTGCTCTATGCTCTCATCTGTCACAATGTTACGAGTATATTGCGCGGGAAATCTTTTTGCGTGAAAATACGGGGAAAACGATTTTTCCCAGATATGACACCTGGCTAGATCGAATTCTCGCCCCCGTAAACTCCCATGTCGCAATTTTAATCGAAATCGTTAGAGCCGTTTTCGAAATATATTTCTCGTTTAATAGTATAATATTACTTTATAATATTTATAATTTACTAACTGCGTCCGCGCAGGTGTTGTTCATCGCAATTTGCTCAGCTGTTAGATTATTCGGAATAAAAAGTACGCTTCGTCCGTTTCCGGCCAGACTATAAACCAACTTTGAGCATTTCAAAAAATGTTTGTGCCTCAATTAAGACGTGCTGTCACGTCACGTGCTTAATTCCTTTACTTAATTTTTCTATTATGTTACCGAATTTTTCAGTAATTTTACATCAAATGTACTTATTAAACTTTTTGTTAATTAAAGTTATATTAAGCGTATACATCTATCACAAATATAATTGAAGAAAAAATATAGAAAAACGTGGTAACAAAATAGGAAGAAACACAAACGGTTAAAAAATTTATTAATTGACGTACAAACCAATATTTTGTAAAAATTCTCCTTTGTAATATCATGCCTTTTAATGGCGCCTATCTAAGTATTCTTCTGGTCAAGCTATTAATAGGATCTCGTCCTTCGCGGCCGCGGTAGGAAACGTCCAATCTACGCAACTATTATCATATGTTTGCATACAAATATTACTGTTTCACAAGCTCGCTCCTATATACAGGGTGTCCCAATATCAGTAACCACATTGACACCGGAGGTAGACCAGCCTAAGACGGACCGAATCAGACAATTTTTTTTGTTTTCGCTTTTTTTTTTACTTTTGTTTTTTTTTTTAACGGAGTGGAAATGCGTTACGCATTGTCTCCACACCGAACCAGCCTAACATGACCTCAGTAAAAATCGCATGGTTTTCAAGATTTGCCAGTTTAAAGTTATTTTCTAGTACAAACATTAAACTGGCATATCTCGAAAACCATGCGACTTTTACTGAGGTCATGTTAGGCTGGTTCGGTCCGTCTTAGGCTGGTACACCTCCATTGATATTGGGACAATTTCAGTTACAATCAAATGATTAAATGTGACGTTCTCAATACAAAGGGACCTTATGGAGGCAGGCGGTTACCCCGGTTTTAGAACTGTTACCATAGTATTCGTATAGTTACAAGAATAAGAAGAGCGTAACTGCCTTCCTACATAAGGTCCCTTTATATTGAGAACGTCACAAATGAGTGCGCCCATTCGTGAAACTAGGTCATGTGGCGCGGTATGTCAAACGTCACACGACTGTTATTAAAACTTTCCATTAGTGATGCCTCGGGGAAATTACCTAATGGCAGCTCAAACACTTGTCATTTCAAATGGCGTATAGACTTTATTTTTTTTTCACTTCTCCTATTCGAAAAAAGGCTTTTCTAGCCCATTTAGAGGGAGCACAACTCGTTTTAGCTCCCTCTTAATATACATGTATTTTTCATTTTTCATTTCCGCCCTGCCGACAGGGAGCAAAATCGATTTTGCTTCCTAATGTCGAGTTCCTCATTTAGTAAATCATAGAGCTCGAATCTTATAACGATGACACAAAATCGGACAATGGCTGCATGGCTCCTGCCTTTGCCTTTCCCTTAGAGGGAAATATATATATAAAAAAACACAGATATGAGAAAACTTAAAATATGACATAGTAAGCGTTCTACACAACAGAGACACCACAGAACACTATACATTTTTAACTTTTTGTTTATTTTATGTAATTATTTGTTTTCTTTAATTATAACTACTGGTATTTTACTTACTTATTAGATGAATAGTTTTTCTCATAGGAGAAGTGAAAAGAAGAGTGTATTACACGGTAGCAAAATTATTTCTATCTCGGGCGGGCTCAGGCTTCCATATTAGAATACTCGCTACGCTACGCTCGGGATTCTATTCTGGAATCCATCGCTTCGTTCGGGATTCAACGCGCTAACCCTCGATGAAATATTGCATTTTGCTCCCTTCTAATACAATCTACTATTAACCGAGCTTATCCAATCAAAGAAGACAAATACCATCGAGTGGTTAACCGCAAATTATGACGCGTGTGTGGAGTCTGTCAACTAGTACGGAAAATATACCAAACTATACGAAAATATATCGTTAGATGCCTTGCTATAATATATATTAATATACCAAAATATATATTATAGCTCCGTGTGCGACGCGCTTAAAACCGCTTCACGCAAGTACTTGGGTTACGGTTACCAGAACAAAGCAGATAATAGCACTGTATAGAATACAATGGCTATGTCAATTCCGTTAAGTTAAGTGGATAAGCTCAGTTAAAAAAATGACTATACTACCCGTAATGCTGGGGCCACACTAACGGCGTTTCCCGTTAGTGTGGCCCCAGCATAACAGATGCTCGAACTTGGTCCGCGCCGGACAACGATCGAAAAAAAATTTGACCCTCCCATACAAAACATCGTCAGCTGACTAGCCAAAATGTATGGGATGGACAATTTTTTTTCACGATTTCGGGATTGGCCCATAGTGAAAGTTGATCAGTATGACTTACTGATTTAACCCCCAAAATTTTTTAGACGAATATAAAAACACCCAGTATATTAGTACAGATGTATAAATACGATGATTGTTAACTTGGCAGATTAGTACAGTCAAGGTCATAAATATGTATACACTTTAGTACCTTGTCACTTTAATCGCTGTGACATTCGTATATGGCAGTTTAAACATGACATTAAATAGACAAGGTACTAAAGTGTATACATATTTATGACCTTGACTGTACCCACCCATTATCAATAACCCTCGACCCAAAAGGTTTGTGTGTATATCTGTGTGTCTATCTGCGGCATCGTAGCTCCTAAACGGATGGACCGATTTTTTTTTTTTTGTTAGAAAAGGATTTAATCGAAAGTGTTCTTAGCTTGGTTTGATCAAAATCCGTATAGCCATTTAAGATTTAGCAGCTGTAGAAGTAGAGTTATAAGAAGTAAGTGCGTCATCTCTTCATTTATCCCAATTAATCTTATGCCAATATATTTAAAATTATTTGACGACGCGGATAGCCCAGTTGGTAGTGACCCTGCCTATGAAGCTAGCGGTCCCGGGTTCGAATCCCGGTATGGGCAATATTTGTGTGTTGAGCGCGAGTATTTGTTCCTGAGTCATGGATATTTTCTATATATTTAAGTATGTATTTATACATATAAGTAGGTTTATCGTTGTCTTGTACCCATAGTACAAGCCTAGAGCAACCTATACAAACTGAGAGTAAAACATTTTAATTTTAATCGTATCTCATATACGCGAGGCTTAATTGGACGTAGATTAGCGAAAAGGATCCAATTCAACCATGAAATGGTTGTAGAATTTGACATAATAGTGACAGCAATAAAGTTCAATTTTAAATACATTTTGCTTTGTGGGTTGGACCCTTTTCCCTAAACTACGTCCAATTTTACTTAATTAAAACAAGATCCCATTTTGAAGTGATATTTTATTCGCTCGGTCGTTTCTTGTTCTGACACCGGTTATGTAGTTGTGTATGTTGATCGAAGATGCACACATGCGACTGAACTCATGATAATGAAGCGTTCGACACACCAAACGCGTGCCAGGCGCGACGCGCTTCGAAGGCGGGCACGCGCGTGTTGAAATACAACAAAGCAAATTGAACCCGGCACGCGAAGTTGTATTAAATATGGCCGCCATGTTTACCGGCACACCGGGGCGGGGCGAACACGCGTCAGCGCGGCGTCGATGCGGTTACTAGTCGTTGTATTTTTTTACAAATGCGTGATGGATGTACGCGCGCGCCGCGCAACATGTCACACCGAACGCGGCCGCGAGGCGTGAGCAACGCGGGCACGCGTTCGACACGCGTTGAAGCTGCCGGCTGCCTGCGCTCACGACACGCGTTTGGTGTGCCGAAAGCTTCAGTGTTAGCTGATGCCCCACTGCAGACTTGGGGCGCGTATGTGTAAGTGCACACATACAAACCGCACGATGTACCTTTGTTTGAAGGTTTTCTACTGTGTCATAACCAGTGATCGGATTTTGCAGTGTCATTTGGGGTGAATGACCTTAATCATTAGGCTAATGCTAATAGCTTGGAGGAGCACCACATTTCTTGTGATATTACTTAAATAGCAATAGCAATTACAGGGCAACATTTGAAATGGATAAATGTTACGGAGATGTTATGGATAAATTTTTCATATAATACAGGGTTAAATTAATTTCAGTAACAAAATTTTGGAGATTGAATCAGTAAGTCATACTGACTATCTTTCTTTCACTATGGGACCAAACCCGAAATCGCGAAAAAAATTCGACACTCCCATACATTTTGGCTAGTCAGCTGACGGATGATGTTTTGTATGGGAGGGTCGATTTTTTTTTCGCGATTTCAGGGTTGGTCCCATAGTGAAAGTTGGTCAGTATGACTTACTGATTTAATCTTCAAAATATTGTTACTGAATTTAATTTAACCCTGTATAAACAATTATTTATTGAATTTATTTATTTCTGTTAATATTTCTTTAATGATATAGTTTACGATGTTAACTATTTTCTTATGTTTATTTTAGATTTACATTGGGACCTTATCGCGCCAGGCGGTTAAGCCTTTTTTCACACGGCTGTTATTAGTAACATACACACTCATATCCTCTAATTTAACAACACATTCTTATCTTTGTGACTTTACTAAGCCGACAACGTCCTAAACAACCTTCAAAATTTAAATATTTCTTATCAATTGCATCTCTAAATGCATTTAGGTAATATGTTAGGTATATCAACTTATTAAAATGTTTGTCACTGCACATACTTTGAAGTAAATTTCTAGGATTTCTAAGATTTTAATGTAAAAAAAAAGTTTGAAATTAACCAATTATAAATAACTAATTGGCTGTATTGCGATTTTAAAAATGCTGCAATTAATGTTTCAGTGACTTAATAAAAACTATTAATTAATTAATTCAGAAACATTTCAAATAGACAATGAACTCTTAAATATTGAATGAGTTTTTAAATTTAAAACTACATTCATTGCACAATTTTCAATATGTTTAAAAATTAAATTATTTTGTTCTTATAATAGGTACTTATATATTTTGTTTTTATAAATTCGGCTCATTTTATTTACAAATTTATAATTATTTAATTAATATGAATGTGAGAAATATAATTAATAAAACGAATGTTTTATTGTTGTAAAGGAATTTAATCAACGGTACCGATTTAAATAAATAATTAATAATAATAAAAGAAAAAATACACAAACAATTTCGTCAATCAAGGTAAAAACACATAGAATCATAAGTTAGCACACTGTTTATCAACAAACGAAGTAATAACTCGCGTATTTTATCACCCGCGCAAACAGAGCATGGCCATTATTTACCAATAAGAGTGGGGTCATGATTATTAATACATTTTCTAAACACGTACTATAAGAATTCCGGTCAGCGTTGGTTGCACAATAGACCCATTAGCGTCTATGACGGGGCATTTATAAAAAACAGCGTCATCTTTCATCACGAGACACTTAAAACCCTTGTGACATCGTAACGTAAAAACTTGAGCATCAAAGAATTTCCAAGTCAAACACATAAAAACGATGTCGTATTTTCAAAAGAGGATTTATTGTCATAACTTGAAAAAGTACTTACAGTTTTTGAAGTCGCCGGTGTTAAGATAAACTCTAGGTTGTGTCCGAAGGTGTCACTTCATTACTTTAGCGTTATTATTTAACTTACAATTAATTAAAACAGCCTAAGAGATGACGGCCGTTCAATAAAAACCAGACCTGACGTTCGTTTGACATGCACAGATTATAAGGGTATGTCTTTGACAGGTGCCATAGAGCCCATATATAAGTTTTCTAGCTGCGGAAAAAGAGCACGTGGATTAGGAGTTGAGAGTAAATTGTCGTGAGATGGAGCCGTAGTAGATACTGTTCTATCCGTTAGATTTGTTTTTCAACATTTATTTCTGTTTTAATTTTTTGGCTTGGTATTGTTATTTTGTTATTATTATTGTCTGGTATTCAAAAGCACCTCCCATCAAATTTTCACATGACCGATTGCCTCGCGTACTTATGTATCTTTTACTTTTATCTTTTGTAAATTTGAAATTTTACTTTTGTCTTTTGTAATCATGTTGCTAATTTCAATCTGAAAACGCATACATTTTTCAAAACTCTCGTTTATCAATCTTCGCACATAATTACAATCATTTTTATTTACCCTTATATAAATACCAAGGCATGACAAAAGACCTTTTTAGTCTAAAATTATAGTAATGCTAGTAACAAAACCCAGATGGCGCTTTGTCATTGCAAACGCGGTCTTACCCTTACCGCTTTAAAAACCTAGTCGCATGATGACTGCTGGCTGTGTTGCTATACAAATTCTCTAAATACCCTTTTCAGATTCGGCACATATTTTGCTATTTTGTTTTACCAGAAAAAAACGTGTTAGTCATTAAATTCAACAATTAAATGAAATAAGTAAATATTAGTCTATAATCTGTATATTTTCATGAATTTCTCTTAACGAACGATTTAATAATTTATTTTAATTTAAATAATTTATTTTCCAAACAAAAAGTACACTTGTTAACAATTACAGTATTTCGCTAAAGAGTTTATAGGCGATTGATTATAAATACACTCTTACGCTAAATGTACGTGTACCTAGTATGTATGTATAACTTAATTAACTTACTAGTCTTACTACCTACCCTAATAGATATAATAACAATATTCAACACTTCTCTTTGACAAAAATATCTAAAAGATGAGATTAAAGTTTATTGACTGACTTCAAAAAAAGGTGGTTTTGTTTTTGATCCATATTTATGTATGGATGTTTGTATCTTCAAGATTATCTCAAAAACAACTGCACTGATTTCCAAAATTCAGAAATATAATCCTTGTGCTTCTGAGATGGTTGTTATATATAATACACTCTGACTTTCACCCGGCGTTGCTTGCGGCAAACTTAGAATATTATAGATTCCGCATGATTACGCTTATCTCCGCGATTATGATCATCATTAAAAATAATAAAATATATATATATATATTTTTTTAAAACAACGAACTGACTCCAAAAAAAGTAAACAATAACATCTTTACAAATCATCCTAGATCAGTCCATTGAAGCCGGCGTCCAACATTTAAAACCAAAAACCGACTCGATAATTAAATTACCCACAAAGACATTGCTTTAATGTAGTCTTGCAACATATTGTATTTTTCATTTTACGTAATCCTTTTTTAATTATTAATGTGTAACGAATTATTTATTTATATTGTGCCAACCCGAATGTTTTTAGAACGGTTTAAAAAATCTTACGATTTTATACGTATGAAATGATTAATTATTATTAAATAACGTCTTCAAAAATTTAAGTTTATAAATTAATCAATATCTAGACGTGTAGGGACTAGTATACTAATCTGTGGTACAGATTTTCTTGTGAAACGAAACATACCTTATTTACATTTTAATTTTCACTTTTCGGGTCTAACCTGATACAAAAAGAGAAATTCTTGTGCAAACTAGAGAATGGCGTCTGGGGTGACAAAAATGCAAGTCCTATCCATTTACAAGAGCCTACTGAAGGAGTCACAAAAGTTCACCAACTACAATTTCAGGTATCTTATTTTAAAATTACATAACCTAAATTTCTTATATATTTTTTTGAAATCGACTCGTTCTGTGAAATATTTAAACACAAAGAAAATAATAAATCGTGACATACATTTTCCTGTTGTGTCACCAACAGATAAAATAAAGGTGATTTAATCTATTGTGGTAGTAGGTATTGTGAAAACCTTCTCTACATAGTATAAAACAAAGTCACTTTCCGCGTCTGTCTGTTTTTGCGCTAACTCCTAAACCTTGCACCGGATTTTGATGCGGTTTTCACCATTTTTCATGGAAGGTTGTATACAAATAGTACCCGGAGGTAGTAGCCAATGGTTTATAATTTTTATTATTTTATTTTCAGATCTTACGCTCTCCGTAGAATCAGAGATGCCTTTAAGGAGAATAAAACTGTGGGTGACCCGAAGCAGATAATGAAGAATTACGAACTGGCCAAGGAAAACCTTTCTATCATTAGACGTCAAGTAAGTTCTACCATGGTGTTCCTTTTGAACCAACAGGCAGAAATAAATTACTCAACTAAAAAGCTGGCTAAATAACTGTATGTATATGTTGCCGTATGATTTTAAATACCATTAGTTTATTAAAAATCTGCGAGATTGTAAACTGCAGACAAAGATTATAAACTAACAAGATAGATTATAAACTAACCTAACTAACAGTCATATGGTGACATATAGATACAACATACAGACAGGGTGGCCACCTTCTGGAAAACCGCGAAAACCGGGAAAAGGCAGGGAAATTCGCTGGTCAGGGAAAAATCAGGGAAATTTTCTAAAGGTCAGGGAAAAATTATTATTATTATTAATATTTTATATTAGACAGGCAGTTAACACTGATATGTCTAAATCATTGTTCACTAAACAAAAACACATACAAACACATACAAATACAAATAAAATACAAATACATTACTTACTAAATTTATAACTTGCATTTCGTCTATTGAGAGGAAAATTCACTAAGTACACTTTATTTAAAAAATACATTTGTTCACTGCAATGTGGTTCCTCACATATGGCAAAAATAAATAATTCGGTGTAATAACAACTATGAAATGAGTTATCGTTGTAACATCTACAAATTCTAAACTACAAAAAATTATAAATTAATTTAAATAAATGTACTAAATTAAAAACATCGGTGCATTTTAATAAAAAAATATAGGTATGTTACGAGTCTTGATTAAAATGTAAAAATCCTCGATGGGCATCAAAATCCTATATAAAAAAAATATTATGTAAAAAAATGTCTAGATTTCGTTTCCATAGAAAAATGTATGTAGAAAAAAATCCATACTTTCTGTGCGGTGTACTTTTATATTGAATATAAAAAGTTAAATAATTTTTTTTTAATTTTTGCTTGGATGATCAGGGAAAATACCGAAAAAGTGCCTGGAAAACCGGGAAAAGTCAAGGAAATTCAAATGTTGTAAAAAGCGGCCACCCTGTACAGAGTATTTGTAGATTTTGCCCATGACCGGTTCGCGTAGATGTAATTTATAGCTTCTCCCTCAGGAACTATCAGATTTTACCTGGTAAAAAGTTATCTACGTGTCAATTTAGAAGGACTATCTGTCTGTCAAGTTTTATCCAAATTCGTTTAAACCTTTTGGGAGTGATTGAAACACAAACAACGTAAAATCCAATTTTCTAATTGAGTGTAATGTCAATTGACTAATGTGTAGTGTGCGTAGCAAGTTCTCAACCCGTGGAATGAAGAGCCGCTGCTGCTGCTCCTGCACATAATTGTTACCGTGGTTACCTTTTCATTCTATGATTATTCATCAATGTGGTTAAAGAGTGACATATCCTTGATTTTCATAACCAGTGAACTTAATCTAAAGGAACTTCTTTAACATTAAGTATCAGATTTAATATTAATTGTGCATATTTTAAATTTCATGTTATTTTACCATTGCACACCCTAAGGCTGCCTTTCCATAGAAGCGGAGACGAGCGGTGCGGAGAGGAGCTGTGTAGGAATCAACCAATCACATTCTCCGCTTCCATTGAAGCGGAGAGGAGACGAGATGTGGATTACAACCAATGTGATTGGTCGATTCCTACACAGCTCCTCTCCGCACCGCTCATCTCCGCTTCTATGGAAAGGCAGCCTAAAGACTAATGCGGGCTTTTTTCTTTCATTGGGCTCATTTTCAATTCCAGGTGGTTGTCGGAGATATGTATCAAACAGAGAAGCTTGTAATAGAGAGTGTTCGGTAATATCTACGGATGAGGAAACATGTAAATATATTATAAAAAGTGCAAGTAACACTTGCGAATAAGAAGTTGGGACATTAATTTTCAATGATCACTATAGACGAAGCTAAGCTAGAGAATAATAAGTTTATTTAAACAAATCACATGGTGACAAACACAGGCATTATCTGGTGGATACCAACCTGGACTGAGTCTGAGTTACATTATCTTACAGTCGTCAGAATAGGAGTATTTTACTGATGCACGTGTATTCATTAATTTATTCCCATCGCACTCACGAAGAAGACGCGCCAAGTCTAGATAAATTAGCACTTTTTTTATAGTCGCAAGTCTAAACCTAAATAACGTTTAAGCAGTTTTCATGGTATTTCATCACCGTATCGAAACACCTTTCATCGAACATATCATTTCATCGAAAGCTAATTTCTGCTGAAACCTTATTGTTTTCAGGTTATCTTAAGCATGGGTTACGTAGGTTAGGTTAGGTTAGACCTGACACCACCAAAAAATTATAACTCCTGCACGTGGAAATTAGCTTCCGATGAAATGAAATTCCATGAAATGATATGTTCGATGAAAGGAGTTCCGAAGCGATAGCTACCCGGTTTTCATATTATTTAAGAGAATGACACATTTGGCTATAGTTCTATTCTGATCGATGTTAACAATTGTTAAGTGTGCACTGACAAGAAAAACTAGTGTCCTCTGGCTATAGACTCATATAAAAAATATTAGCACTAAGCACTAAACCATAATAATAGTAATATTATAGCCATTTAAGGCGGATATAGAAGCTACACCACATATGGTCTCCTTTATCATGGTGAATAAATTTGGTTAAAGAAGTAAGTAAGTAAGAAGGAAGTAAGAAAGTGACAGATGTTTTATCCACATTAATGCACATTGATAAACACAACCGTAATAGGCCCACAGCTATACCAAGAATGTTTATTAAAACCTATAACTCATTTGTGTAGGCATATAACTAAATATAAACAACAAAACCACATGGTATAGTCCGTCAGACAATAGAACTCGATACGTCAAAATTCGATAAAACATTTTTGATTGGTTTACAAAACCACGTGGTTTGATTTGTTTACATTTATTAAAATTGCTAATCAAATAGAGTATTCGACAACATTTCATAACTTTATTTGCCCTAAATCGATGCCCTATTATACAAAGCAAAAAAATTGTTTATGGTTTATGAAAAATGTGGCAAGTGAACCAAAACTGAATTCAAAGTACAATACACGGTTTCTTTATTTGACGACGCGGTTAGCCTAGTTGGTAGTGACCCTGCCTACGAAGCTAGCGGTCCCGGGTTCGAATCCCGGTATGGGCAAATATTTGTGTGATGAGCGCGAGTATTTGTTCCTGAGTCATGGATGTTTTCTATATATTTAAGTATGTATTTCTTTATATAAGTAAGTATATCGTTGCCTTGTACCCATAGTACAAGCCTAGAGCTTAGTTTGGGACTAGGTCAATTTGTGTGAGATTGTCCCTGATATTTATTTATTTATTTATTATAATATTTGGCAAACAGCAAAGTAAGGCACCCTAAGAAAGAAATGTTGTCAATATTTGCATTTGAATTGTAAACTAAGTACAATGTGATTTAAGGTCTATTTTCGCTCTCGTTCTTGCATATTATGAGATTTTGTAACTTGTTTTTTCGTACAAGACAATAGTTAACTGTATGACGTGTATTCTTTGCATTTCGTAGTTAGTAACTAAATTTAAGGTTATTGAAATGTAAATAAATGGATTAAGTTCATATTTGTTCTTTATTTTTAGAGTTCCATATTGGTTCTATACCCAAAAAACTTGTGACATACAGACAGACACCGATGTCTCATAAATAAGGGTTCTCATTTACCATATTGGTATGGAATTCTAAAAAGGAATCCTACGTGTCAAATTAAAAAGGAGATTATTATAAAATGTTTATTAAATCCATTCAATAAATAGCAAGGTATTTACAAAATGAAGTAGTTATTATAATCACAATGCCATTTACCAAAATAATACTTATCTATAGGTATACCAGTAATATAAAAAACCTAAAAGGGTAGGTATAGATTGGAAAATTAAAGTTTGGAAAAAATTAAAGCGTTCCGAATGAAATTGGATCATATTGCCAAATACCTAGGTGTCAGATCTGATGCCTAGGTATTTGACCTTTTTTTGATCAGGGTTTAAAGGAAGTCATTTGTTTATGGTATAGTACAAACAATAAAGGTGGATCTGCAATGAGGATTTCTTTGTTACCCTCAAGAAGCTTAAATTTCTAGCTTGAGATTGCATTGGAGCTAACATTGGATTAAAAATGTATTTTCTACTCCAACTAGGGGCCGTAATAATAAACTGATCTTGTGTGTGACGCCCGTCACAAGATGCGTCAAAAATGACAGTTTTCTATGCATTGACGTTTACTTTGACGTATCTTGAGACGGGGATCACAGTCGAGATGAGTTTATTTATACTGCCCTTAGATATGCAATAGATGGTGTCCCCTTGTTTTGCAGACACTCATTTCACCGAATTTAATTTCATCGAAAGCTAATTTCTGCTGAAACCTTATCGTTTTCAGGTTATCGTAACAGGGTTACGTAGGTTAGGTTAGACCTGTGACCAAGAATTATAACTCCTGCACGCGGAAATGCCTGTCGATGAAATGAAAATTCCGCGAAGTAAAAAATTCTATTAAATGATCATCGGATATCATGTAGTCTAACTATAGAGGCGCTCTGAAAAGCGAGAAAAACTGTGCTACGTAAAACAATTTATACCGAATATAGTTTCTAAAATTGGTACCTATAAGTACATTATATTCTACAACTACCTAGTTGGTACAGGCTTGCTGCCTATAACCTTCGCGCACAAGTGCAAGCAATAAGTTGACAAAGTTTTATCGCATTCGGATGAACCGTATGGCATTGTATAAAATACGAACAATCATTGATTTTTATATTTTACAATGTATAATAAAAAACCATTTTGAGGAATTAGCCACATTTAATGGTCTTTTAAACTTTACCTACTTCTGTCAACATTTTTTATTCACGAAAATGTCGAACGGCCGCACTCAGAGACGTCAATTAACTTTTAATTTTGATTAAAGTTGCTACTGTCTCTTTGCTATAGCAATAGAATATCAAACTTGAAAAATTAATTGACGTGTCTGGGTGTGGCAGAAAGAAGCTGGTATACGTTTTAATACTATATTTAAACACTTTATTTAACGTCCAACATTTAATTGTTGAACGCCGCCATAAGCCAATGATTAATTTTGAAGTACTTTCTCGTGTCTTGGCGGTCATTATGACAGGTGGCTCCACAATTTAAGTTGTTGATACACACAGGAATATAACAAAATACAAAAGAAACGTCACGTTTTGGTGTCATAGATCATCCTAAGTAGATCGAACCAATCGATCGACACGGAATAACAGTCCGCCGGCAGTTCCAAGACTTCCAAGTCTCAAAATCTATGAAATCGTAATGCCCCGCGCATAATATCGACTATTTAGTCGGCCGATTGTGTTTTGTCTCTACACACTTTGTAAAAATGGATAAGGACAACTATAGTCAGCGTATAGTATGCGCGGGGCCTAAGAGACTGATAATCTGTGTCGTCCAATGTCGGCCGGCGGACAGTTAGAGCGTTTGCGCATGCGTCCGATCCGAATCAGAGAAATGTTTGTAGCAAGCAGTAGTATCTACCATTTGTATGGGAAATCGGATGACGGAATTCGGATCTAGTGCGCAACCATACATTCAGTATCACAGTACAGGCAAGGGCATTAACATCTATACAGCCATCGCGTCAGATATATGTATACATGGACCTTATTGCTAGTGGCATAAAGGTGTATAGATATTTTTGAGGTCTTGGGAACGTATATATATTTATGCCCTTGACTGTACCCAATATCGGTAGGCCACAATGGCACTGGAGGTAGACCAGCCTACGACGGACCGAACCAGATACTTTTTTTTTTATATTTGATTTTTTTTTAACGGAGTGGAAATGCTTTACGCTTTGTCCCTTCACCGAACCAGCCTAACATGACCTTAGTAAAAATCGCATGGTTTTCAAGATTTGCCAGTTTAAAGTTCTTTTCCAGTACAAACTTTAAACTGCCATATCTCGAAAACCATGCGACTTTTACTGAGGTCATGTTAGGCTGGTTCGGTACCTCATAAACTGACCTCCGGTGTCAATGTGGCCTACCGATTTTGGGACTGTATCAGCCAAAGTGGCCAAATAGTTCGTCACACCTTGGTCACACCATACAAAATATATGGTGTTACGAATTATTTGGACCCTTTGGCTGTTACAATATATTTGATGCTAGTGTACAAATATCTACCGCCACCTCGGACTGACATTTCCCGGATTCAGACATGTTTTGCCCGTTAAGGTGGATTCATAATGAAGATTGCACGCGATAAAATAGTCACCATAAATCGCTCTAAGCGATATCACATCGCTGGCCTAGTCGAGAACTCGAGACGATTCATGTAGCTATTAATTTGATCGCATGCTATTATTATCAAGCCGCGATTAGAAAGGGATTCGAGAGTACCGTTAGCACAACAGTACTTATAAATAATTAAATATAATCATAAGTCAATCTTTGATATCTTCATAGGTGCAGACGCTTATTGATAATAGAATTAATAGATTTACAGAGTACGCTTTTCATATTTGGACTCTATTCTCGGTAAATTTGTCATTTGTTTTATAAAAAATATTAATATCATATCTGTCACTAATTCACATAATTTTCGCGTTATAAAATTGCCGTAGCTGTTAAAAAATAGTACGTATGTATAAAATATGAATCGCGGTAAAGTATTAAACGGTAGGTATAATTATTTTCTATGGTCTTTCTAAAAGTAATTACTTATTTACAACATTTGTATTTTATTTAAGTAATATAATTTGAAGTTTTTTCCATACTTTATAACTTCATTGTACAAAAATAACAATTTCATTTATCTGCACACTCTACCACTGACAATGTCATATCGTGCATTAGTTCAAAAATGACATATGAGCTCAATCCCTTTCTAAACGCGGTTTGATAATATCAATCCACATTTTTAAATTGTAGTTATAATTTTAGCAAGTAAACACCTGGTGCAAGCCTCTGAACCAGCGATCTAACCATTTTAACGACATTTTCCCTTAGTCATTGCATAGTACTGTCTTCCAGTGAGACAATATTTGCATTTTTATCGATTTCCGCGGAGTTGATCTTGTTGAACTTCTTTTTTTCCTCCTTATGGTGTTTCTTGTGTCCTCTGTGCGACTTCTTTTTTTTGTGCGTGTGCTTTTTGTGTTTTGGCTCCTCCTGGGACGTTTGCACGGGGACTTGCGCGGCCCGACGCGTTTCCACGGGAGCCATGTAGGTTGCTTGTGGCTCCTGTGGCAATTTAAAGTTTTTTTTTTAATATGACCTTTTAGGGTTCCGTACCAAAATGATAAATAACCTAACTGCGTTAAAAACCCGCGATATCAGCGCCTAAAAACCCTCTGAGCAATGAGCAAAACTTTGAACGGGCTCCAAGCACGTACATTTTCACTGGAGGGACTTGGTCACTAGAAGATTTCAAGAATTAAAAAATCAGATCCCCTCATCAACTAGAAAAGAGCTGATGATCTTCAAACGGCTGAACAGATTTTCATGAAACATGGCTAAGAACACTCGGGATAAAATTATCTATGACACAAAAAAAAAACTAAACGAAAATCGGTTCATCCGTTTGGGAGCTACGATACCACAGAAAAATCTGAAAAATTTCTAACTTATAGGTAATCACTTATATTTTACGGAAAACAAAACGAAGTGTTGAAAATTTATAGTTTTCGAGAAATTGACAAAAAACTTTAAAGATCTGTACTGTACTAAAATTTAGGCAAGTCAAAACGGACCTTATTGCATACAATTAAAGTACATTAAAGGTATATTTTTGAAGTACGAACTTAAATACGGAACCCTCGGTTCGCGAGTACGACTCGCACTTGACCGGTTTTTTTAAAGGACTCGCCAGTCGAGTCTAAACTCTACGGATCTACTATTAGCCATTATAGGTTTTTTCCTTTAGGCGCATGTCGTCCCCTTCGCAATTTGTCCCGTTCGCAATTCGTCCCGTTTGCTATTCGTCCCATTCGCAATTCGTCCCGTTTGCAAATCGTCCCGTAAACGCACCTCGTCCCGTTCGCACTTCGTTCCGTTCGCAATTCGTCCCGTTAGCAAATCGTCCCGTAAACGCACCTCGTCCCGTTCGCAATTCGTCCCGTTAGCAAATCATCCCGCAAATGCACCGAACGAATTGCGAACGGGACGAAGTGCGAATGGGACGAGGTGCGTTTATGGGACGATTTGCTAAAGGGACGAATTGTAAACGGGACAACTTGCGAACGGGACGAACTGCGAACGGGACAAATTGCAAACGGGACGACATGCGACTAAAGGGTTTTTTAGGCATGAAAGAGAAATATGTGAGCTGTGAAGTTTGTTACCTACGTAAGTAGAATTATTTGTTAAATGTGACGTCCTCAATATAAAGGGACCTTATGGAAGGCAGGTACGCCCTTCTTATTCTTGTAACTATACGAATACTATGGTAACAGTTGTAAAAACGGCGTAACCGCCTGCCTCCATAAGGTCCCTTTATATTGAGAACGTCACAAATAATTCTGCCAGGTAGGGAGACCGAGCAATTTTCTATACAAAAACAATAAAAAAAGAAACAAAAAAAAAACCGATCCATAGCTGGGGTATCGAACCCGCAGTCTTTGCGTAGCAGGTCAACGCTCTAACCATCAGTCTATTCAGACCCGAAATTACGAACGCGCGGGAAATCTTTTTGCGTGAAAATACGGGGAAAATGAAATTTTGGCACCGGAGGTAGACCAGCCTAAGACGGACCGAACCAGACACTTTATCTTTTTTTTCTTTGGTTTTTTTTTTACTTTTTTTTTTTTTTTTTAACGGAGTGGAAATGCGTTACGCATTGTCCCCACACCGACCCAAACTTTAAACTGGCATATCTCGAAAACCGTGCGACTTTTCCTCAGGTCATGTTAGGCCGGTTCGGTCCGTCTTAGGCTGGTCTACCTCCGGTGTCAATGTGGGTTACTGATATTGGGACATCCTGTATATATATATGTTTTCAATTTATATTATCGTTATAATATGACGTACCTTGGGTCCATTAGCTCTTCTCAGCAGGCTGTTGCTGGCATCGCTATAGTACCCGTTCAGGTTCGAATCCTCGACGTAGAGGGGGGGCTCGGTGGTGTACCCCGGACCGTGGAGGTACTGGCTATTGCGTCGTTGCTCACTGAATCTTAAAAAATATATGTGAAGCAAACAAGAGGGTCCGTAATGATAACTGTGTCACTGTGACCATAGATTTTGATGGATATTTTATATAGCTTAGTTTGGGACTAGGTCAATTTGTGTGTATTTTTAGAATTCCTTATATGTCCCCAAAAAGATGTATGGAATTGTCCGTTTTGTTACCTAAATCCAATACATTTCTTGGTAACAAAACGGACAATTCCATACATCTTTTTGGGGACATATCAGGAATTTCCATTTTTCTTGTTCAGAATAGTGGTCCTAACCAACGTGCAATTTTTTTCCCAAATCTGTAGAAAAGTGAAAGGTGTGCTATTTTTTTGAAACTCCCCATTAATCCAGAGCGATGAGAGCGGTTGAAACGCTCAAAGAATTACCCCATTATGATTCTTCAAAAACGTGCGAGTGTCATAGGCTATATAAAAATAGTAAGGGTGCGATATACTAGTCGTCAGTAAAATTTTAGTCTGTATCAGGCCTTGATTTAACGTTAAAAGTTGCTAACGTTACCCGCTGATCGACAGTTAACGTTAGCAAAATATATCGTTAAAATTTTGTTAATATATTTTAGCGTTATTTTTACCGGTAAATTGACGGTAACGTTAAAAGCAAAGTATTGTTAATATTAACATTATTTTATTTACTTTATCCGCATCCGTTATCAGCTTGATTTAACGTAATGTTTACGGTATTTGACTTTAATTTAACAGTATTTTTATGAAATTGCTGTTAAGTAAAGTTATTTATTATATTATCATCTAGTAATTAACAAGCCTCGGGCTATTGTTAAACTAACGGTAAAATTAACGTTAGTAAGTTAACATTATAATAAAATTACTATACCAAATAAGCTGACCCAGAAGGCACCATTAATCCTACTTTTGAAGGACACCGGGTCGTAAGCAGGTCTTTCGGTTGTAGGTATGATGTTGAGGTCTAACGTACCTTTTATAATGTGTAGCGTCCATGTTCTGCAGCTTGGGTTTCAGGCCATCAACTCCGGCCTCCACCTGTGATCTGCAACAATTCAGAATATTCCCAATGCGTTTATTAAAATATCGTTAGGTACAGAGAACACAACAGCAGTACTTCCTCGCGCAACATTTTGAGGCAGACTGGTGGACAGGAAATATTGTATAAACATTGTTTGTAACTTTGCCGTTGCTTATCATCAATGTTGACCAAATGTTGCTAAACGAATGTTTATATGAATACGGGGCTTTATGGTGACACTACATTTGGAAGTATTTGCCAAATATTGATCTTCCATCCAGGGCTTGTTAACGTTACTAGATAGCATAATAAATAACGTTACTTAATGGTAATTTTATAATTACCACAATTATAATTTTAAGGTTATTTGGTAGAGTAGAGTAATTTTATTATAATGTTAACTTACTAACGTTAATTTTAACAATAGCCCGAGGCTTGTTAATTACTAGATGATAACATAATAAATAATATTACTTAACGGTAATTTCATAAAAATACCGTTAACTACCGTTAAATTAAAGTTAAACACAGTTAAAAATAACGTTAAATCAAGCCGATGACTGACGCGGATAACGTTCGTAAAATAACGTTAATATTAACAATACTTTGCTTTTAACGTTACCTCAATTTACCGGTGAAAATAACGCTAAAATATATTAACAAAATTTTAACGATATATTTTGCTAACGTTAACTGTCGATCAGCGGGTAACGTTAGCAACTTTGTAACGTTAAATGAAGCCCTGCTTCCATCTCTTCCCTTTGATATACGAAAAAAAATGCAACGCAAATGCTTGACAAATTGTAGCCAAGTGAAGCGCCAACATAATACGCCCACTACAATGCCATGCATTGATCTAAGGGCATCACAGACGAACTGCCGGCAGTCCCAAGGGCTTGTACAGTCAGCATCAAATAGATAGGAGCAGTAAAAATTGCCAAATACATCGCAACACAGTCTTATTCCTATAGTAATAAAGATGTGTGGTGGCGGCGACTGCGCCGCCTTGGCGTCCCGGCCAGACAGGGCCCGCAGCCGCCGACGTCGCATCGCAGTTTTGTGTACAAGCCCCAAGTCTGTCAGGCCTGCGCCAACATCTATGCAGAAAATATATGAGATCTTACGAGAAGCTGGCTGTTATTCTATTCCCAGAGGCTATACTTATAACTTAAATTAAAGTAATTTAATTGTGGTTGGGGCGGAAAGGTTCTAGGATGGCGACCGCACCGGAAGGTGGACCGATGATCTGCCGAAGCCGATGGATACGAGTAGTAGGTATAACATCATAATAAAATTCTCGAGGAAGGCCTATGTTCAGCAGTAGACTTCGGCTGATATATGATAATGGTGAACTTCAATTGTACTTCAATTGAACTTCATTTGTTGTTTATGTCACCTTGTCACCGTCTGATTATTCTTATAAGTTAGAGATATTTATGCGAATTGAATCGTTAAAATGAGTGTTGGTTATTTTATTGCGTGCACCACAGATTATAGTAAGGTATTAGGGAATTTAAGGGTATTTTACGTATGCGCTCAGGCATGCGCATAGATAGGAATGGTTTGTCTCCTGGGCGCTGTATGTACTTCACCTGCCTGTTGTTTTTTTGTTATTTTGTTTTCTTTTCCATTTTTCACTGTTGCTATTTCGCGGTTTGTCTGTCATTTTATATGTATTTTTTTGTGTCACCTTCCGCGTTCTCACCGAGCGGTCTCAACGGAAGACCAGCGTTGGCTCTACAGCCAGCACAAGCGGAGTTGGGACCGTTTCGCGACAACTTTGCTGTGTACATTTGTTATTTTAATTTCTTACTTTGTTCGTTGTTGTGAATAAACGTTTTCTTATTCTTATTCTTATTCAATTACCTTAGCTCAGAACTACCCACGTCGTTGTTTGGATTTACATTAGACGTCATCTTCTCCACCACGTGTTCTATGTCTCTCATCCTCGTTCCGATGGCGTCCACCAGGGCTTGAAGGTTGGCAGGTTTCTCCTCTTTTTCCTTCTTTTCTGCAGAAGGCGGTTCATTCTGGCGGAAGATAAAAACTTTTAGGACAGTTTATTTTCATAGTTTGACTTAGATTAGCACTGGTGGAAACGGTAAGCTTTGACCTCGCACATCTGGTGGAAAGGCACCCTGAAGCTATCCACGCACAACGGATAAGTTCCGTGCGTTTTTTCTTAAAAGCTGCGAATTAAACTACATAGAAGCGCGCACGGCGGAACTAATCCCCCATTTAAATTCTGATCAGCACCAAATCTGTAGCAATCTACAGAATTTAAATTATCCGTTGTGCGCGTAATAAAGGGCTCGTCCAGAAATCATGTGATCGTTTATGGGGGGGGTCATAAAAATATCACAAATGATCACGATGGGGGAGTGGGGGTCCGAGAAGACATCACGTGTAACTTTTTTATACAGCAGGAAAGTCAAAAAGTAACGAAAGTAAGGAAACTACTCAATAAATTTCTTAATATCAAAATAATCCGCTCTGAGCGTGTTTATCCAAATAATAATTATTCATCGTACCGACGTTAAAACATAGTCGTAAAACTACACGTGATCTTGAATGGGGGGGTAGCGTTATAGAGGGGTCACAATTAGGCCAAATATGATTACATAATTTGTGTAATGCACTTTTATGAAACTATAGGTCTATTTTCTGTTTTTTTGGTATCTGCTCAATGTTTATGTACGACTGTTTGTTTTTAAATAAAAAAAATGATTTCTGGATGAGTTCAAAGATGTAAAGATCCTACAGGGTCGAAGTGCATCTGTAGAAGATAAGATAAGATAAGATATTTATTTATAATAATAACAAGAATAACCAGTACACACTAACTCATATAGCAGTTTTACCGTGTACTGCTGATTCAGAATCGCAGCGCTGCTAATCGCTTCGCAAGATTGTCTCACCGTATTGTATTGCGGCGGCTCTGTCTCCGCATGGGGCTCCGCCCAGCGGGGCTGGCTGCCGCTGGCGGGCTTCGGCTCGTCGCGCTCGTTCCAGCGCTCTTGGTTCCAGTTGGCCGTGGTGGTCGTTGGGTTCTGGCGTGCATAGATATATTTTTAAGTCCCGACACAAAAATACACGTGTTTAGAAACAATGTTTCAGATATAGTTGAAATTTTATAAGCTGGCCGTTATCCACTTTAAACTAGTAACAGGCTCGAACTTGAACATGGTCCGAAGACTGCTCTACACACGGCCGGATCTGGTTCGGAGCGAACCAGATCCGTTGTCCGGACCGGACCAAGTACGAGCGTCTGTTACTAGTTTAAGAGTTAATCTTATACACAATGTCATTGTTCACTTTTGTTGAAGGCTACCGCTAATAACAAATCATGGCAAGTAACAAAAAATGCAAACAAATAGCTACCGTCCTCTACAAGTAACAAGGTTGAAATATGTAACCACAAGCTGAATTTTTTTTTTCAGCAAACATCAAAGTGTGGCACATATTTCGACAGTTCTTTCAAAAAGACTTTAAGGTTTCTAAGCGCTTTTTTTTTATTAAGTGAATATTTTCAGAAATAATCGCTCCGAAAGTTGCATAAATTGTGTCCCCCCCTTTATCCTTACAACTGTATGTCCTAAAAACATGAAAAAAATTACAAAGGTACGCTTTAATAAACACTTTCAACCAAAATTATTTTCAACACGATCGGATATACCGTTTTTGAGTTATTGCCGATAAACTGCGCTTCTCAACAAAAGGACGTAACTGCCATGGAGATACGCTCTTTTGCTGGTGCACTTTATTTGTATTTATAGTAATGTTGACGGAACCCTGCACTGAGCATAGCCCGACATACTCTTGCCTGGTTTTTTTTATTATTATATTATATATAGTTTATTCCGCGATAAATAAAAAATTAATTAAAAATAAAGTGTTATACTTACTTTCCGTGAGGGAACCTTGGTGGTCGGGTAAGTGTTATAGTCGTACTCGTCCTCCGATGCAAAAGAAAGGGAAAAAAAACGTATCAATTTC
The DNA here is from genome assembly GCA_963241965.1 of Tortrix viridana. Taxonomy (NCBI): domain Eukaryota; kingdom Metazoa; phylum Arthropoda; class Insecta; order Lepidoptera; family Tortricidae; genus Tortrix; species Tortrix viridana. The sequence continues at coordinate 6,899,092 of OY725200.1, forward strand.
TAACAAATAAAAAAAAACTGTATAACCCGCGCCAATAAAGAATATATTCTAAAATAGGGATGATGACTGGGTAAAAATGAAATTCTATTTTATCCGTCAGTTAGATTATCAAAAAATATTGGACACGTATTTTTTCTTTTGTCGATCAAACGAAAAATTACAAAGATAAAGCGCCCCAAAGTTCGGGAGTGGGGGCTCGTGACGTCACTTCTATGTAAAAATTGAATTGAGACGTGACGTCATGCGACGTTTTAACTCAATATATCTCCGTAATTTTTTGATTATGTGAAAAAAGAAAAAATACGTGTCCAATACTTTTTGATAATCTACCTGATCGACAAAGAAAGAAAAAGTCATCATATCCCTATTATACTTATTCACAGAACACCGGTATGATATGCAAAAAAAGACCATTCTAGTGATGCCAGATCTACTGATAAAGCAGTAGATCTACTTGATTTTTGAGCAATCTGCTGGGCCCTTAGCCAAGATGCATTACTCTAACTAGCGTTTCTATTCGTTTCGTTTTTAAACCAATCGCGTCACTGGTAGATCACGTGATACGAAGAGTCACGTGATCTGCCAGTGACGCGATTGGTTTAAAAACGAAACGAATAGAAACACGATAGTACAATATGTATTTTCTCTAGTCAAAAATGACTTATTTACGAAGGAAAATCTCATTTTCACCAGAGTAAATTAACATAATAAATAACGATATTAAATGATTAATTACGGAACCCTCGGGGCGTGAGTTCGACCCTTGATCGGGACCGGTTTTGTTACTTACTTTATATTGTGTCCGTTTAGTGTGTGTTTTGGACTCCTTGCCACTCGAGTAGAAATTATTGTAGCTCTCATAGGACGCCATCTCTGGGATCTGCGGGTGAATGATTATGAGGGCTAGTTCTTCGAAGCTCAGCTCGATAGCAATCATAGCCCGGGAGCTTAGATGAAAACAAAAAGAGGAAGATATGTGACCGACGCGCGGGCTTGAGCACCTAAATATAGGCGCTGAGCGCCTATATTGAGTCAGTTGTCCGGCCGTTACCGATCTGTCAGCACGTGCGACGTCGTCATTATTGTGAGACATATGGCTGTCTCACTTACGCGCACGACGTTAGTCCATCAATTTATCTCTATTGCTCCTTAGTGCATGTTTACAGCTGTGTGTGTGGAATTTGCGAATGTAGGTGTCGCAGCACGCGTCAGTGTCTTGTACGGCGACAACGTGTCTTCCCCTTTTGCTTTAGTCTAAGCGCGGGAGTCGATTTTTGAATCTCATTGTTGATTGGTTCATCCATAAATTACGTCATATGTTAAAGGGGGGAGGGGGTCAACGAAGTGTGCCATTGTAACAAGGGGTGGGAGGTGTCATAAGTTTCATGACACATTACAAAATCTAAAATTTTGCAACTGATGTTTTAATTTAATCATTGCTTTGTATGTAAAATTGCAAAATATGTCATGTCACACCAGGCCTAGCATGCAAGCGCGAGATAAATTGACAGGTGCTAGGGAAACGAATACATCTATTCCATATTGTAACGTAATACTTAACGCTTAAGGTGTAAAATAAAAGTGCCTCGTTCTGATAAAATCGCTATAAAAATGTGAAAATCGCTATATTCGCTTAGTAATAAAAGGTAATAAAGTCAGGACGAAACACTTATTTTAAACCTTAATCGTTAATCATTAGAATATGGAATAGATGTGTTCATTTCCCTAGCACCTGTCAACTTTTATCTCGTGCATGCATTAAGCCCGCTGACGGGGTAACGAAAGACAATATAAGGCTGCCTTTCCACAGAGGCGGAGACGAGCGGAGCGGAGAGGAGTGAAGCTGTGAAAAGAGGTATGTGATTCCACTGAGGCGGGGATGAGTGGCGTACTTTACAAATTTGATACAGTCGTCTCCGCTTGACTGTTTCCATTGAAGCGGAGCGGAGACGAGATGTGGATTACAACCAATGTGATTGATCGATTCCTACACAGCTCCTCTGCGCACCGCTTCTATGGATAGGCAGCCTAAGTATCTATATGTGTTACCCTTTCCGTTATAACCGGTGCCTCTTCAGCTTCTATCTCGTTGCGCTGGTCGTCTTCAACGGCCGGATTTGAACTCTCCAACCCCGTGTCACGTTTTACACTGAGAAAAAATAAAATTAAATAAATTCGTTTTTGAACTCAGCAGCCTTAACACGAGTTAAAATTTGCCAGGTGCTAGGGAAACGAATACATATTCCATATTCTAACGTAAGACTTAACGCTTAAGGTTTAAAATAAAAGTGTCTCACCCTGACTTTTATTACCTTTTATTGCTAAGCGACTATTGCGATTTTCGCATTTTTAAGACGGGATACTTTTATTAACTTAAGCGTTAAATTTTACGTTAGAATATGGAATATGTATTCATTTCCCTAGCACCTGTCAAATTGTATGTCGTGCTTGCGTGCTACCCCTAGACCTACCTGGACCTTTTAAAGTAGGTATAGAAACTCTAAAATAACTTAGCTATTGGAAGGAAAATCCGTTTATTTTTCAATCAGAATTATTATTAGAGGAACACTTAAAAACAAGTCCATCCAGTTTCTGAGTTAGAGTACCCATACATACAGGTAGACACGGGGGGGGGGGGACTTAAATTTATAATATTTAGTGATTACTGTATCATGGTATTCATGGTTGAACCGGTATATAAAATAGTTATGTGTACTTTTTCTGTCTGTCTGTTTGTTGGGCATCACGCAAAAAAAAACCGAACGGATTTTGATAAGGTTGTAACAGCTTGGTAGATTGAAGTCTAACTTGAAATTTAAGCCCAGTTTCATTTATCCCTACTATAATATTATAAATGTGAAAGTAACTCTGTCTGTCTGTCAGTCTGTCTATCTGTCTGTTACTTTTTCACGCTTAAACCGCTGAACCGATTAAGATAAAATTTGGTATGGAGATGGTTTGAGTCCCGGGGAAGGACATAGGATACTTTTTATCCCGGAAATCATCCTTTAAGGCGGTGAAAAGGGGGGTGGAACTTTGTATGGGGAATCAATTATTTCTTAAGTAAGGTTTTTATTATGGAGATAATTTGAGTCTAGGGGAAGGACATAGGATACTTTTTATTCCGGAAAATTGGAATTCCCGAGGGAGCAGCGATAAACGACTTCTACGCGGACGGAGTCGAGGGCAAAAACTAGTTATTAATAAAAATTTAACCGAATTGAGAACCTCCTTTTTTGCAGACGGTTAAAGCAGGGATAGATAGTGTGAGTGAACAGACCTACTATCTAGTTAGACAGGCAATAGCACCACTTCGCCCAGTTTTAGCCTCCTATAAGGCCCACCATACAACGAAATTTGCCAATGGAATATGAACCTATTATAAATAGAATAGAGTCAATTTTCTAATTTAATTGTCAGTCATAAAAACAAAAGAAATTCCACTATCTCCTTTGCAATGGATCTTTATTAGTATTACAATGGCCGTATTATGTACATTATATTGTACAAGGGGCTTAAGGAGGTTAGTTAAAAACACTTACTTGCCGTTGCGGCGGTCTATCCCGCGCCCGGGCGTTGTCAAAGGACGTCTGTCAAAACACAAAAAATCCGAATTGTGTCAAATAATTGTAAAACCGCAAATAGCCGTTTCGAAGACAAATTATTTACATTACAAAAACATATCTTGAATGTCATCTATATTTAGATACAAGAAGGTCTGTGGTCCGAGACTTCTAAAATCCTAGGATGACATCACACATTAGAATTATTGAATAATGTAAACATCTTCATTTGTTTTTTATTTAACCTGGTATTATCGATAACCTAAGATTCTGCGTGTCCCTTCACTAATGGGCGTGGCTAGCGAACTAATGGGCCAATCAGAGCGCGATGGTATCCCCCAAATATTAAACGAAGCATAGTCTATTTAGATAGTAGGTCTAGAAATGTAAAAGAAGTCACTTACTAGCTGACGCTAGTGCATAAATAGCATTTCATATTTTTCATTATATGTCCCTAAAAAGCAGAAAAAAATCAGTATAAATTTGCTAATTTATAATGGATTTTTGCCCTGTTACGAAGAAAATGGCTGACGGAAGCGGAAGTTGATTTTTCAGATATTTTATCTTTACCAAATGTCAATGTCAAGTGAGCTGTCACTTTTAATAAAGTTTCGACTAAATGCCGTCATGTCCCTCATACTCCCTTTTAGGATGAGTAAGAATTCTTCCTCATTGATTAGTAAAAGTAAAACTGGGCAAGAGCATGTCGGACCACGCTCAGTGCAGGGTTCCGTCGCCATTCTTACAAACACAAACCTCAAAAAAAAAACATCAATATTAGTAAATTTTCTATTTAAATTTATCTTAGCTGATTTTTGTTAGGTGTAAACATTTTAATCGTCTTCAACTCGAGAACCAATAAAGTCTACTCAGTCGTTATATCGTATTATGTGCTTAATTTAAGATATTTTCTCAAATATTACTTGTAGCTTTGGCTGTAGGGGGACGCGCAACTCTAGCGAAAATTATAATTTACGTGTTCAATAACTATTTCCTAAACTGTCCCCCAAATCTAAAAATTCATATTAACATTATCCATTTTTAAGAGATATCCAATGAAGAGGTCGGCGGGGTGAGCTGTTTTCAGTTTTTGCATAACATGGACATACCCTGTCATTCAATGGTAAATGCCCCATGTGTAATGCCCCATAAACTAATGAAATGATTTTATTTAGGCTGCCTTTCTGCTACAAGCTTTACGTCGCCATCAAAACAAATGAATTTTATTAGAACCTACGGAATGTGATTAATCAATTTTGCACAGCTTTTCGCTTAAGTGGGAAAACAGTTTCAACTAGTACTATTAAAGCAAACTTCCATAGATAAATATATATCCATATGATACTATGAAGGTTAATCAAGTGATATATCATATGATATCAAACCTATTCTCTCTGGGTGAAATATCATGACAACGTCATTATTCTATTATTCTGTTTTGTCAATTAGAAGTGTATAAGCGAATAAATAGTTAAATTAAGTATAATAATAATAATAATAATCCATCCTATATAGTTCCCACGCGGGCCCAGTGCGGATTGGGAACTTCGCATACACCGTCAAATTGCTTTGCAGGTGTGTGCAGGTTTCCTCACGATGTTTTCCTTCACCGAAAAGCACATGGTAAATTTACAAATTATATTTCGCATATAAATTCTGAAAAACTTAGACGTGCGAGCCCGGATTCGGACCCACGACCCTCTGCTTAAGAGTTGGCAGCTCAAACCTAAATTTAAATTAATTAATTTTTAAATTAATTAGGCTATCACGGCTTTTTTTAATTAAGTATGCCGAAAGTTAAAGAAAAAACAGTCTTTTCATTTTAGTTTAATAATTTTAGTTTTGTCTTCTTTTAATATTTCTTTATGGATACACCTTATCCATATTAATATCTACAAGACACCACTATGACATTAATGACGACGTGAAAATAGCTCATAAACTTTAATAACGCCTTATCAAATTATGGTTATTTCTGAATTAACCGAACTAGTTTGGTTAAATATTTTTTTCAGTGTGCACACTCGCCGACCTCGGGATACTTACTTCACTCGATGTTATAAAATAATAAAAAAAAAAAAAAAATGTAAAAAAAATAATTAATGCAGCAGAGGACCGATCGTTGTGGAAAACCTTGTGGAAGGCCTTTGTCCAGCAGTGGACGTCTTGCGGCTGATGATGATGATGAAAAAAATTAACTTTGCTTTACATGTATGGGAAGTACCTACCCGAAAAAAATTTTTTTAATGATTTTATTTTATAAGTTTGTCCCCGTAATTTAAATGTATAACTACTTATGCCAAATTTGTAGTAAGCTTTGTAGTACCAAGAGTCCCTGAGTTAAACCGCGGACAGACGGACATATAAGGGTTCCTTGTTGACTACGGAACCCTAAATAGAAAAAAAAAATACAATTATATTGATTTTACCTTGAACCTGAAGATTTCTTGTCATTCCCAGTTGAGAGTGCTATCTGCAAGAGGAAAACAAAACCTATAATATCTTTCACACTGTTAATCTCTTTTTAATCGTATAAACTACAAGCATTTGCGCGTGACTCCGTCCGTGTAGAATTCGTTTATCGCTGCTCCCTCGGGAACTGTCAATTTTTTCGGGATAAAAAGTAGCCTATGTGCTATTCCAGGCTTTAATCTAAAAAATAATATCTTGGTGATTTTGAACACAAATGAATACATACATCCTGTACATGCGGTGTCTGAGTAGGCACCATCGCGATAGATCTAACCTGTTTCTGTGTTGCGTCGCATGCGCATCACTCTCGTGTTGTTGACGCGGCATTACCTTAGGGCCTGTACACAAAACTGCGATGCGACGTCGCATCGCAAAAATCTACGAGCTTTCTGCGCAGTTTATTATACATTTCATTACATTTGCGTCGTAGATTTTTGCGATGCGACGTCGCATCGCAGTTTTGTGTACAGGCCCTTACTCGTTAATATTTAAGTAGCTTAGTGTATGGAAATGTATAATTTAATTATGCAACCGGCGTTCCAGCTGTTTAGAAAAACCTTGCATGGTTTATGTTATAGCTGCTGTTATTATTTCTAAATGTGTATGTCTATTTCATCCAGATCCGTTCAGCCGTTCTGGCGATTGAGTAACAAACGAACGATTTTCTTCTTTTTCTTCAAACTTTCGCATTTACGTAGTAAGATACTTACAGACTGGAAAGTTGGGATGCGTCGGTGAAGGCAGGTAGGATACCTGCCGCCCCAGGAGTATTATTTGTGACGTTCTCAATATAAAGGGACCTTATGGAGGCAGGCGGTTACGCTGTTTTTAGAACTGTTACCATATTATTCGTATATTTACAAGAACAAAAAGAGCGTAACTGCCTTCCTCCATAAGTTCCGTTTATACTGAGAACGCCACATTTTACATAGGAGCCCTTCGCTCGTAATGTACTCGAACATACAGTTTCAAGGAACAAAAGACTTTTCCATATAATTTTACGTAGTAAACCTAGTTGGTAGTGGCTCTGCTTACAAAGCTAGCGATTCCAGGTTTGAATCCCGATATTGGTAAATATTTGTGGGAGTATTTGTTCCTGAGTCATGTATGTTTTATAAATACATATAAGTATAGTTTGTTTGAGACTAGTTCAATATATATTTAATGTTTAGAAAAAATGTTAATGTCGACAGACATAGCTAGTTTAAAAAGTAAGCAATGGTCTCCTGGTATCTTGAGGCGGCAAGGATTTGTAACTGCTCCTGGATCATCTCAACTCCACCCTGTATGATGTGCTAAAACCCGCTACCATACCACGATGTCGGGCGTCTGTGCAGAAGACCGCGGCACCGGCTGCACGCAGTCCTTGTCGTCCTTCTTGCTGTTGCCGGATCGCAGCTGGACCTTCTCCCTGGTCGGCGCCTCGGGCTCCGCGAGCTCGTACACCGGCCCGGCCGCATCGGTTTCCCTGATAACCCGTTTTCTTATTATCCTAAGGCCTACCATACAATGATATTTGCCAATGGAATATGAACCTATTGTGAATAGAATAGAGTCAATTTTCTAATTTGATTGTCAGTCATAATAAAACAAAGGAAATTCCACCTTATCTCCTATGCAAAGGATCTTTATTCCATTGGCCGTATTATGTACAAATTTTTGTACAACCCTTAAGGTCAGTTAAACTGATCAGTTAACTGACGTACATCCAAAAACTGACCGTGAATGTGAAATCTTAAGTTGAAATTATACGAACTCAAAATCAGCTTCTGGATGTACGTCAGTTAACTGATCAGTTTAACTGACCGTGAATGTCCACCTTTAGGAGGTTATTTAGAGAAACAAGCATAATTCAACAAAGTTACAAACTAAAACCCGCCTGGTGATTAGTATGACGCGCCCTTACAATTTTCATATAGCCCATGACACTCGCACGCTTTTGACGAATCATATGACTCCCCGTTTATTAAAATCGGTCCAGTAGTTTAGGAGCTAGAGGAACATCTGATTTTCGGTCACATACATACATACTGCCGCACTCAGAGACGTCAATTAAGTTTCAAGTTTCATTAAAGTTGCTGCGTTTTATTCTATTGCTATAGCGAAGACAGTGACAGCAGCTACTTTAATTAAACTTAAAACTTAATTGACGTCTCTGAGTGCGGCAGATAGATTGTTAAAATCATTATTCATTACCCTTATTTTAATTTTACTCGGTCGGGTCTTTAGGCTGCGTTTCTAAATGTTTATGTCATTCATTTTTGAGACATGCTTTATTGCCTAGTGCACTATTTTGCACAGTCATTCCAACTTCATCATCAGACCAGTACCATGGTACTACATTACATTGTCACCGAAGTTACGTAGTAACTATACCAAATTTCAACTCAATCAGCGGGCTTAACATGCAAGCACAAGATAAAATTTGACAGGTGCTAGAGAAATTAATACTTCTATTCCATATTCTAACGCAACATTAATGCTTAAGGTTTAAAATAAAAGTGTCTCGTCCTGACTTTTATTACCCTTTATTACTGAGCGACTATAGCAATTTTCGCTTTTTTATAGCGATATTATCAAGACGCCTTACGTTAGAATATGGAATAGATGTATTCATTTACCTAGCACCTGTCAAATTTTAGCTCGTGCTTACATGCTAGGAGGCAAGATCTTACTTAGGCAGGAAGGTTCCGTCCACTGGAGGCGGTTTCTTCATTTTGTACATGTGACTCCAGGGGGCGGCGGGCAGGGTCTCCCACGGCTGACCCAGGACCCTGGTCCAGACTTCTCCGCGGACCACCACCAGGCATCTGATACGAGAAGTCTAGGGTTAGGATATTACATTACAAGCTTAGGCTGCACTGGAATTGTTGTCAAATATTCTTTGTTGTTGAATCAATGATTTTTCTTACATATATCAAGTCGTAAATTGATTACATCAAAAATAATTAGTGTTTAATCGATAATACACAGGTTTACGCTTGAATCACTGACACTCATTTCATAGAATGTTTTACTTCGCCGAATTTTAAGTTATCAATTGGCCCTTAGCCAAGATGCATTAATTACGCTAACTAGCGTTTATATTAATTTCGTTTTTACACCAATCGCGTCACTGGTAGATCACGTGACTCTTCGTATCACGTGTATCAGTGACAGGACTGGTTTAAAAACGAAACGAATAGAAACGCTAGTTAGCGCATTGCATCTTGGCTAAGGGCCCTGAAAATAATAAGGGTCACAAGTCGGGGGATTTTATCCATGTGATGGTTATCTTTCGTAGTATTCGGAATATGTGTCGTTCTCAATATAAAGGGACCTTATGGAGGAAGGCAGTTACGCTCTTCTTGTTCTTGTAATTATACGAATACTATGTTAACAGTTCTAAAAACGGCGTAACCGCCTGCCTCCATAAGGTCCCTTTATATTGAGAACGTCACATATGGCGGGTGACTGAGTCTGGTGCAGCAGACCTGAGTCTGGTGCAGCAGTACGGGAACTGCATGTTGGTGTCCTCCACCACCTCCTCGCACTCGATCGCAGACTCCGGAGCTTCCACGCGCTTACAACTGAAAAGCACCGTCAATAAATAAATAAATAAATATATATATATATCTCGTTCTCGAAAACGGCTCCAACGATTTCGATGAAAATTGCGACATGGGGGTTTACGGGGGTGAAAATTCGATCTAACCAGGTCTCATATCTGACGAAATTCGTTTTCCCCGTATTTTCACGCAAAAAGTTTCCCGCGCAATATGGTTTGTAATTTCGGGGCGGCTGCCGCCGTCTGAATAGGCTGGTGAGCGTTGGCCTACTACGCAAAGACTGCGGGTTCGAACGGCGGGTTTTTTTAAGCTTAAGTATTATAGTATTTTCAACCAAAAATGAATTTTCATTGCCATCAACAGACAAACAGGCACACCACCTGATGGGAAGTCAGTCACCATTGTCACCAAGCCTCGAATAAATTTAATGACACCCTTTTTAAAAAGCTCCATATTAGCATTGAAAATCTCATGTTCACTAGGAATTAATCGTTCGTTGAAGATATCTTTTTACTCAAGTGATAAAAACTGTGATGCGTACCCAACGGTGTATATAGCCAGGTTCCTCCCGCCCGGCTGGCAGCGGTGCCTGGTGCAGGAGTACGCGTCAGCCCACTCCGTGTAAGCTTGGTGCTTCCTCATGGTGCGAGGGTCGGTGCAGTCTGCAACACGATCAACTAAATGAACTCGAGTCCCAGCCTTCGTCTGTTCAGGTCTTGTTTCGTTTTAAACGGCAATAGAGTTACAGACTAAAGGGCTACACAATAAGTCTGTCAGGCAGCCTGCCGGCCGGCCAAAATGGAGCACACACATTAAAATGATTCATGCATGCACGAGATAATTTGACAGGTGCTAGGAAAATGAATAGATCTATTCCATATTCTAACGTAAGACTTAACGCTTAAGGTTTAATAAAAGTGTCTCGTCCTGACTTTTATTACATTTTATTCCTAATCGACTATTGCGATTTTCACATTTTTATCAAGTACGGGCTATAACTTATGAACATTACAGTTAGTTACCCGTGCAAAGCCGGGGCTGGTCGCTAGTCACTATCACTATCACTACACATTCTGTATGTCTGTCTGTATGTCTGAACGCGATAAACACAAAAATTAATAAATAATATAATAATCCAGCCACGTCCCATTGCTGGGCACAGGCCTCCACTCACAATGAGAGGGTTTGGGTTATAGTCCCCACGCGGGCCGAGTGCGGATTGGGAACTTCGCAATTGCTTTGCAGGTGTGTGCAGGTTTCCTCCCGATGTTTTCCTTCACCGATTCACCGAAAAGCTCATGGTAAATTTACAAATTATATTTCGCACATAAATTCCGAAAAACTTAGAGATGCGAGCCCGGGTTCGAACCCACGACCCTCTGCTTAAGAGTCGGCAGGTCAAACCATTAGGCTACCACGGCTTGCACAAACATAATACTGAACGGATTTTCATACGGTTTTCACCAAAGGACGCAGTGATTCATGAGGAAGGTTTAGGTGCGTATATGCTCCTAACCGTGCGAAGATGTTTGTCTGAAAATGTTTGTCCAGGATCTCTGAAAGTACTGTACGGATTTTCATACGGTATTACCGATAGAAAGAAAGACTATCTGGGAAGGTTATAGGCTATAATAATAAATATATCTATATCTATCTATCTATCTATATCTATCTATACATATAATAAAGCTGTAAATCTGTTTATTTGAACGCGCGTCACGTGAAAACGGCTGAACGGATTTAGATAAAATTTGGTATGGAGATAGCTTGAGTCCCGGGAAAGGAAAGCTGTATATTAGTACCTGCAGCGAAGCGAGGGCGGGACGCTAGTAAAAAAGTAAATCAGGGACAATATCACACAAATTGATCTACTTATTCCCAAACTAAGCTCTAGGCTTTTTATAATTTATGATTAGTTCTACCGGTGCAAAGCCGGGGCGGGTCACAAGTTATATGTGACGTTCTCAATATAAAGGGACCTTATGGATGCAGGCGGTTACGACGTTTTTAGAACTGTTACCATAGTATTCGTATAGTTACAAGAACAAGAAGAGCGTTATACTGCCCTCCTCCATAAGGTCCATTTATACTGAGAACGTCACATATTATAAAATTAAATCTTACGTTGCCCCTTCAAGGAATCCGAGGCCGACCTCCCCCTCACCAGGACGATGCAGCTAATAACAATAATGATGTTCATGGCGGGTGTTACTCGTTACACATCCCACAGCGGTTCAAGTCGCACTGAGCGTGTTGTGAAAACTTTAACGGTCGCAGGCGCAAGCGCAGGTACCGTTGCGGAGACAAGTTTTAATGGCAACTTTTTAATGACATTATCCGCGAGTCTCGGTGCTTTCGTTTAGGAGCTACGGTGCCACAGACAGATTTGTCGGGTTTTTATCGGGTTTTACATATTACACTATTTCAACGCATTTTAATAAAGCAAATTGAATTACTTTTAATAATTGAAGTAAACGCTATGAAAAGTCAACAAACAAACACATAAATGTTAAATAAAATATTTTGATTTGTTGCTCAGTTTGTCTTTACAAAGCTACAAAGTTCCAGTATATACATGCAAGGTAGGGTTAAAATATCGAGGTTCTTAAAGTGAGGTTTACAAGATTCGGTTTGCCTTATGTTAGTTAGTATCCGAATACATTTCTTTTGTAAAATAAACAAAGCTTGAGCGTCCGTGCGGTTGCCCCACAACATCACGCCGTAGCTCAATATGTATCTTGTATGTACTCTTTATTGCTCATAAACAATTATCTTACTACTAGTTATTATAATGTGAAAGTTTGGATGGATGTTTGTTACTCAATTACACCAGAACGGCTGAACTTGTCTGGATGAAATTTGGCACAGGGATAGATCATAGTCTAGAATAGCACGTATGCTACTTTTTATCCCGAAAAAATTGACGGTTTCCGAAGGAGTAGCGATAGAATCGTTTGCATCGATACACATGTACAAACTTATCCCGTGTGGTTGTTACGATAATGGAAATAAAGTACAAAAATAATTCAGACGCACGGTCAATATAACTATAATTAGAATTGTAAGCCGTCGCCACTTCTCCCCGCGACTGTACCGCATATCGATCGCCATAAAACTGATTGCTTGCAAATAAACCGAGCTGACTATATCCGGGCTGGATCCTCGTACAAACAATGAAAGAAACAATCCACAAGTTAATGATAAAGATCTTTTCTGTAAGTTTCGTGCAAAACAACCCTGGGTTATTTTTAAATTTTGCGCAGAACACTCTGTTACTATTTAAATTAAATTAAATAATGATTTATTGTCACATAGAAAAAATATACACGGCATTATAACACATATTGTTAACTAATACATATATCAACTTTGTGACAACAGGCTCAGGTCTCAGCATAAGCTGCGAGCTGGGTCGGCTGCACAGCGCTGGTTTTCAGCCTGCAGCAGCTCTTGGTTACATTTCAGCGAGTTACAAGGGAACATTACACTGTACTAAGCTGTATCTACCTATTTATAGCTACTAAATAAATTACAATTGCTGATTTGCCATGAGGAAAGTACCGTATTACTTTAGGTCTAAACAAGCGAGTAATATTATTAGACGTGATTTACAAATATACACTCTATACAGGGTGTTAGGTAATGAGTGGATAAACCGTGATCTGCTGATAGGGGGCACTTAGGTCGTTCTAATAATGATAAATGAGGTTTAGTAAAAGTGCCACGGTTTTCGAGATATTTGGACTTTTTTAATTTTTTAGGAAATTGACACCCTTACTCGATTTTTTGGTCGTGGTTAGTGTACCAAAATGTTTTTTTTTTATTTTATTTTTAGCTTATTATTGTTTAATAGTTGTGTTATCCGATAAACATTACCATTTTGGCGTAACTACCGTGGTTTAATTTAAAAAAAATCGCAAACTTTAATTTTGCATCTTCGATCGAACATTTACCAAATTTTGAGCTCTTGCGGTGAAAAAAAAAATTACTATCACATGGTAGCCAATGAGCTAAAAAACATGCCCATTTAATAGAGATTTTAAAACAGTAAACATCTTTTTATTTAAATATTAGAATAAAAAACAACATCAGTTTTCCGCAATCGATTCGATTATTTCCTGTGATTATTTCATATTAAATTTGTGCTCCACAATTCCAAAGCGTACCTAATTATGACAAACTTTTCCTTGCGAAAATAAAAATACTGGCCACTAATTTTGTGAAACCTTTTATTGAAAAAAAGTAACGATTTGTGATCCGAGCGAAGCATTACACCCTTTTGTTGCAATAATAACAATACTGGGCAGTACTTTTTTTAATGCCATTTATTCGAAATTTAGCCATCCAGACTACCGGATTTTTAATCGAGTACATAATGCGTTCACTGAAGGCAGAATTCTTGGTCAGGGTGTGGGTGGAACAAGTGGAGGAAGACCCATCCGAGGAGATGACGAGAATGTTTTGGACCTAGTTGAAGCAGATCCTTCTCTATCCGTGCGTGATATGGCAAATTACCTGGGTTTATCTGTATGAAAAGTGCATACTACATTAAAAGTACACCAATTACACCCATTTCACGTCCAACGTGTGCAAGTTTTATTGCCTAGAGATTATCCCTTAAGAGTAACTTTTTGTCGAGTGATGCTGCGTCGGATGCGTGAAGACCCAGACTTTTTTAACAAGATACTGTGGTCGGACGAATCATCTTGCCGTCAAGATGGCTACATGAATCTACACAATCTGCACAGTTGGCAGTTAGATAATCCTCACGTAATGAGATAGGATAGATCTCAGTACCAATTTAAGGTAAGTCTTCTCATGATCACGGTATTCACGGTTGTTGTAATACGATAAAAACGTCAAGGTTTAATTAATTATGTTTTTTACCGCGATGAATTCCCTATCTATTACAAATATTAATTTTAGGTAAATTTGTGGACCGGTATCTTGAATGGCGAAGTGATCGGCCCCTTCGAGCTGCCATCTACTCTAAATGGAGATAATTACTTGGAGTTTCTTCAAAATGATCTACCTATCCTTCTGGAAGATGTGCCGCTTGCACTAAGGCAAGTAATGTGGTTACAACAAGACGGTTGTCCCGCACATTACGCAGCACGAGTGCGACAGTACTTAACTGCCGCATTCCCAGAACGATGGATTGGCCGGTTAGGCCCAATACTATGGCCTCCGCGTTCACCGGATTTGAACCCCTTAGATTTTTTTTATTGGGGTTGTCTCAAAGAGAAAGTGTACAGCCGTCCAATTACGAGTCTTTCTGGGTTACGAGAGCGAATAAGAATTGCTGCTCAAGAAATAGGGAACTCTGGATACACCAGATTCGTCAGGCGTTCCTTTATCCGACGATGTAGAGCTTGCATTAGGGCTGGTGGACGTCAATTTGAGCACATTATTTAACTTAACTTTATTAAAACATTTCCTTTTTATGTTTTTTTATTTCACAGATAGCATTAGTTAAATCATTCATTAGAAAAACCGGCTTCCTTGCTACTCCAATACCTACTTTTTTAAGTTTTATTTATCAAAACCAATAAATGTTTACTGTTATAAAATCTCTATTAAATAGGCATGTTATTAAGCTTATTAAAAGAATAAAAAGCTGTCGGGATATTTTTTAAATTTCGAATAAATGGCATTAAAAAAGTAGTTAGTGCCCGGTATCGTTATTATTACAACAAAAAGGTTGTAAAGCTTCGCTCGGATCACAAATCTTTACTTTTTTCAATAAAAAGTTTTACAAAATTAGTGGCCAGTATTTTTATTTTCGCAATGAAAAGTTTGTCATAATTAGGTACGATTTGGAATTGTGGAGCACAAATTTAATATGAAATAATCACAGGAAATAATCGAATCGATTGCGGAAAACTGATGTTGTTTTTTATTCTAATATTTAAATAAAAAGATGTTTACTGTTTTAAAATCTCTATTAAATGGGCATGTTTTTTAGCTCATTGGCTACCATGTGATAGTAATTTTTTTTTCCACCGCAAGAGCTCAAAATTTGGTAAATGTTCTATCGAAGATGCAAAATTCAAGTTTGCGATTTTTTTTTAATTAAACCGCGGTAGTTACGCCAAAATGGTAATGTTTATCGCATAACACAACTATTTAACAATAATAAGCTAAAAAGAAAATAAAAAAAAACATCTTAGTACACTAACTACAACCAAAAAATTGAGTAAGGGTGTCAATTTCCTAAAAAATTAAAAAAGTCCAAATATCTCGAAAACCGTGGCACTTTTACTAAACCTCATTTATCATTATTAGAACGACCTAAGTGCCCCCTATCAGCAGTTCACGGTTTATCCACTCATTACCTAACACCCTGTATATTCACTCTGTTACCATGCATTTTTACAAATATTACATATATACTAAACATCTTTTTTCGATTCCGATAATCAATATCTGTGGTATATAGCTGACTGGAAATCGTTCATCATTTCACTCAAATAACCGCAGAAAATGGATAATGTAAATGGAAACAACTTATTTTAGGTTGGTACTGGTTTACTTGCTCAAAATTTGAAAATGACCCCTCTGATGGTTCCCCTTCGGAAAGCCCTTTTTTATTCTTTAAAAACAGATAGCAAAACTGCATTTTATCCACAAGAGTGCAAAGAATATTTTGAAATCCGAACGTGTTCTTAGTTACTTTTTTGTAAAGGCCAGTCCAGACAGGACAATTATCGCCCATCTGATTAAATTGTGTGATGAAATCAGGTGCTGTGGACGCAAAAATAATTTTATATTGAATTGTATTAAATTAAATACATATAGGTAGTGCAAACAATTTTATTAGGTACATGATTTTACCTTAAAACACTTAAAATCATACAATAAATTTTATTTTGATCCATACATTTTAATTATTCTGAACGCACCGCAAGTGACAGTGCAAACTCAAAATTCATGAAAACTCATGAACGCTGATTTTCAATATTTCAGTTGTTTTCTTATGTAGTATTTTCCTCGCTTTAGTAAGGTGAAAATATTTGTGTTACACGTTACACTACACACGGCTGCAAAGTTATTTTACGTCTCGTGTGTTGCAACACTCGCTACGCTCAGGATTCTATTTTTGAACCACTCGCTTCGCTCAGGTTTTATTTTCGAACCACGCGCTTCGTTCGAGGTTCAACCATAGAATCCATTCGCTAGCTCGTGTTTCAATTACATACTCGTGGTTAATAGAACTTTGTACGCTTGTATAATAAATAACTATTATTCAGTAGGTAAGTACCTACACGGAGAAAAAAATATTTTACAATATTACCAGATTGTATTGTACTTAGATTTGACAGTTTTTTTTTTTATGACAACAAGTTATATTTTTGTTAATACTAGAATATTCTAGTTAAAATATTCTAGTACACGAAAACTTTGATATCGTTTTGGTTACCATCTAATAGTTACAGAGTAAAATATGCATTTAGCATACAACAGGTTTTGTATACTACACAAAATTTGTTTCCTACGATACTAGGTAAATGGTAATAGGTACTAGAAAGTATGTTGTACAGAAGTAGAATTTTCTATTAATGTGTAAAAAACGTATAGTTGTCACATATAATACAATAAAATCAAGTAGAATTTACAAGATTCTGTTAAAGGAAACTAGATTTTTTTCTCCGTGTAGGGAAAAATACATAAAGCAAATCGCAATCCTGTCAATAGGAATGATGACTATTTTTTTTCTATAGAGATATATTGAGGTGATGATGAGATGCATGACGTCACGTCTCGATACAATTTTTACATAGAAGTGACGTCACGAGACTCACGAGCCCCAACTCCCGAACTTTGTCGCGCTTTATCTTTGTCATTTTTTGTTTGATTGACAGAAGAAAAAATACGTGTCCAATATTTTTTGATAATCTAACTGACTGACTAAATAGAATTTCGTTTTCTTTACCCAGTCATTATCCCTATTGACAGTGGTTTGGTGAAGATCTATTTGTTTTTTATGACCATAGATTACGTAATATATTCAAACACATGTTGAGCACTGAGCATGAAAAAAAAAAGATAAAAATACTCGTTCTCCAGTTTAGTTTTGGTCAGGGACTGTAATAGCGGTATAATTTGGATATCGATATAAATATCGATAAATGATATAGGTATCGATAAATGATTTTCGGTACATTAATATCGATATTTTTACAGAACTCCGCCATTTTAATTTATGACCCGATATGATTTTTTTTTATTCAGTCAGGTAACATACATCCATACCCGAATGAAACATACCCGGTTCAGATTGGTCTCATTTATAGAATGATAAACTGATGATGAAATCCAAGAGGAATCGACGGAGCTCTCACTGCACACAAACTGCAGTCAAAGGCACTAATATCTATACCCCCATCGCGTCATAAGTGGCAATGTTTGACAGGTGATTATGTATCTGATTACTAACAATTTTTGTTAAAAAATATGTACCTATTAGTAAGTATCGATATCTGTTTACCAATATTTAAGTTTACCGATACAATTATCGATATATTCGGGAAGTATCGATATTGGTAGCGATATTTAAGTTTATCGATACAATTATCGATATATTCGGGAAGTATCGATATTGGTAGCGATATTTAAGTTTATCGATACAATTATCGATATATTCGGGAAGTATCGATATTGGTAGCGATATTTTCTTAAAAATACCGGTGTACTCGGCGGTTATCGATATACGGTCCCTGGTTTTGGTAATAAAAAGTATGATTTACCCGTAGCATTCTAGCCCGTCGTCCTTGATTATATAAAACTGGTCAAGCAAGAGTTACACCACGCGTAAAGGGTTCCGTAGACCTGTTTGCCCTCCTAGCATCGATTGCGCGTGTATCAGTAGTTTTTAGGGTTCCCTATTAACAAGACTTCGTTGTCCGTCCATCCGTCTGTCCTAACTTTAAAGAGCTGTATCTTTTGAACCATAATAGATAGCTGGTCGATTTGTTTTACAAAATATGTGTGATGGCGGAATTTTACAAATGGTAAAAAAAACAATAAGGGGTCCCATACAAGAAACGTTTTTTTTCAACGTTATTTTCCGTTTGTTCTTTTGCGTTATTTTGCGTTCTTCTTCGGATTTTCATCAAACCAACCTAAGAACACTCTCGATTAAATCATTTTTGTACAAAAAAAGACTAAATCAAAATCGGTCCATCCGTTTAGATGCCACAGACAGACACACTGACATACACATTAAACTTATAACACATTTTTGCATCGGGGATTAAAATAAAACGAATATGACTTTTAATATATGAGGAAATAAAAAGGTCCTTTGTTAGTAACCCAAGGATCACCAAAATAGATAAATATCAACTCCCGCGCATCTCTCGGCTCATTTGTGGTCATGCAGCGCGCTGTGCTAGTCTTGGTCCTTGGCCAGGTGAGTAAAGTTTAAGTTTGATTAAAGTTGCTGTTGTCACTTTCTTTGCTATAGCAATAGAATAAGACAACACGTCACTTTGACAAGCATTAAATTTAATTGAGTGCGGCCGTGTTTTAATCCTTTTAAAACCGTACATTTAAAAATAAGGTTAACTTTGTCTAGCCGTTTTTAAGTGATGTGCTTGCCAACATTTATTTTTTATTGATATAGACTAGGTTCCACTGCTCAGACCGCGTAGAAGTCCCTCGGGAACTGTCAAGTTTTCCGGGATATTTTCCCTTTGTTCGGCTCCGGACTATATGTGACGTTCTCAATATAAAGGGACCTTATGGAGGCAGGCGGTTACGCCGTTTTTAGAACTGTTACCATAGTATTCGTATAGCTACAAGAACAAGAGCGTAACTGCGTTCCTCCATAAGGTCCCTTTATATTGAGAACGTCACATATCTATCCCTGTATCAATCGTTTGTGTCAAACGTTTCAACTCGATCCTACTGGCTCCTACGATACAGGCGTAACCTAGTTTGAGGACCGCTAATATCGCTATTAACCGGAGCATAGCAACGTCACTACAATAGGGGTGTAGACACTAAACGAAAATAAATACAAATTACCGAATGTGATTAATATACAATTACCGAAAATCACACTTTCATGCTTATTATATTTATAATATCTTTTAAATTAATTATACAAATATAAACATATTCATCCCCGTCATCACGTGACCGCAAACAGCGCGCGACGTCACGTTCCTCTAAACAAACATTTTGACATTTGCCAAGAAACAAGATTTGCGTGAGCCCACAGAGTACTATAGGATATATAGTGTTTAGAGCGTGACGTCATAGCGACGCTATGACAAAAGTTAGCGTTTAGCGGGAAGCTTTAAATTAATATACGAGTGAATTATTTTTTAATATTTTTTTTAGATATATATCATGTATAAAATAAAAATATTTAAAAAAATTGTCTGCACCGGTATTATTTTCATTTATTAATGGTCCTGTGACAGATGCCATTATGCAAGGTAATGTGGCTAATTAAAATAGCATACATTATTTTCGATTATCAATAAGGTTTATAAAGGATTACATATTACATAGTTACAAAGGCAGCGTTGACAACTGACGCGATTTTACAAAATGGCGAATCGGTTCGCTCGAAGAACCAAGTCATTGTTAAACACTACTGACGGTCCGTTTCACGTCTGGGGTGTAAAAGTAGTTTAATTTTTTTTTTTATTTCCACGAAATTTGTGCATAGTTTTGCAGATTTGGTATTAAAAATGCGTAAAACAATAATTATTATTGTTAGAAACTAATTTACTATAGATACGTATTTTTAACGTTAGTTGACTGCTCGATTGGTTGGAACAACGTTCGCGTGGAATGTAAAATTTCAATCTCTCACAGGACCATTAATATATGAAAATAATTATAATGTTGTACCAAAAATCGTTTCACATAAAAATTCAGTGACCGCTTCTTCGAAAGATATTTTCCGAAACAGTAAATATTTCTGGATTTTTCTAAAACTAGCCTAACCTAGGTATAGGGTTCTAGACGGTGGTGGTCCTAAAATAAAACGTTTGAAAATCCGTAGAGTATTTTCTCGGCATGACGCCGGCCGTTTCAATCACTCCTAGAAACGCCTGAACGGGTTTGGGTGCAATTTGGCACAGATACTCCTAGCTCTTATTCTTTTAGACGACGCAGTTAGCCTAGTTGGTAGTGACCCTGCCTACGAAGCTAGCGGTCCTGGGTTCGAATCCCGGTATGGACAAATATTTGTGTGATGAGCGCGAGTATTTGTTCCTGAGTCATGGATGTTTTCTATATATTTAAGTATGTATTTCTCTATATAAGTATGTTTATCGTTGTCTAGTACCCATAGTACAAGCCTAGAGCTTAGTTTGGGACTAGGTCAATTGGTGTGAGATTGTCCCCTGATATTTATTATTTATTATTATTTATTATTATTTACATGACACGTACAGGAGGATACGTTTTATCCCAAGAAATTAGTTAGTCCCCAAGCGATAAACGACTACGCGGACTCGCGGGCTTCCAGTACTTATTCCATCAACGGGAACTGGTTCAATATTGACTTGCAAGATTGGAAAACATACTAGTACCATCAGCAACACAGTTGAGCAATTGTGAGTCTTGCCGCCTTACAATAAGGCTTAATGTTGGTCGGTTAACAGTGAACTCTATTTGATCTGTAACAGGATGGTTTGTATATACGAGCGGTGACCGCATACTATACGGAAAAACTAAAAATAAAGTCGACGCTTTTAAAAATTAGCTTCTGAAGTACCTTATTTAATTAGGAACCGAGGTCACCTGGTGTTTAATGATCATTTTGTCTGCACATTGCCTTGCAATTACTAAATGGTCATTAAACTTCTTGATCAAGTCAAAAAGCAAACTTTACAAAGCATGTTTTAATTTATAAAGTTAATTTTTCGGAGTTTTTAGGGTTCCGTACCCGAAGGGTGCCTAACGGGACCCTATTACTAAGCCTGCGCTGTCCGTACGTCCGTCTGTCCTAACTTTAAAGAGTTGTATCTTTTGAACCGTACATAGCCCGTTGATTTTATTTGCAGAATAGGTATGTGATATAACGGATGCCCTAACAAATAATAAAACAGTCAAAAAGTAATAAGGGGTCCCATACAAGAAACGTTTTTTTTTCCACGTTTTTTTTTTGTATTTGTTCTATCGTAAAAACGATAATGCATATACTAAGCGTCTTTACCCCATTTCTTATATTTTTACTTTTCTTTTGCCTTTGAAAGCCCTAACTTTTACTATCTTTTCTTTATCCTTAAAATATCCTAAGTCACTACGTATTAAGGGCGGCCGCACATTGGGCTACTAGTGGCCGCCACTAAAACGCGACCACTAGTGGTTCGGCTAAAGGGCCCGCCACCAACAAAATGGTCTCACCTGGTGTCCACTTGGTTGCGCAACCCACTTATATAAAATTTAATAATTAAATTAAATATTCTAACTGTAAGTAATTTAGTATCATGAATAATAACATGTATGTTGTATTAATGGAATATTGATTTTAGTTGGTTGCCAGTGAAGTGGCGGTGCCAAAGCTAAAATTAAACGATGGAAAAGAAATGCCTGCTCTTGCTTTGGGGACATATTTTGGATGGGATCAGGTGAGTATTTAACTTCTAAAACATACAAATACATACAAATTATATGACGGACTATTCCGTTAACTGTTATGACTTGAGAATTTAGATGCAGGTAAGCCTAAAAAAGCCGTGGTAGCCTAATGGTTTGATCTGCCGACTCTTAAGCAGTGGGTGCGTTCGGACCCGAGCTCGCACCTCTAAGTTTTTCGGAATTTATGTGCGAAATATAATCTGTAATTTTAGCATGAGCTTTTCGGTGAAGGAAAACATCGCGAGGAAACCTGCACATACATGCAAAGCAATAATTTGACGGTGTGTGCGAAGTTCCCAATCCGCACTGGGCCCGCGTGGGAACTATAGCCCGAACCCTCTCATTGTGAGTGGAGTCCTGTGCCCAGCAGTCGGACGTATATAGGCTGGATTATTATTAGGTAATCCTAATCTCTCGAATCGGTTAAATGAGGCATGATTGCTGCCTCGATTACGCTTCGACCGCTTTTACGCTGCCTCAATCTTGCCTCGTCTCCTTGCTCTGCCGATTCTTAATTTGTTATCTGCATGTTTTATTTGAGTGAGAGGAGGCATCTTAGATGGGCCCTGGAGGCCCACTCCGCGTAATAAGTAATTCAATTTTCGGCTCTCGAGGTGACGAGGCAAAATTGAGGCAGCGCAAACGCGCCTCGATCGCGCCTCGATAATGCGATTGGTTGCTTTTTCATTTCCAGAACGGTATAGTCCGCCCCGTGATCCATCAACTCCGTGACATCGTCACTAAAGCCATAGAGGCAGGGTACCGCCACTTCGATACGGCGGCCGTATACCAGACCGAGGGCGAGCTGGGGGAGGGGGTGGGGGCCGCCGTGAAGGCGGGGGTGGTTAAGAGGGAGGACGTGTTTATTACTACTAAGGTAAGTTGAGTATGAATGGACATGACTAGATGAACATGGAATGGACATGAATTGAACATAACTGATTCGTACTCAGAAGTAAAAGTGTCTCTCACGTAACACGACCCATTGTTGTCGATGCTTGTGCAAAAACAGATCCGACAATAACTGTTTTGTAAACACGAGTAGCTTCGGATCTATTTAAGCCTAAAAAAAAAAAGCCTGGCCACGACTTTAGAGGCGGTGGCGTGAGTGAATTCTAGTGAATGAATTCTGTATTCTGAGCTTAGATGAAAACAAAAAGAGGAAGATACGTGACCGGCGCGCGGGCTTGAGCACCTAAATATAGGCGCTGAGCGCCTATGTTTGAGTCATTTGTCTGGCCGTCACCGATCTGTCGACACGTGCGACGTCGTCATTATTGTGAGACTATGGCTGCCTCACTTACGCGCACGACTTTAGTCCATCCAAATCCATTTATCTCTATTGCTCCTTAGTGCATGTTTAGAGCTGTGTGTGTGGAATTTGCGAATGTAAGTGCCGCGGCACGCATTATGTCAGCGTCTTGTACGGCGATAACGTGTCTTCCCCTTTTACTTTAGTCTAAGATTCTGAGTGAATTCTCTCTTCATTGCGCGGCGGAGACGCTCACTGCACAGAGGTTTGTTGGCGTTACACGTGATGTATTCGGGTATCGCTCACCGCGTCGCCAACTGCGCATTCGTGGCCAGCCCTCTATTACACCCAGGGCTTGAAACCGGTACTTACCCGGTTCTCTTCATTTCGGTTCCAGAGTACCGGTTAAGAAATATACTGGTATTAGCACCGAAAACGTACCAGTGCCTTATTAAGGTTCCAGCGCGCGTGCGCAACGTTATTATTGTCCTCGATATTTTATTATTTTGAAGTCACAAACTGCTCTACCTATGCCTGTTACAGCTCTGGAATACCCACCACAAGAGAGAGCAGGTCGCGCTGGCTCTAAAGGAGTCCCTGAAGACCTTGGGGCTGAACTACGTTGATCTGTACCTCGTGCACTGGCCCATTGGACTCAACGTATGTGCTTAAAAACCCACTTACTATTCTTACCTACTTTATTACTAATATTATAAATGCAAAAGTGAGTTTGTTTGTTTATTACGTAAAACCGACACTTTGAAAGTCGTTTTTCTGCCCTTTGGGCACGAAACCCTAAAACGAAGAGACCCATAGTACATAGCAAATCCTCGTTTTGGACCAGAAAGTGCAGAGTCCAAGATATATGTTTCAGGAAGACTACAGCTACTCTGACGTGGACTTCATGGAGACCTGGCGCGGCATGGAAGACGTGCAGCGGCTGGGGCTGGCCAGGTCCATCGGCCTTTCCAACTTCAACCAGGAACAGCTGCAGCGCGTGATGAGGGAGAGCAGCATCAAGCCCAGCGTGCTGCAGATTGAGGTTTAGGGTCATTCGCGTGATTTGATATCTAATTTACTTGGATTTAAGTATTTGGAAGCTATTGTCATGTGTAATAGCTCAAGGTCTTAAGAAGATCGCGTAGCTGTCAAAAAATTTCCATACTAATTGTGCTCGGGTGCTAACGTTTCTCACCTCCTAAATGAAGTCCGAATATGTTGTATATTTCTTTATTTTGAAACAATGTATGTTTTTAAGGTTGCGAGAACTAAAAATCAAAACTTTTTGCCAGGGTTTGAAACCAGTACAAAAATACCGATTCGATATCGATATTTACACGGTTTTCTTCATTTCGGTTCCAGAGTACCCGAAAAAATACCAGTAAAGCACCGAAAACATACCGGTGCCTTGTTCCAGCACGCGTTATTATCTTCTGCTTACTCTCACACGGCACTTGTTTTACCGGTTCTAACTCATTAGAACCGGTAATTACCGGTTCCAGGTTCAAGGTCACGATACCGGTTCCTAAAAATACCGGTGTTTCAAGCCCTGCTTTTTACAGGTGTCCCCTCAAATCGCACAGTCTGAGTTGGTATCGTTCGCCCAAAGCCAGGGTCTGGTCGTGATGGGCTACAGTCCGTTCGGCGCGCTGGTGTCCCGGTACGGAGCCCCAGGGCTGCAGGGGCCCGTTCTCGAGGAGCTGGCGACGAAGTACGGGAAGACCCCGGCGCAAGTGGTGCTGAGATGGCTGGTAGGTTGAATTAGTTCTATATTGGAAATTCAAATTGTCATTCCTACGAAGCTAGCGGTTCCTGGTTATTATTATTATCTTTATTTCGTTAAACATTACATAGTTACAATTACAATCTTTTAAATTGTGCCACACTACAAAGCAGTTTGTCGGCGCTTTTGCTCTTGAGGTATTTATCTGTTTACAATGTAAGTAAAGCTTAACCAAACAATAAGTACTTGTTACGGTCTGTATGTCTATAACATTTTATCGAGGTGGTTCTTAGCTAGGTTTAATGGAAATAGGTAAGGTTATTGTAATTTTTTTAATCTCATTCGGTAACTACGGCTGCGATCTGCGTTTCCACGAGGCAATATGTGACGTTCTCAATATAAAGGGACCTTATGGATGCAGGCGATTACGCTTTTATTAGAACTGTTACCATAGTATTCGTATACTTAGTTACAAGAATAAGAAGGGCGTAACTGCCTTCCTCCATAAGGTCCCTTTATATTGAGAACGTCACATATATAATATCTACCTATGTAAGTATTAATTATCCTCTATTTACCGGGCTTCTACAATAATGTACTACTTATCAAGTATTTGTTTTTTTTCTCAGGTCGAAAGAAACGTGGTGCCTTTACCCAAAACGGTGACTCCGAAACGTTTAGAAGAAAACATCAATATATTCGACTTCCACCTCGAAAAAGACGAGATTGACAAAATAAGCGCCCTGGATTCGAAGATGAGGTTCACGCTACCATCGTTCTGGCAGGACCACCCTTATTACCCGTTTGAGAAGGTCGATAATCCCTTGCCTAGCCCGTTCGGTAAAAAAATTTAAGACTAGGTAGGTACTTTAACTGTCAAAATTTTATATTTAAAGTTGAATCTACGCCAGAACACGAGTTTTTAAATTAAAAAAAAATGCACGTTGAAATCGATCGAATCGATCAACTCGATTTAGGTACCTACTCGATCGGGTCTCAAGTGATGACAACCGACCGACACACAGAATGGTCACTATATTTATATCGTTGCTGCTCCTGCCAAATCCGCCATAAGTATGTTGTTTTACATAAGGACCATTTTAAACCGACAGTTAAATCATTGATCGAAGTCCTTTATGTGAAAAGAAACACATAGCGAATTTGGCAGGCGCAGCAAGGATATGAAACACTTTTAAACTTTGGATGCCTCATCCCTTTCACTCGTTTTTCTGACTAAATCGGGAAAAAGAGATGGAAATAACGTAACTATGGGTAAAAATTGGATCATGCTGACAATTTCACTATGAACAGCGCCCTCATTTTATGTAATTTTATTAAGCTAATGTGAGCTTTATTCGTAAGAGAATAGTGTTGTAAGCAGTCGATAAAATATTATCGATAGATTGTTTCTTTGTATGGCCGTTCCCAATATTTATTCTATTTGCTGCTGCTTTCTATTTATTCTAATCTTTTTTTTTTTTTATATCTATAAACATACAAAGATATATCCCATCTGTGGTTAGCATATCTTTTGTGACCAAAAATTGGGCGCGTGATAGTTAGAAATGCACAGAAGAAAATAGTGATGATACTCGTAACAAGGTAATTTCACTTACTTCCCAGCTATTGGTAAATTAAATGTCCCTTGATAATGTTGATCTTGAATTTAGTATATTTTCATACTTTTTAATTGTGATCAATAAAAATATTTTTTTAATATTTCATTGGAAAATAAAAATGCAGTTTTATAACAATATTTTATAATTATGGCACTTCTCAATATTTGACAAAACACTTTTTTACCATTGGTTTGCTGTGAAGGAAACATTGGTATTGGATAATATAATACTGCTTGGAATTATTGTCAGCCTAAAAATATTTCCCTTTTCAAACCGTCAGTGTACATTTTTATGAAGTACAATAAAAAAAATGCATAAGCATGTATCGAAGACATTTGCGTAGTTATTTTAGTTTATAAAGTGACCCATTAAAGACAAAGAAGTATATGGAAGAAAAACAAAAGAAAGATTTCTCATTTCAACAATAATTTAACAGTCACCTATAAAAACATTTTTCAAATGGCTAATTGTTACAAAACAAATAAATATTTTATTTATTACAGTATACAAGGGCAGGTGGAAAGCTGAAGTAGGTATTCAGATTTTTTATTTTAATAAGGAGATAACAAAAATAATTCTATTACCAGTTGCATCTTATAATTTACATTACACTTAGTTTAATTTCTTAGTTTTGTTTGAAAATAATATTGTTGTGATTCTGTGGCAATAAATGTATTTTCTTACTTCTTTCTTTCCATAAAAGTGCTTTATGCGGATAAAAAATAAAACTATTATATTTCTAAAGTATTAATAAATGCCGTTAAGCAACAATAAGCGAATATACAAAACTAAGCGATAAATTTTCTTAGTTGTAATTCGTTTCAATAGGAAACTGATCAGATCACGAAATTAACGTCTTTTTTAGATATACATATTAAACTCGCTTCTAACGTTTCTAAAACTAATTTTTGACTCATCTTGATTGAGTTGATTATAGTCAAGACTAAAACGTTTTTATTGCTTAAGTAAACTCTATTATTGCATATTACTATTATTCTCCAAATAGTTAAACTTAAAAATAATCTTTTATGGATTACTTACAAAATAAAATAGATTTTTCCACCTGCCGTATTTTAGTACAGATAACAAATAAATATCACGTGACATTTGCTCTAGTCTAGAACAGCGCCATCTAGTGTTTCGCAATAACACCAAATTAGTGACTGCACATTAAACATACATTGCATTACTTTAATAAAAATAAGTAAGTACAAGAAGAATTAGAAACACCGACACATTGCTTGTTATTACGTCCTATATTTACCCATATTAATAATTCTGTTGAGAAAGCGATCAAAATAAAACCAATTCATTGTTATGGGAATACAACTGTGTTGCTTTGTAAAAATTACATTATTTAATGAGAAATCAGTTATAAATACCTACTCATAAGTAAGTATTGATAAATATAGGATGTAAAAAACAATAGCTTAAGATTGAGTCTCCGGTAGAGCTGTGCGAGGCAGCTAAACAGTGCACGAAGAATAAATCTACCAATAGGATTGCTTCATTTTCTTAGTCCCGCACAGCGGAGCTATCCTATTGGTAGATATTTTCCTCTCGCTCTGCAAAGCTGTCCAGCACAGCTCTGGTAAAAACACAGCCTTATTGTGTAATACAATTGTACAAGAAAACACTTTAAACTTGACCTTAAATTTCAAGGTCAATTTTGTTTACGCTTACTTGTATAATTTGTGTTACACATTTACACATAAAATAAACTGAACATTTATTTAGAACCATAGAATAACATGAGAAAAATTAAACAGACAGGCCACATTGCGTTTGGGGTCGGTTGAGGTCTCTTTTATTTATAAAATAATTTTGAGCATATTTTTCCTACACCAAATGACGTTAAAATTTAATTTCGTGGCGTTACAGAATTTTAAATCCTACACACCTTGTATTTTTATTTTTTATTACAATTTGGTAGTCCTTTACAGTGTTTTTTTTACCAATGCTTGAGTACAAAATACGAATATATAAAAAATGATATAATATTGACGCTTATTTCGCGTATACAAATCTTTATTGGCTTTTGTTTTATATATAACATAGAATAGTTTTTATTATGATCCTCATAATTATTCTACAAATCAAGAGACCTAAACCAAGGGCAGCATCAGGAAACCTGGTTAGTCGCAAAGCGGTAGCATTAGTGCAAAGATTAAATCTCCAAAATATTGAATAAAACGTCAACATTAACTAATGTATTAAAGTAATGTAACTGACCAACCGTGACAGTATAAAATAGCGTAAGGAACAAAATGTCAAACGAAAAGACACTAAACTAGTTTAATTCGAGTATTAACCAGGATATTAATGTTGGGTAGTGCCAAACGGACAGTCTGAATCTCCAGACTTGTTGCCAGATAGTTATATCTTCTAGAGAATTGCCCGAGGTTGCCAAACTTTAGTCAACATGTATAGCAACATAACACGTGACATATAAACGTGATTTGTGATATTGCTAGACATATTTATATGAATTAGACATTTTCGCCTTTTAACACACGATTATAAACTTTTTGATACATAGGTACTTTGTCCCTTCAAAGATAAAAATGGAAGCAATTAAATTATTAACGTTTTAATCAAATAAGTAAATACATGCTTATTGTTAGTTAAATTAAACAAGTGTTATCTTAGAGGTCTAATTTACTATAAATATCCGGCTAGGTCTAATGTGTGATATGCCATTATAGAAAGTGAAGGAAGATATTATAATAAATGTGTTGAAATATACTTTTTTAGGATATTAAATATAATAAGAACATTAGGAAGTCCAGGTAAACATATGTTACTTAGTATTTTTAACGTAAGTAAATATCATAGTAATACATACATACCTATACTCGTACACTTATTTTAATCAATGACTATTTTGAGTTCGCAAGAACTACGCCAAGTTCTGAATTATTATTTTTCAGTAAAAAAATATATTCCAACACTACATTGCATTCTTATAATAGGTAGGTAAATTCTAATTATTTAAATTAAAGCGATTTAGTTAAAATGTTACCTTAGTCTTATGAACAGCATTTTATCAAACTAGATTTTTAAATAAGTAGGTATTTAAGGTAGCTGTTACTGCAAGAAAACAGGAAACTAGATTATACTAAGTGATTGATTTTAAAAGTGTTATTGAGCATAGATTGACAATAATAGACAAATTGACATTGTATATTGTCATTTATATTAACTGTCAAAAGCTTACATAAATTTGCAACTAGTCAGTCACAATAAAAGTATTATTTCTGCTCCATCTGCATTTTTCAACGACGTTAAAAAAGCATAATACTTTAAATCAGTTAGATGCATATACCTTTGATAGGTACTTGAAATAGTACTATTTGAGGAGTATCATTCTCCGAAAGTAACCGACGGTGCACGGTAGTGCCTCGCCAAGTTCTTAGCAACAGCTATCTTAAATGGACCGAGGTACGCATTCCAAGGTGTCTGGGCTGGTGGGAAGCCTGACTACAGTGCTGTGACATGCTAATCCTAAACATAACAGAACTTTTGACGTTTCTTTAGTTTTAAACACGTTTTAGATTCCCGAAACTGCTTAAGAACAAAAGATGAGTGTATTATATGGTTAGTCCAAAGATTCGTTGTTTGTCGTAAGATCGTGCCAATTGCATGTAAAATTTGGAGTAGTTTTTACGGCAACTAAAACCTGTTTAGAGGCAGAATTAAACCTTGGACATTTATTATTTCACAAAATTCTGTCAAACCTGCAAGCCTAGCGTGTTTACCGATGTGGATAAACGTTAAACGTGGATAAAACATCTGTCACTTTCTGACCAGTCAGTAAGTGTGAGAGTGACGGGTAAAGCACCCGTCACACTATCCACCGGGATAAAGGCGTAACGGGGCATGTTGCTTTTGTCAGCCGTGTTTATGTTTTTTAACTCAATTGAACATGGCTTTAGAACGATATATTTAAACCATTAAAAAGATAATGACTAATTGTTAATATTAAATACTAAATAACAAACTATTTACCAAAAAAAATACAAATTTTGTGAAATATTCGTCCTTTTTAAATAACGACGTCATTTTAGGTATACGTGACACATGCGATGTATGACAGTCAGAACTTACGAAACTATGTCTAGAAATTTAAAAACAATCGAAGAATCTATTTAATTTAATGAAGTCATCAGATAACTAGTTTAACAAGTAAGAATTATAATTTAGCTATCCATACAGATATAGTCATACTATATTTTTAAAATACATACAATCCGTCACCTTATTATATGCTTTGCACTTACAATATTATTAAAAAAACACTATAACCATAAGAATAATAAGCTATACTGTATCTGTACACAACCGACTCTTAAAAATCTTGCGTTACCGAAATAAAAATCTATAACCTTGAGCCAAGTAATAATTTTGTCTTACGCAGAAAAGACAAGCGTTCAACTGGCTAGCGAAGTTTGCGATCACTCGTAAATTCGGGTCGACGTCCTTGATTAGCCGAGGCGAAGACAGAAAACACGAATCTCCGTGTAATCCTAGCGCATGCACGGGCCAAGCTAGGCTGGCCGTTCAGCCTCGCTCGTCTTTGCTGCATACGAGAAATGCATCACAGCAGTCGCCAGCGAGAATCGATGCGTCTCAGCAGTAATCTTTATTATTTTTATGCAATAACTTATTGATGATATGAATAAATCAAAAAACCTACAAGTGGCACTAACTTAAAAAGGAACTACGGTTTATTAATAAAGCTATCATTCAGATCTCACTTCTAAGCACTTCTGCACTGTTAAAAAAATCTACCAAAAAATAACTCAGCCGTATTATCAAATGCTAAAGTAATTATATTTATATCTAATTAACGATTTAAAAGTTATTTGGTGTTTATGTTCCTAATTTTAATATAAGCTAGCGGCCGGGAGAGCCACGGCCAAGTTCTAAGCTAATTATTATTAAGAGGTCTCCTTGTTTCGCATTGCCCTCTATAGGTACAACCAGCTTCGTACCATCTACCTACACCCATACGAAACCCTAAAACAACAGGAAACTAAAAATATTTATAGAAATTATTTAAACTATTGCCATGTAAATCACTATACGATCGATATTTGATCTATGCTTAACGTATATACGTTTTTGACAGATAAAGAAGGCTAGATGTCGTTAGTGACATCTCAAAGCCGCCATTTTGAAATTCATGATTGAACAAGATGGCTGTTCCGTTACTTTAGCGTAACTAACGACATCTAGAGTCATTTTCCGAAAACTCGTTTAAACGAAATCTAACTCTAACGCTTCGTTTCTTTTAAGTTATACGTCAAAAAACTACATATGAAGAGAGAAAGCGAGAAAATGTCTTTAAAAATTGTGTCTATAAATTGGAAGTACTTACTCGAGAAAATCAGCGAGTGTAATTATACATGACATTTTTTGGCGTACAACATTAAATTGACTATGTATCTTAGTACTGTTTAAGGTTAGATACGTTACTGTATGTGTCAAAGAACCTCGACATACTTCAAAACACTTTTATCCTTACAAACGATGTCACTATCTTATTTTTTTTAATTTTAACGCCCTCTATCGTTCGGCAGTTGATGCTAGTTCGTCGCTATAACCATTTTTTTTCTATCTACAGTGCCCACATCTAGTGAATGTGCAACTATGAGCAAATTTAACTTGGTCTAAGAAATTTGGACCAATAAAAAAGCGTTGAGGGTGTCACAGCTTTTTATCGACATCGATGTCGATACGGACGTTCGTGCCGCACTATTTACAAGCTATTGTTATTGGAATCGTTAACTATGCTAAACTTACATTAGTTAGAGCAAAAATGTTGAACATGAGAGTTGCAATGATGGAGCGTTTTCCACATCAGCACATTTATAATATCAGGTACTTTACTAGAGCTGAAGGACGTTTGCTAGTGATGTGAAAAAGCTCGATATCTAATCTACGCTACTGTTGGACGAAAAGTCTAGGGTTAGGTTCAGTCGATTATTCGATGGTAATTAACACTGGATTGATTTGGTAGACATAGTATGGAAGTCGCATTAGTCTAAAATGACTTTGAAAAACGACAATAGGTAGATCTATAACAATGTAAAATGGCACGCCAAGCATTTTGCGGCAGACACTAGCAACATTTCCAAGTATTTATTCAAAAATCTGTTTGATAACTGTAGTATTTTCTACTTTAGATTTACCGTCGGTAATAAAATTCTAGAGTAGAAAATACTTTTTTATTTGCACAATCCAGTGTTTGACAGCTGTCAAATTGACAGGACGCATGACATCGATAGCACATCATTCACAATAGCTAGCTCACTAACTGTCAATAGCGTAGATTTACACTGAGTTAACTATTGTAAACGATTTGTCACAGGTTAATTATTAATAGTAATAAAGGACTTCTCAACGTATCTTTAATTTAGAGCGTGTTCACATTAAACTCAAACTGAGCTCAGTTAGCGACCTATTTTGAACATGTTAAGTTAGCTCATTCGAGCATAAAATAAACACGCCCAAATAGGCCTAGTCAAGTTCTAATCTGCGAACGTAACGACTGTCAAAATCAAAAAAAAAAAATGACATAAGCTCCCATACTGTCGCATTGATCGCCTATGTCAACTCCATACATTCTCACAATTTTCTACAGCCTTACGCATTCGCAGAACGCCAATCAAGACCTGTAAGTCCTTTACTTTTACTATCGATATCGTCGTCATCGACCTCACCTCGTCACTACTCTTCACCTGCATGCACATGCAAGCAACACTAGCGCCAAGAGCCCCGCCACGGGGGCGCTCGCGCCGTTACACATGTCCTCCTCGCAAAAACACATGTGGCCCGTTCCTGTACTTTCCATCATGCAAACATGGTCCACCATGAACAGGTTTATTTGGAGTTGGGATGTGCAGGTGCGCCGGACGACTTCATATGCTGTAATGTAAAAAAAACTGGTTCAAAATCAGAGAAGTTATATGCTGTTGCTTCTGCCCGCGACTTCACGTAGAATTAATAATTCATTCCTCGGAAACAGTGTCGAATCATCCAAAAATACGTTTGGCAAACGTATCATTTAATAATTTTACGAACTTTCATTTCGCAAAAACGCATTTTGTGCTTTGTATTACATTACATAGTTCACAGAGGTTAGGTTGGTAAGACTAGTGACCATTGACAGCGCCATCTATGTAAATTTTGACAGCGCCATCTATGTAAACTTTAGCAGCGTCACCTGTGTAAACTTTGACAGCGCCATTTATGTAAACTTTAACAGCGCCATCTATGTAAAGGATGGGTCTGCGTGACTAGAGCGAATAACTGGTCTGGATTGGAGTAGGTTCATTGTTATAAGTTTAACGTGTGCATCTGTGTATCTGTCTATGCCATAGGCAGACACGTTTGGGTGCTACGATGCCATAGACTCCATAGATGCCAGAGATTGGGTGATGGCTTCGTAGCACCAAAACGGATGGGCCGATTCGAACGCGGTTTTTTGAATAGGAAGCTAGTTGAACTGGGGTGGTTCTAAGCTTAGATGGAAATCGGTTGGGCCGTGTAAAGGGCAAGACAGACCAACAGTCCGCCGGGCGATCTCGGCCTGTCAGTTCAACATATCGACAGATCCTAAGTTACAGTGTCTATCTGCCCGATACACGATCGATCTTATCATGTACATAAAAAAGTGACCAGAACCGTGTTACAGACAATGCTAAAAAAACTCCAAAGAAAATAATAATAACTTTAAACTGCTCTCCTGTAAAATTTGGTTTTTATCTTAGAGTGTGTCGGTATTAGGACACATACTATCAGTTTTCAGGACTTCTGAAATTAAGGGTCGCGATCATGTCTCGGGGTTTTATCTATATAATACTTATTAAACATGTAATTATTTGAAGTAGGTTAATACTCACGGCTTTTAGAATACCGGACCATTTTGACGCAGCACCCGTTACAAGTCTGCAATGGCGGCTGGTCCCGCGGCAAGGCCGTGTAGTTGAACGGGTCCTTGCACCGCGCATCCGTCCAACTGTCGCACTCGTAGCAGTATATCGTGCGGGCTGAGGGACAGAGACGGCTGTATGTTAGTCAGGACGGTTAATGCTCGCCACTGACGGCCACGGTTGAGCCACGAACTAACAGAGTCTAAGCCGCTTTTATAAATGTCCAAACATTATAAATAACCATCTCGCTCGCATAGTTATAATAAACATGAGTACAAGCGAGATGGGAATAAATAATTAGAAGCTACAAATGTAAGGAGACAATGATGTGGTGAATTATCGAATTATACACAAACAAGTTCGT
The DNA here is from genome assembly GCA_963241965.1 of Tortrix viridana. Lineage (NCBI taxonomy): Eukaryota > Metazoa > Arthropoda > Insecta > Lepidoptera > Tortricidae > Tortrix > Tortrix viridana. The sequence goes on from OY725200.1 coordinate 6,934,173, forward strand.
GCACGATCGTCGTGCGGGGTTGCTGAAGTTGGGGGAGACGAGGTAGCTGCCAGTGCCAAAGAGCTTAAATACTAAGTGGAGATTGCAGAGCAAACATTGGATTAAAGCTAAAAAAAAAATACCGTGCATTGTCACAGATCTTTTGCACCTCATTCTCCAGGAAGGAAGAAAATAAACAACATCTTGCATATATTTTCTTCATTCCTAAGGAAAGAGATGCGAAATATCTGTGACTTTAGTGATTATTTTTTTCTAGCTTCCGTAAATTGTTCGCTCTGGAATCTCCATGTATTTTAAGGTTCTTGGCCAGTGCACTCGCTAAAGTGTAGCCACATATAAAACTTTATAGTGATGAGGGAATGTCGATGTTTCAGTATCGACTCGACCTGCATAGTCGGTCGACGTCTTAGTTATACTTTCCTATGGTTCCTATCGCACGTTTAAAAGTAAAACGCAACAACTTCAATTATCAGACCATTCAACGTTGAAACCTAAAGTAAAACACTTGTTTCCTTTTTCTATTAAACATGCGCTGTCTATAACAACGCAAACTTCGGATTAAATAATAAAAAATATAAATATCCCATATTTTGATTATACATCCTATTATCGCACAGGTTTTAATATTTACTTATTTACAAACTTTTTAATTAGATACAAACAGCACCATGATGAGGCAACATTTATGTATTTTGAGTTGTCAAACTGGTCCGTGGAATTTATAGACAGCACTAAATATGCCTCGTGCCAGTCAACCCCTGCCGAGACGGTCCCGCACAAACTTACAGACTATTTTATTTATTTACTATATCCTATTTTTATTACTTTGACTCTGTTAGTTGCTCATACAATACCAACTGTAACTTTCAACACATAAGATGTATTTAGTAGAGACGTACCGTATTTTGGCCGGCAATAATTGTCCAACTCGTAAAATATGACTTAAGTTTACAAAAATTGGTCCATCTCTACTCTACTGTCTATGCCTGATATTTAGTGATTATATTGTTCCAACTATAATAACCTACTGATGTCTGCGTTTCTATATGATATTTAATACAATGATGTTGTTAAGCTTCATTCATTACTATTTTTTAACATAAATAGTTTTTATTTGATGACATATTTACCATGCAAATGCAAATGTAGGGCTGGAACAGTACTTATCGAAATTTTCGTGACTGCTATAAAATACATAATTCCTAATGCCCTTGCAATGTATAATTTCATTTAATGGATAATTAAAACCTTTCCATTCAAAACTCAAAAACAAAATGAACCTTTAGACCATATAAAACTATGGAATGACGATCGATATCTCTTTTACTAACTTAAACTATTTTTTTTAATTAAAACCACATGAAACTACCTATATAGTATTAAATCAATTGTTAGTGCTATACCTACTCGTAAATACAGAACGACCTTAATCCAAATTACAAAGCTTCATGAGACCTCAACTAAATCTAGGGCAAAGCAAAGCTTCAAGGCCATGGTTGCACGCGACGAGAAAGCAGGCAACTAGTATGCATTGAAATTCATATTTAATCTAACTTCGATGCATACTATCTTCATACTTATATTCAAGGAAATGTATGTAGGTACAGTAAAACCTTATCGTAATAACGTAACATATCAAACGCCATGTCCTGTAACTTTCAGTGTAATATCGACAGAGTTCTACGGTGGTACTTAAATATAATATAATAACTAATAACCGTATCCCTAGTTCTAATTCAAGCTTAAGCTTAACCGGGTATTTTTTTAATCAGAACACAAATTTTAACATATGTTTTGGTACCAGTAATATATTGCAGTAAAAAAAAAGCAGATATCGTATTTTTATAATATAACACTACGTTACTCGGTTGTCACACGAAAAGTTTAAAGCAGGATAAGGTACAATAGTTAAAAAAAATAGGTTTTTTTTCACTGCTAGGTATATATTCTATTACCGGTACCAAAACATAATTATGCTAAAAGTTTGTGCACTGATTTAAAAAAAAACCCTGTAATATTAGCCTAGCTTGCGGCAACCGTTTCTGTGTTAATTTTAGTTAAATTGCTTTAAGTTTATATTACTTCTCTTTTTTCAAGCGTTTGTGTTTTGTTTTATTACTTCCTATTGTTTTTTTTTATTAGCACCGAATAAGCCTTTTAATTTTATTTTTGTGTCGTGGTGAAGACAAGCATGCAGGCCACCTGATGGTAAATGGGGTCTGGGGCCCATGGACTTGCATCTCTGCCGTGCAGAATTTAAGACGCAGTAAGTGCACCACGGCCATCATATCTTGATACTGCGTAAATTCTGCAGGACAGATCTCTATTTTGAAGTAAATGTCGACACAGTTAGCCTAGTGGTAGAGACCCTGCCTACGAAGCTAGCGGTCCCGGGCCGGTATAGGCAAATATTTGTGTGATGAGCGCGAGTATTTGTTCCTGAGTCATGGATGTTTTCTATATATTTAAGTATGTATTTCTCTATATAAGTAGTATACCGTTGCCTGGTACAAGTACAAGCCTAGAGCTTAGTTTGGGATTAGGTCAATTTGTGTGATATTGTCCCCGATATTTTTTTATTTAATTAATTAATTGCCAATGACTAAATTGGAATGAGAAAATCTAAATTTGAGTACGTTCAAATTAATTGCTGCTGGATGTCAGCAGCAGAGGACCGATCGTTGTGGAAAACCTTGGGGAAGGCCTTTGTCCAGCAGTGGACGTCTTGCGGCTGATAATGATGATGATGATGATGACCTTCAAATTAAAAGTGTCGGTTTTCATTCAGGACAACTAGAATAAAAATACCTCTTTTTTCTATAAACAATTTTAAAACATTTCGTAGATTCCGTAAAGAACGCTACATCTACAAGAAATTAACCGGTTTCGGAGGCCAAATTGCTCTTCAAAATTATGATTTTCAACCTTTTATAAAAGTACCTACATATAACAATTCGAAAAGCAAAGCTATGAATAAAGGCATAATCAGTTGGATCACAACACTATTTAAAGCGAGTCTAAACATATCGATGTTTTACACGACACAAATACGATAGACGATAACAAGATTACGATCAAATCGATGCAAATGCGTTTAGAGCCGTGCTAATTGGCCTCGCTAGTGATGTGGCATGTGGCTAATTCAATTTGTATCGATAAGCGAAGGTTGCAGTTGTAAGGATCTAATTAATTATACATAGGACATATTCAAATTGAGATTGTTAATTTTGAATTTTTTTGTGATTTTTAATAATATCTTATTGTTAACGTGATTATTTCTATATTTTTATTATAACACATTGTTATTATACAGTAGTATATAAATAGTATTTTATAAAATTTAATGTAATTGAGCTGAAGTTAACAATAAAAATATGTCATACATCAATAATTATGACTAAAAATATCAATCTAAATGACGACATGCACGTTCACTTTATTAAAATATCAATATCAATACCACTTACCTGTAATAAAAAAGTTAAAATTTGTCAGTGATATCTTGTTAGTGTCATATGTATACTTTACCCCAAAAAATCTCATTTAATTATGAGAAATTTAGGTGAAGCAATGAGTACAAGAGCTATAGATAATAAATATACAGGGAAGTATAATAAATAAATAAAGCAGAGAATATAAAATAAAAGAAGGCAACTCAGTCTACGGCATTTTATTCGTTGTCTAAATTAAATAAATGAATATTATGTGTACATATTTCGTACATATTTTTTTAATTATTTCAGCCGATGGGAATATTCAAATATTTATGCTTTCCGCTATTTGCTTGCTACTAGCGAGTGTTAAAAGTTTATCTTTAAGCGTATAAGCTTGTGGAAAAGCTTTTCTTTAATAAAAACAAGTACTTACTTTGGCATTCCGCCTGAGCCAGTGGGCTGAGACTTAGTGCCCATAACGCTGAAAATCCATGCTTCAATTAGTAAACAAAAAAAATACATAGTTCTACACAGTAAAAATAAAAAGTGAAGAAATTGTATCCTGTAAATAACTGAATTAAAAAAAATACCGTAGACTGAGCTCTAAAGCAATAAATAACTAGAAGATACAGTTTAACATATTTCTTAATGTATAAAAACGAAATGTTTCGTGTTTGAGGGAATTTCCATTGACTATTTTATGTTATTCAATTACACTTATTTAAAATCTATTTAAGGCTTTGTATCACTATTAAAAATCAAAAATAAAAATAAAAGAAGGAAATGAACGGGACAAATATAAAAAAAATTGCGACGTATTAATAACGTAGCTTTATTGTTTTTACATTTTCCACGCAGCCAACTGCACATTTATTTTTTATTTTTGTGCTTCCCATAAGGTAGTTAACCTAAAAAATTGTTTTCTACATTGCCTTTATAGATTTCGAAGAAATTTTACAATGAAGCCAATTAACTTTAACTTAACACACGAAACTTTTCGCCTACCTTACCATAGTGATGTATTTCAAGACGTTATAGTGAATGAAACACCTGAAAAGTTATTTCAGTTATTCACAGGAACCCATAAACATGTTATGTAAGTGTTGTGGTCTGTGGTTAGGAATAGAGAAAATAGTAAACAATTTTTTATTTTATTTTACGATAGAAGCTATTTCAATGGTTATTAAATTAGTAGAGCATTTTAAAATGTAAGCCACGCTTCCGGTAGTGTCTGCCAGCACTTCCTAACGTTTGACAAACGATGCTAAGAAATATTGATTAATACAAACAAATGTCAACAATAATTAGTAAATAGTTGGTAAACAAATGTATATAGCAAGACGGTTTTAGTGCATAGTTGTGTGCTCTGTGTTATTTTTTTTCTTTGGTTATGTGATTAAGTTTTCAATATTTTTTTATGGATTGAATTTTTAGAATTATGAGGATGCTTATGTAATTAGGAGTAACCAACCGAACAATTAACATTCCCTAAAATAAGAAAAAAATAGTATTTCAAACAAATGTGACAATATGATTTTTCTCGTAAATATTCAAAAAGTCCGCCCTTTGAATTAGACTATTTTTTTTTTATAAAACTGTTTACGCTTTTACCCATTCCAGTTTATTTTATAGACGTAGCATGCAGAAAATTACCCAACCGTTGTAACATTGCAACATTCATTCCCGTGGACACAAACCGCGCTGCAAACCCATCTAGAATTTAAATCACACACCGCTTTTTAATAATACACTGGCCACACTGTTAAAAAACATGTTACTCGTTTTTTTAACTTTTTTAATTATGTTACAGTTTACTGTCATTTTGTAGGCATTTACGATGCTTGTTAATACACTATTCATACAAATGCCTGAGCCTTATAAACTTAAATAATATAGATAATTAAGGACTACGTACCAATACGAAAATCACTTTTGAACTATTATTACTAAAAAAAATCCAAACATTTTATTATTAGGGAAAAGCATCCCTAAAATCAGAGCAGTGTATCACTAAAAAGCTCGACACTACGGAAAATAGTGCGGCACCAATGTCGGTACTATCGATGTCGATGACGTTTGCAGCTACGAACACAACACAGACTATCGACAGCTATCCACGAACAAGTGTCAACCCGGTGGATGTATTTTGTGTATTACCAGTTCGGATGCACGAGTTTGCCTTAACTTCATCCACTCCAAACCAGGACATGAGAAGAACTGGAAAAGATAAAAAAAGTTGTTATTTTATAAATACACTGTAAACATGCATAAAAGGTTGGAAGCTACTAACGAAACCATGTATTTTAACAAAATCAAATAGTGCGCGTATCAAATAATAGAAAATACAGTCATGATATAATAGACAAGGAGAGGGCTATCTTTAACTGACAGATGAATTTACTTGTCGATTGCGAAACAGGCCCTTAGACTAATGTCGGATTTCACCAATCACTTAACAGACGATTAGAGTGTTAACAGCTGTCAAAATGTATGAACTAACAGTCGATTAACATTTAACATCGTATGGTGAAATTGGTACTAAGAGTTTAAAAGTTCATGTCTGCAACGTTGGATTTTATCTTTCTCTATTAGATATTGTTTGTTGATTTGTTACGGATCTCTGGCACGTAAACTAAATGAGTTCCAGGCGTATAATTTGAATATAATCGATACTCGTTGCATTATACACTTTAATTGACAATTTCTATCCATTTTCACGTAAACCTACCATAACCTTAACAACACTTTCAGCCTAACTTAACAACCCGACTTACTGCCGCTATCAGACGTCAATCAATTTTTAAGTTTTATTAAAGTTGCTGCGTCTTATTCTATTGCCATAGCAAGGAAAGTGACAGCAGCACCTTTAAATTAAATTAAATCAAATTATTTATTTATTACATTACATTTAGGTACGCACTTACAAGATAGGTACATATAAGGGTAATGGAAAGGGTGTGAGAGCACAGCTTGGCTGAATTTAAGCTGATCCTTGGTCAACCATGGAGATATAGTTTAGGATAGAACAGGATAGGACAAGATAGAACATAATATAACAGGATAGAACAGGATATAACATAATAGAAAAGAATAGAACAGAATAGGACAGAACAGAACAGAACAGAACAGAACAGAACAGAACAGAACAGAACAGAACAGAACAGAACAGAACAGATCAGAACAGAACAGAACAGACCAGAACAGAACAGAACAGAACAGAACAGAACAGAACAGAACAGAACAGAACAGAACAGAACAGAACAGAATAGAATAGAATAGAATAGAATAGAATAGAATAGAATAGGATTTTACAAAATTATACCAATATTACCTTGAATATAATACACTAATAATAACTACCTTTATTCTTACATTTTATGGACGCATCCTTTAACGGGCTCTTAACGTTTAATCAAACTTAAAAGTTAATTGACGTCTCGTGCGGCTGATATTTTTACATCATAGTTATTTTCTTAAATCTATCCCCAGTGACCTAATTCCGTATGATTATGACGCGAGGAATCTAATAATACAATGGCGGGGAGACACCGGTATCCCTTCGCTTGAAATCCTAGTGATACTCTTCCTAAAAAAATTCTTTGTAAGTCTTTATTATTACAGTGATCAGACGCATTAAGTTGCTGAAACATTATACTCTCTAAAACTACGCTTGTATATTTTAAATAGTTTAAAAACACTTTGTTCTTATTTATCGGTTTATTTGTGTAATTGTGGGCTCTAAATATATAGAATACTAGCTTTTGCTCGCGACATCATTATATATTTTCTGGGATAAAAATAACACCATCGGGCTTAAGATGCTTGGACGAGATAAAATTTGACAGGTGCTAGGGAAATGAATACATCTATTCCATATTCTAACGTAAAACTTAACGCTTAAGGTTTAATATAAAAGTGCCTCGTCCTGACTTTTATTTTATTACTAATAATTATAAGCGACTATTGCGATTTTAACTTTTTTATAGCGATTTTAACAAGACGGGACACTTTTATTTTAAACCTTAACCTTAAGTCTTACGTTAGAATAAGGAATAGATGTATTTATTTCCCTAGCACCTGTCAAATTTTATCTCGTGTATGCATGCTAAGCCCGCATGTCCGCGATAAACTATCTCTGTACCTTTACAAGAAAAACCGTAAACGAAAACCTTTCGCATTTCAAAATCACTTAACAATACCGCTTATTTGCAACCTCGTTTATTTTTTTCAATTACTCATAACCCTCCTTTTTGCTTCGCCGTAGTCGAGTAATAAGGCGAACGCAACGATTCTAGAAATAGTCATTTACATCACTACATACATAGTATAAAACAAAGTCCCATCCCGCCATCTGTCCCTTTGTATGTATGTGCGCTTAGATCTTTCAAACTACTCAACGGATTTTAAAGCGGTTTTCACCATCAGTTAGATAATTTTCACGGAAGGTTTATGTATATAATAGTACCCGGAGCGAAGCGAGGCCGTCGCTTGTTATAAATAAATAAATCATTTTATTTCAGAAATGTTTTTGCTCTGTGGATCCGATTTTCCCAGCCCTTTCTTTCTTTGTAAGAATTACATAACACCAAATTCTTGTCTTTGTATGTGTTAGTATGTTCGTTCACGCTGAAACGGCCGAACGAATTTGGATGAAATTTGGAATGGAGATAGCTTATACCCTGAATTAACACGTAAGTTATCTTTTGTGTGAAAAAAAACAAGTCCCGTGGGATGAACAATGACACGGGAGGTGTAGAGGACGAAGTCGCGAGTAGAAGCCATTTTATAAAGAAAGAAAGAAGATATAGTTATTGCCACAAGAATACATGTGAGAATGATTACAATAAAGGAAACCACAGAAGAAAAAAAAAAGAAAAAAACGAATTAAATAATCATGCTTGTAGCAAAAGGGCTGCGCATCAGCGTATGCTAGGCTGCACATGAAATCCCACTAGGGGCAGCATCCACAGCTCGGCGCTGGTAAAGAGGAAAGATTAGTTTGTTTGAAATATAAACTCTGAAACTACTTAACCGATTTTAATAATTCTTTCACCATTAGAAAGCTACATTATCCAGAAGTAACATGGTCTATCCTCCTGAGCTCCAACATCCTAGGACAATTGTCAAAATGACTTTTAAACTTTTGTTGACTGACATAAGATTCTGTTTCGAACTAGCGAAATTTGACGTGGGACTTAGGAGGTTACATTTTATTTCATAGGCTATATTTAAACTTATTTTAGAAGCGAAGCGAGGGCGGGTCGCTAGTGTCGTATTAACACCTGATATCTACACTATTCATATCTTGGGCGATCTATTTGCGAGCAGCAGTATCAAATGTTTATTTTCGCCTCGATACAATAGCGTTGGCCAACGTTCGGAAGGTGATTGATTCGTGATTTGTTTTGAGTTTTGATTGTTCAGGTTCAATGCGTGATCTAGGTTCTTGGTGATTCTGTTCACGTGGGCACCCGACTACGGCAAAGCTAGGAGGGTTATGATTTTTTCAGTCTAAGTTTAATTTGTTAACTTAGTATGTTTGTATGTTTATCTATTCCCCTGTAGCTCCCAAACTAACCATATTTTGATATGGATTAATTTAGTCAAAAACGTGTTTTTCTGTATATTTTTTTTTATTTTCGTAGTTATTTAAAAAAACATGAATTATCCAGTTTTTTTTATTTGGTCAATTATTACTAATACTTTTGTCATCACCATGCATTTTATCTTTTTGTGATCTATTAGATCATAAGTTACACCGTCACAAGTAGATGTACTACCCAAAACTTATTAAAAAAAAAAAACTGTTAAAAAATCAATATCTGAAAAAAATCTGTTTTACCGATAAATATACGAGTAGCTAAAATGTATCCTTTTCAATATGTACAGTTTCTCGAGTAGGTACCATCCTTTTCTACATATAGAGATTTTCTACATATACATTTGATTTTTGTATTAATAGAAAATCAAATATTGAAGTACAAAAACTCTAATAACCATAATCATGTCACTAGGTCTAGAATCCATAATTTTACCACTTTTAATTTTACTATCTCTCATTCAGCGCAGTCGTAAACCCGGTCTATTTTATTCGTACTTAACAAAATATAAACTGCAAGCGCTTCTAAAACTGTGACAGCGTCACCTATTAATATAGTGACGTCTTATAAATGGAATTAGAAGTAGAACGCGGCGAAACTATCGACAATTTTTTGCGGACAACGCTACTGTCAAGCGTGATTGACAGATATTTTTGCACTTGAACAAAAAATAGTGCTGTCCGTGACAAAGAAAGATTGGTGTTGATCTTTTAATTTTTTTTACTCCTACCTAATACATCGTTAGACCGAATTATGTGTTGGTTCTAAAGCAATGTCCCCTAAATTATTCAAGTTTTCGTGAAGTCGTAATACATAGTTAGGCTAGGCCTAACATTGGGTATTATTTTCAAAACTAAAGATTTTCTATTCAACTTAAATCGTGTTTAGAACAATTTACTATTCGGACTCGCGAAACATTAGGATAGGTAAATATAATTAGAACAAATATTAAGCTCGCGGAAATAATGTGTCGCTTTAAAAATATACAAATACATAAAGAAAAACAATGTCGCAGCCGCTGCATTGCACCATTATTTTCCGCATTCTCGTAAATAATTTATAAAGAAATGCTAAATATGCTAATATAAGATAATAATATATTAAATAAACGTTGATGTCATTAATTTAAGATAATTCATCATTTTTGTCATTGATTGTCATTTATTTGTTATTTTTTTAAAGTACTAAACGTAGAGATAGACTCTTTTTTTGTAAATTGAGCCCCACGTTAATACCCACATTAAATCTTAATACTTACAATCCAATTAAAAATTCCTTTAATTTTTTTTATATAAAAAATATTTAATAATCTATGTCTTACCTGGTACAGGAAATATCCAGCGCATTTTGTGTTGCTCGCTTCGCTCGTGCTAACTGGAGGCTTCAGCTGGACTGCTCAGCCATAGCCGCTTCAACACAGAAACTTCAATCATATCGACATATTACATCACTAGTGACATTTACTTGCTAATTCATTAGCACGCACGATACGCTAGTAAAGGAGCGCTATTACCGTTTCACATAATGTATCATTTTACCGAATTTCACGTCACCGAAAGCTTCTGCTGAAATCACATCCTTTCAGGGAATCCTGGACACTGATTAGTTTAATTACGTAGGTAGGTTACAGTTATGACTGCGAAAAAAACTCCCGTAGTCGCCTGTCGATGAAATGAAAATCCTACAAATTGATACATTCTTTGAAATTATTAAATTGCATGTGACTTCAGTATTAAATAACTTTACCCGCGTAATAAACCTAGGAGTTTATGTTAGTTTTAGGAAATTATTAATTCTTCTGCCTCTACTCTATCTTTGTCTATTCTTTTTTTTGTACCTACCTATGTACTGAAAAAATAATTCTTTCGATATGTCATTCCCATCACTAGTGAAATGTATTTTTGTAGACAATGTTATCGAGCAATTTTAACGTCTAAACGAAATAAACGGCGGGAAACGGCATACTTTTATTTCTCTGTTCATATTTATAAAATTATGACATGTGTCGTAAATAATATTACGGAGACAGAGAAACAGAAAAACTAATTTGCTCTAACGACAACATACGTGTATATCTACATTGTTTTTAATCGACACGAATTTAGAAATCTAAAATAGATTTTTTTTATTGTTACCTAACCCTGGAATTTAGGTAACCATTAAGGTACGTATTATGCCATCGAATTAAAAAAAAGCACTGCAAAATAAGATATTGAAATAGGTTTAATTGAAAATATAATTTGAAGTATTTTGAAATAGTAATATTTTCTATGCTAACAAAGTAGGTAATCAAAGGCGTCAAAGCATTAGCGTAGACTGTCGTCGCGTGCCAGTGCGCGCACATTATTGATTTTAAGTCCAAAGCAGTGCCAATGTCGCCCATGCGACAAGGCAGCAATAAAAACTACAATGCTCACTTACAATTGAATATTGTTATAAAAATGAATACTTCAACACGCCGATCAATATTCATAACCACTGCAGCATTCTCATAAAAAAAAACAATCAATTCATAGACTAGAGCAAAATACTGCATTATTTTGCCGCGCTTATACGCGCGTTCGATTTTAGAATTTGAATTTATTTTTAATTATAAAAAAATGGAAATTCTTACCGGCCAGTAACATCTTAAAGTCCGAAATACATCGGTGAACATAAAAACACTATGTTATTGTTGAAAGGACCGGACGTTATAAATGTGCTTTCAACATAATTATGCTATTAATATTTGTCTGTGTTCTATAACGTGTTTTTTTTGTTTAAAAACGGAATCGGTCCCATTTTATGTGGGATTGCGGACAAATTCGCGAGCTCACGTCGCGCTCAAATTGTGACTGACGAAGTTGCCAGCACGCAATAAAAATAGAGCAACTTACGTAGGGACATTTCTTATTTATTATAATTTTTTCTGAAATCTATCTAGAAACATACGAAATACAGAACCATTATAATCAATTTTATATTTAAATATTACCAGGAGACATAGATTGCGAAAATTTCAATATATCTCAGACTTATCATAATGTAAAAATACATTTTTAACCTGGCAATTTCTAAAGGACGGCCATTGGCTGGTGTTTTGCCGCTATGCGGAAAAAGGGCTTCATTTCGGATGTAAACAAATTGTTTTTAAAACCTTTGAGACGTTGAATGAGGTTCGGTTGGAGTCATCTTTTGTTTGAGTTGACGATGTCACAGGGTAAAGGCGAAAATGTGAGGCACACGAGACAGCTTTTGTGACATATGTCCTGTAGGACTTATGTTAGTATACTGCCCTCCAAAATCAAAAGCGAGTATGAACTATGAGCATATAAACTCCGTACCCTTATTTATACAACAGAATAAATATAGCTAAAGCAGTAAAGAAACTACGAACAAACGTTCGAAACGTCGCGCAGACGCACGACTCAACGAGACCCAAGCGAACGTGGCAGTGCTGTCAGGTGGCGGGTGTAGCGTCGAGACGAATGGTTGAAACGTGTGTCTGTGTGAGTGCGATGGGAAGATTTGTAAAAAAGAGTTTTTTCACCTCACCAGCTTGAAAAAGCCATAAGAGATAAGGTAAGAGATAATTTATTTGTAAAACATGAGTGAGTTTACATAAAGGTTTTAATGTCCGTCATGCCGCATAAAATCTGCGTGCACGTCCACTTTAACCGCTAGCGTGGAAAGCAATGGCGGTGCTGTGCGCGGAGGGCGATGCGCGAGCACGGCCACAACTGATGTGGCGCTCGTAGAATTGTTTTTCCAACACCAAGTGTTTTCTTCGCTACGGTGAGGTGAAAAATTGTGTTTCGCGCGGCAGCAAAATTTCTTGGGTATGAGGCCTTGAATCCTACGTTACGATCAGGATTCAATATTGGTTCTCGCGCCAAATAACTTTACAGCCTTGCATAACAAATATTTTTTCGCGGTTCATTTTAAAATAAATAAATAAATATCAGGGGGCAATCTCACACAAATTGACCTAGTCCCAAACTAAGCTCTAGGCTTGTACTATAGGTACTAGACAACGATAAACATACTTATATAGAGAAATACATACTTAAATACATAGAAAACATCCATGACTCAACAAATACTCGCGCTCATAACATAAATATTTGTCCATACCGGGATTCGAACCCGGGACCGCTAGCTTCGTAGGCAGGTTCACTATCAATTAGGCTAACCACGTCGTCAATTTTATGCATGTCAAATAAATATGAACTCACAGCCAATCAATGTCAATATGACACGCGGAACCCCTGAGACGTTCGAAGCCAACGACACCTCATTTGTCAAAATATAATAGATAGTATAGGAGCTACGTCGGAACAGATAAACACACTAACATACTAACAAACTTCTAAAAACATTACCCTCCTTTTCGCTTCGCCGTAGTCGGGTATAGAATATAAGATACCATTTATATTTTACTCGTCGATAGCCAAGCCAAAACATTTTGGGAGTAGGGTTATAAAAAAATAACAATGTAAAAAAAGTTTTTATTCAATGCACAACTTTTGTAAAAGCTTCTCGTGAAATATCACACTAACAGCTAACTTAGATGTAGGTTACATATCACATAAATATTACATCGAGCATGACTTTACGCCGAGAGTGACCAGTAAAAAATATAGTCAAGCTGCCATTTAATTACCGTATCAGGATAACTACAAACTTGGGAGTAATAAAATAGCAACCGAGGTGAAAACTTTAAATTCATATTCATAATTTACGCGTTATTGGTGACATTGTGTCAACAAAAAAGCAAATAATAAATTATTGTCATGAAATTGCTTAAAAATATATTTTTTTAATATATTTAGGTATTAAAAAAGGGTCACTCCGCACAATAATCAGCTCATATATATTTAATTATCTATATCTTAGAGTTTAACAGCCAATCTTATCTATCTAATAATTTTAAAGCCTTGAAAAATATATATTTTGTTTACACGAATGATTTTCTAGTACACTTAAAATTACAATCCAAGAAGCTCAAAAACGACGTGAACCAATTTTTTTATTATTAAAAAAGTCAATGACACTTGATTATTATGATTATTAATAAACTTAAAGGATCCTATGGACTTTGGAAGTTTAAAAAATAGGACATATTTTTATTCTTTACACTTAGGAAAAAAATATATAGTGGTACAGTCGAAGACGGAAATATGTACACACTTTTGGACCTTATAACAATGGAATAAGGTGAAAAAGTGTAAACGTCTTTCTGTCCTCGACTGTGTCCGTTTTGTTACCAAAATCCAATACATTTCTCACTGACGATTTCATATTACTCCTATTATTTTTTCTTGACCAGAATGATGTCCACCGACATGTAATTGTTTCCCAAATGTAAAGAAAAACTGGTCATATACTTTTGAAACTCCCGATACATGCTAAGCAATGTACACCGAATTGTCACCCCCCCCTCCTCACCCCCTCCAGCTCTTTAAAATAGGAGCCTGGCCCCTTGGGCGCCATGGAACCCTTTAAGTTGTCATTTTGGTAAAAAAAGATCATAAAATCACTTCCTTAGATCATACCTAACGATTGATTCGCAAGAAACTTTACATGCAGGTATAGGTAGTGACCCAAGCGACACTTGAGTCACAGGGCGGTATAAATAAACTCATGTCGACTGTGATGCCCGTCACAAGATACTTGAAGATACGTCAAACGTAAACGTCAAGCGATATAAAACTGTCATTATTGACACATCTTGTCAGCCCAGATCAGTTTATTTACGGCCCTAAATAACATGTGATCTTAACACATTTGACACCCGATGACACACGCGTGCCTCTATTCCACCTCGTATTAGACCATCTTGCTTCCCTATGGTAATCATATTGTTGACGTTATGACACTTAACTATTCGTTTGAAAAGTTCGCGAGGGATCCGTTCGCCCTTTACATCCCTAATAGGGTATATGCATTAATTTTTTTATCGCATTTCTTAACAAAATATGAAATACCCTAAAAGGGTACTTCTTCGAGCGCTTCAACCGCTCTCATTCCCCTGGTCGCATTAATGTCGAAATTCCTGTAGCTTTGGATGCTATTTTCGGTTATCTTGTAGAGTGCCATGACTTCTACAAAATAACTGAAAATTATATCCTAATCTACAGGAAATTCGACACGAATGCGACCGGGAGAATGAGAGCGGTTGAAACTCGAAGAAGTACCCAAAAAAGATGGCAAAAAGTGAAATTAAAATTAAAATCGGCTAAAAAATACGGATAATATAAGCATTTAAACTACTAATTAGAGAGATCCGACATGAACTGTGACGTCAGCGTACACTACGGCCATAAACTTTATGTTAAATTCTGTTTTGCTAGAAAGAGATAGAAACAAATATTTAATGGGTTTTATTTTTTATCTTGGTTATTTTTATAGTTATTCGAAAAATATTTTTTCTCTAAAAATTTCATGCATATAACACCAACATGTATACATGCATTTTATTGCATTGCATTTTATACAATAAAGTATGTACATACATAGGTACCACCACATCAACCAAACAACCACGAACTGTAGAACCATCTCCCTTCGGCAGTATTTCCGACCAGTTATGACATGGGGCCTTCAAGAAAAGAGCGTTCATCTCCCTAAAAGGCCGGCAGCGTACCGACAACTCTTCTGGAGTTGCCGGTGTTCATGGGCGGTGGTGATTACTTCCCATCAGGTAACCCGCATGCTCGTTTGCCTCCCTCTTATATAAAAAAAAACATACACACATACATTACGATATCGAAGCAAATTGGCCTAAAGCACAGGAATAAAGGCCCTGGAGTGTCAAAATTATACATAATGTATGTTCCTCGTAGAAAACCAAGTTGAAATAATTGGCTATCTATGAAAAAATATATTAGCTAACCCAGATGTCAAATGGAATTAAATTTTTTCTTTATACAAACCGGTATATTATTCGGTTTTCTACAACTACAAAGAAGCAATATTTATGTCAGTATCAAGTGATCTGTATTTTGAATATAATGTCTTCGGAAGGATTTTACAAAGTAAATATTACATATAAATATTCACCATGTCGACTTAACTATTATGATATGAAATAACTATTTCGTTAGTTCGTTTGTTAGTTAAATAATCACCTAAACACCCACATTTTAAATGCGTTTTCATATACATTATATTATTTATAATATTAACCGTTTAAAAATTTAAAAAAAATGTGTTTCGTTGAATTCTGATTCCAAACTCATAGACAAAAATATGGTAGCGAACCGAAGTGAAGGGACACACACATTTTTACAGTGAAATAGAAATAGAAACATTTATTCGACGATCACAAGAATAAAAAAACAAAACAAAGATTACAGATAATAAAAGAATGGCAACACACAGACACCAAAGTTAAACAGTGACGGTGCAGTTACACGGGCAACCCTTCGACCAATATTGCCGAGAAGAGTTGCTCGTGCAACTGCACCTTAACGAAGGAATGGAATTATAAAAATAAAAAAAAGACAATAAACAATTGTAGCGTGGTGTTGCCATGGGTGATTCTGTGACGTCGAAATTGGCGCCACTCAGCACTATGTCACGGCATATTATACCGCGACGCTGGTTTTCAGTGGCACCAACGTAACACACGAACGAAAAGACAGCGATCGTCTGCTTATCAAGACCAAGGTAACGAGCCCCAACTCGGTGGGTCTACGTCGAGTACAGCAGAGATCCCGTGGCCACCTTCCGACTGCATCATGAGATCAGGGGTAGCTACATATTACTTTATCGAAACACCTTTCATCGAACGTATCATTTCGCAGAATTTTCATTTCATCAAAGGCATTTCCACGTGCAGGAGTAATTTATTGGTGGTCACAGGTCTAACCTAACCCACGTAACCCATGCTTAAGATAACCTGAAAACAATTAGGTTTCAGCAGAAATTAGCTTTCGATGAAATGATACGTTCGATGAAGTGAAATTCGATAAAATGATGAAATACCATCAGATCAGCTCTCAGACACAATTGGATTGTTATCGGGGCTATAATTATGTACAAATTGACTTGCAAGTTTTGAAACACTGACAAAGTATCAAACAAATCACTACTTTATTATAAATTCAAGTCCTCCGCCGCGCTGAGTTTTTTTGTTCGGGCTTATCCTCAGAAACTACTGTATGGATTTTCATACAGTTTTCACCAATAGAAAGAGAGATTATCTAGGAAGCTAGGCTATGTATTTATGGGTATAATATATAATAAGTGCTACGCGTGCGAAACTAGTGATATCCATACTAATCCCTACTTAATATTATAAATGCGAAAGTAACTCTGTCTGTCTGTCTGTTACCTTTTCATGCTTAAACCGCTGAACCGATTTAGATGAAATTTGGTATGGAGATAGTTTGAGTCCCAGGGAAGGACATAGGATACTTTCTATCCCGGAAATCATCCCTTAAGGCGGTGAAAAGGGGGATGGAAGTTTGTAGGGGGAATCAATTATTTCTTATAAGGTATGTACAATTTAGTATGGAGATACTTTGAGTCCCGTAGAAAGACAGGATACTTTTTATTCCGGAAAATTCCCGAGTTCCCGGAGTTTCCGAGGGAGCAGCGATAAACGACTTCAACGCGGACGGAGTCGAGGGCAAAAGCTAGTATAATAAATGCTAAAGTAACTCTGTCTGTCTGTAACGCTTTCACGGCTAAACCGCTGAACCGATTTCGATGCAATTTGGTATGGGGATACCCTGAATTCCGGGAAAGGAGATAGGCTACTTATTATCCCGGAAAATTTGACAAATCCCGAGGGAGCAGCGATAAACGACTTCTACGCGGACGGAGTCGCGGACAAAAGCTAGTAATAAATAATTTAAAAACTTGTGAAATACGGTTGTGTGGATTTTTTTAAACTTTGGTCGCTATCATATTGTATTTTAACAAAATATCTGCCTTTCTTTGCAAGGTATACTATTAATATAATGCTTTCAATCCACACAGATGTCCCACTATTAAAATGATTAAACTCAACATAGTGGATTGTAAACACTATTAATATATTTTATTATTAGACCGGTACCCGCTGCAAGTGCTTACCTTAAAATTTTAATTTATTTTAATGAAGTTATTTATACTTTACAAAATATTTCTGTCAGGTGGGTCAACTCTTTCTTGTTTTTCGCAAATTTTGGGACAATTAATTGTAATGTTCTCAATATTACGTGTATTTTATTACACAGAAACATAAACAATTAATTTAATGCCCTAGGAGTTTTATTTATTTAACTGTTTTTTATCAATGGTTATCCAGTGGACATGCTGTCTACGATTTTGTATGAAAACAGTCGTTTGTCTCCTGGGTCACCAGTATTTTTGACGTGTAGTAAACATTAATCTGGTTAAAAAAACGCTGCTTAAAAACAAGTACAGTAACCTAAACTTAAGACGTGGAAAGACAACAAAAACTTGATTGACCAGCGAGCACTTTACAGCGAGCCCCAGCCTATGGGCGTTTAAAACTGTTGTAATTGATAACATGCATGAAAAAAACATTAAACACCACTTCTATAAAAGACGAACTATACAGCTTCTGCGACGAAACATTACATTGAATACAACATGGTTTTTTTATTTTATGGACATTTATACACACTTCTAATTGGTCACTCCTTTATTTCCATTTACCAAAGTCTTGCATTTAGCCAGTGCTCGCGGGTTCGATTCCCGCTAGTCATATCGTATACCCGTTCATTATCGAAGCATTTCACGCTTACCGACCGACAAGATTGGGCACGATCGTCATTTTTATTATTGAATTCAACAAAAATACGTCTCTCGTATTATGTCCGGTGCCAATATCCAAACCGCGTATAGATAAGGATATAGAATATAAAAAAATATATATAGGTGAAAAACTTAACTAAAGAAACTGTTGAATGTAGTAGTGTAAAAAACTTATATGGGACGTAAGTCATTGTTCAAATTTGGGACGTCAAGGCGTCTATACAGTCTATACATTTACCACTACATACAATAGGTCCTTTACTTAAGTTTTTCACCTATACCAAGAATTAAAATTTGACATTTTCCACATAAATTAGTCAAAAATTGAGATAAGTATCATTGTTTTTTAAGTGCTTTGCGCAATTGTTGTTGGAACATCTAATACATAAATAAAAATTAATAGGGATGATGACTATTTTGTTTTCTTTGTCGATCAGGTAAATTATTCAAAAATTTTTGGACGCGTATTTTTTCTTTTTTCACATAATCAAAAAATTACGGAGATATATTGACAATTTTTATATAGAAGTGACGTTCGGGAGTGGGGGCTCGTGACGTCACTTCTATATAAAAACTTTGATGCGCTTTATCTTTGTCATTTTTTGTTTGATTGACAAAAGAAAAAATACGTGTCCAATATTTTTTGATAATCTAACTGAAGTACTAAATAGAATTTCGATTTCTTTACCTAGCCATCATCCCTATTTGAAGTAATCTTATCTATCCGCGGTTTCAATGTAGAGACCGTACCTCATATACTGTATGGTTTTATGTCCTCCATAAAATATACGATTGTTCTTTATCCAAAACCCATTAAGTATTTCTGGCTAGTCACTAGTGTTTTTCAACCACAAAGTTGCTTCCCATATAATATAATGCATAGTTTAAAACTAAATGCACAAACAGCCAGAAATACCTTTCTTTTACACTAAGTATTTAGTTATGAACGGTTCTGCTGCCGAAACTCGTCAATCTATCCTCGTTTCACTCGTCGTCACACCTAACTTGTAGTTATTGTTACTTCTTCTTCTTAAAGTGCCTCTCCAACTAGTGAAGGTTGGCTATCAGTTGCCGGAATCTGTCCCTATCCTTTGCGAGACGAAATAGCTACTACGGGTCAGATTAACTTCGTAGGGCCTAAATTTAGCACATTTGTCTAATGACTTTTAACTTTACTTGACTGACAAGAATTTTGGACTAAAGATATTTGACGTGGGCCTTACAACGCTGCTGGTTCATTATGACCAGTGATCGGATTTTGTGGTGCCATTTCGCGGGAATCGAGTAGAAATCTTAATATGGATATGAAAATATTTGTTATAGAGAATATACATTAAAATATTTAGTGACCGGCGAAAATTATAACATTAACGAAATATTAACATAACATTATTCTATACGAGTAAATATATTTTTTATAATTAAGTACTTAATATGAAAAATTAACCCCTAGCCATTTCAAACGTTACCTGTAATTGCAATTTTTTAATACATAAAAAAAACATGGGTCTCCTCTAACAACATGAATCCCGGAATCCCGCGGCATACCCATATCATAATGATACCCATTCACCTCAGATAGCATCGAAACATCCGATCACTGATTATACCCTACATAAACGTACTTTATCCGTTTCGTTTCTTAATGCCAACTGCTAATGATTAGACGCTTCCAAGAGACTCGGATCTTCAAGAATGTTCTCGTCACTTACCACCAGGTAAATCAGTCACCGGTCAATCCTAGAATAAAACGTGTCCGTAAGAACAGTATGCGCGGCGGCGCCGGCGCGCGCTCAGATGATGGCGCAGCAGCGGCAGTAGCGCGGGCGCGCGGCGCCGGCGGCGGGCGGCGTCGCGGGCGCGAAGTACGCGTGCACCTTGATGTTCGGGAGGTGGTTCTGTGGGGGCAATATAACCAACTTAACCCCCGACGCTAAAATCTATCTGCGTGTTTGTGTATCTGTCGGTGGCATCCTAGCTGCTAAACGGAACGACCGATTTTGATTTTTTTAGGAAGGTGTCTTTATCGAGTGTTCTCAGCCTGGATTTATGAAAATTCGTTAAGCCATTTAAGAGTTACGAGCTCTGGAAGTAGTGGTCCCTATTTTGTCGGTGGTTTTTTTAACTCTGTTAGGTTATTGTATATACAAACTGGTTGACAGTATTTTTTTTAAATTCACCGCTTTTTTTTTACCCGACTACAGCGAAGCAAAAAGGAGTATTGTGATTTTAGCAGTCCAAATTTGTTAGTATATTAGTTATTATGTTTGTATGTAGTTCCTATACCACCTATTATATTTTAACAAATGAGGTGTCATTGGCTTCGTCTTAGTGTTTCGCGTGTCATAGACTATATGACAGATTTGACGTGCAAAAATAATTAACGAAACATCGAGTTTGGTGTCAAATGAAAGCTGTTAACGCACAGATTTTGAAAAGGTGTGATTGAAAAATGAAAAATTTAGTATTAATTTGTGACAGTTGAATGAGCGGCGTCGTGATAGCATTTTTTTGTAGTAGGATAAATACAACTAACTACAACTATA
The DNA here is from genome assembly GCA_963241965.1 of Tortrix viridana. Classification (NCBI taxonomy): domain Eukaryota; kingdom Metazoa; phylum Arthropoda; class Insecta; order Lepidoptera; family Tortricidae; genus Tortrix; species Tortrix viridana. The sequence continues at coordinate 6,955,503 of OY725200.1, forward strand.
TTTGTTTACTTACTTTCCGTGATGTGTACTTTGTGAACTATTGTCCACTGTTTTTTATATGAATTAGTATTGATACATACCCTCAGCTTCCTAATTGCGTTCCTAGTGACCAGCTGGCAGTCGTAGAGCTCGATCAGCTGCAGGTTGTGGCAGGACGTGAGGTGCTCTAGGGCTCCGTCCGTCACCAGGGGACAGTTGTCTAGACCTGGCCGTAAAAGTAGAATCAATGTCATTATATCCACACACAGTAGAAACATTTTTGATGATAACTATTGATTAACATACATACAAGCAACCACCAAAAAAAAAGCAATGCATCTACTAAATTGTGACTCTCTATATCTCCTTCTCCCTCTTCCTGTTAAGCTGTCACACCCAAGCCGTTGAACCGAATTTGATGCAATTTGGTAACTATTATAGTGATAGCTACTATAGTTAATCTCAGATGTTTTGATAAGTTAAGGCTACCTAGCACTGTGAGGTGCTCCGCAGCACAGGGCGACATCGAGAGCTGTTTGATGCCGTTATCTGTTATCAACTCGCAGTGAGATAGCGTCTGTAACAAAAATGAAACTTAAGATGTATCCCTAACCATAGAATAACATACTACTACAAGAGCCTGTTTCACAATCGACAAGTAAATTTATCTGCTAGTTAGAGTTAAACATCTGCTTGTCTATTTTCAAGTTTAAGGGAAACAGCTAAATTTATGTCAGATATGCTTTACTCGACTAGAGGTTCGGTTTGGAAAATATGTATAAACATACACTACTATATTTTCATGTATTCAGTGAGACAGTGATTGGGACTCGGACAACATTTTCTGCAATTTGTAGTTACTGATCACATCCTGGATATTAAGTCATAAATAAATAAATAAATTAAAAAAATATATTGCCACAATCAATTAATTGCACATAGGGTATACTTAAACGTAATATCAAGAAAAAACTTTATAGTAAACTAAATCTAAGTAATTTGTGGTATAGATAGGCAATGGGTACTAGTCTCAGCCTTTGCTACGTATAGATATTATGTGTAAATACCCAGCGCTGATTTTCAGACTGGTCCCTTTTCTACGGCATATGGCGCTTCCCTGGTCATATGGCACTTTTGGTTGCGGAAAAATTAGTAGCTGAGGAAATTCCAAATTTTCTGTGGTATAGCGTTAAACGCAGACGAAGTCGCAGGCAAAAGCTAATGCGTCATAAATAAATTCTCACCAGTTTTTCTAACCGCGGACATCCCATGGCGAGGTGTACCAGCGTGACGTCAGTGATCAGAACGCACTCTTCGAGGTCCATTCGCTCAAGCATCCGACAACTCTGCAGGAACAACAAATCCTTTCATTTGGCGGTTCATAACGTGGCAGTATTTGCCATAGTCTTACATCTTCCACAGTTCACATACTAAATGAAAGATGCAACGAAAATATCTGACTAATGACCGCCAATTGAACTTGACTTTTAGCTATCTCTGCAAAAATGTCTTATTTATGTCTTGTCTTGTTGTTTTTGTCTTATTTATATCTTGTAAACCTGAAGCTATGTATATTCATATAACTTAATATTTTTTAGGACAAATGAAAAGAAATCCACAGCAGAATATTTTCTGAGAAAAATACTGGTGACCCAGGAGACAAAATGCTATTTTCATACAAAATTGCGATACAACCTGGTTCACTGGGTGAACATTGATAGAAATTTTAAAAGCTTAATAAATATTGTTACTGGGTAATTAAATTCACTTTTTATCTGTGTAACGCCCTGCTCTCTCTGTCTCACTCACCCTGGCGAGCGCCTGGAACCCGGCGTCAGTCAGCTGGCTGCACTGCGCCAGTTCCAAGGTCACTAGTTCTGGGCAGCGCGCTGCTAGCGCTGTTAAGGTCGCATCGGTGAGTCGAGGGCAGCCTGACACGCATAGGAGTCGCATGGCACCGTTCAGTTTCGATATCGAGTCGTCTGATAAACTCTGGAAAATAATATTAAGTAAGTTCCCTCGGAATAAAATTGACCTAGTCTCAAATTAAGGTCTAGGCTTGTACTATGGGTAATAGATAACGATAAACATACTTATATAGAGAAATACATACTTAAATACATAGAAAACTTCCGAGACGGGAACAAATTCTCGCGCTCATCACACAAATATTTGCCTTTACCGGGAATCGATGACATACAAACAGTCAATTGGAAATTATTAAGTATATTTCAACACTTACATCGCATCCCTGTACATTTAGGACTTCTAAATCAGGACAGTAATTGGCGAGGCACGACACCGCTCGGTCGTTTACATTCTTACAGCCTGTGAATAATAGATTAAATAATTGGGCGTTAATAAATAATTTATGCAACTGTCACACAATTAAAGCTCCTGAGATACGAGGTTAATTTAGGATATGAGGTTGTATAGGTGAAGTCTAAACTGACTGTAAACCTTCACGTACCTCTGCATATAAAGCTTTTCAGTTTCGGACAGCCTCTCGCGAGAGCCTCGACGCCATTTTCCGTAATCGACTGACACCAGGACACATTCACGTGAGTTAGCAGCTGAAACAAACGATTCCTTTAACGAATGCAGATCTTGAATTTGTTGAGATCTCGAGATGCAAATGCCCGTGAGTTTTAGGGCTGTGATAATAAACTGATCTTGGCTGAGATGCACGTCTCAAAACACGTCAGAAATGACAGCACGACCCTGCACAAGAACGTGACTGTAAGTAAACAATATACATTTCTTGAGCGATAGGCGTTCTGGCAGCCGTGATCTTTCATTTGTTCTCCATTTTGCCTGGACTGACGTATACACGTGACTCACCGGACATCCGTCGGACATGGCCTTAAGCGATATGTCGGAGATACTCCCGCAGGAGTCCAGGTTGATCCTCTGCAGCTTGCTGCAGCGCCGGCCGAGCGCCTGGCACGTCTGGTCGGTGATCTTCTTGCATTTGTTGAGGTTTAGGTCTTCGATGTTGGGGCAGGACTGAAATTCAAACACACAATTCATGAATTTTAACTCAAGGAGCGTTAGATTCGTACACTTTTGATGTTCAATGTGTCCTAACCTAAGTAAGTCAAAATAGCGATTGAGAAATGCAGAAAAGAAAAATTACTTACGGCAACTTTATGTGTTATAAAGGTACAATTATTTTGACTTTGTTTTTAAATTTTGCATTCTTTTAATAGGTGCGTTTATCCCGAGAGACCAGTTGGTACCAATTCCATACCAGGTATCAGTTACCACTGGAGGAAGGGGTGTATTTAAGCTAGATCTTACAATGATAAGTTTGTAAAGGGCAAGTATACAAGTTTTGTAAATATTTTCGAAGTTCATTTCAGGCTTATTGAAAGCCCTTTATAAGTACAGAATAAGCAAACGAAGTTTTCTCATAGTTACTTGTGCTAGGGTCTTCATGGAGCCGTCAGCTATGCCCTCGCAGCCTCGGAGAGAGAGCTGTCTCAGGAAACCGCCGCAGCGCTGCGATATGTTCTCTATCACGGGACCCTGCAACCACCATTATATCATCATCATCATCTCTTTCTTCAGTTTTATCTTAAACATATACTGTAACAATAAAAATGTTAAGCACATTCTGCAGGAAAACATGTCAGAATTATTACGAGAGAAAATATTGTATATATCTTCATAGATTATACGTGTAACGTAACCACATAGTTTCGATATGTTTTCCTACATAAACCGTGTCCCCTAGATAAGAAACAGCGTTTGCATGATTTTTATGAGTTATTTATGACGTAGTTAGCTATTAGTTAATATTTAAAGTTTAGGCCAAGCATTTTTGTCTTATATAGAGAAATACATAGGGACCGCTAGCTTCACAGGCAGGCTCATATCCAACCGATATATGTAACTAGCTCTCAAAACCTAGTGCTATTTAAATAAACTTACCTCCACATCTCGCTGGAACTCGAAGAGGTCTATCCGCTGCCAATTTGAGCCGTCCAACGCAAGAATGTTCCATAATTTCGACACCTGTGACAAAATTACGCCAAATATGAAAGGGTCAAGGAGGACGCTAAAGACAGACTGAGGGGTTATTAGTTTATGGGTCAATCAACTTTTTTTTGTCTTGAAGATTTTGTGAAGATTTAGAGAATCTAAATTTCTAACTATTTTAAGTCAACTTTTGAAGTCCTCAAAATTTGACGGATAAGTTTATATCAAAACTAAACGAGTGTTCGTTTAAATATAATACGTATTTATCACACAGGTAAACACGGAATTAAATTCCCCGGTAGACATTTATTTTACCTTTTTAAATTTTCACAATTGATGGTCATCCAGTGGACCAGGATAACCACGAAGCACTAAATTCGAAACTTTGATGTCCTGTCTCTTTCCCTCGTCACTTGTGACGGTATCGATAGAAAACGATTGAGTATAAATAAATCGAGGTTTGTCTCCTGGGTCACCCGTAATTATTGCAAAACAGATTTGTAAAAAAATTTGGTTATAAAAAATAGGCAGTTTGCACGTGGTTTCGGTTGTACAGTGACTTTAAAATACGACGCTTACAATAACAAAAAATTGAGTTTTATACAAAATTATGGTTGATTTCCTTTGAACATTATTACTACGCCAAAATTTAGTTTATTAACTAACCACTTAAAAATTAGATCTATCTCTTATTTGACCTACTACATATGATATACATACATACACATATACATACATAACATACATATACAGGGTGTTAGGTAATGAGTGGATAAACCGTGATCTGCTGATAGGGGGCACTTAGGTCGTTCTAATAATGATAAATGAGGTTTAGTAAAAGTGCCACGGTTTTCGAGATATTTGGACTTTTTTAATTTTTTAGGAAATTGACACCCTTACTCGATTTTTTGTTTGTGGTTAGTGTACTAAGATGTTTTTTTTTATTTTCTTTTTAGCTTATTATTGTTAAATAGTTGTGTTATGCGATAAACATTACCATTTTGGCGTAACTACCGCGGTTTAATTAAAAAAAAATCGCAAACTTGAATTTTGCATCTTAGATAGAACATTTACCAAATTTTGAGCTCTTGCGGTGAAAAAAAAAATTACTATCACATGGTAGCCAATGAGCTAAAAAACATGCCCATTTAATAGAGATTTTAAAACAGTAAACATCTTTTTATTTAAATATTAGAATAAAAAACAACATCAGTTTTCCGCAATCGATTCGATTATTTCCTGTGATTATTTCATATTAAATTTGTGCTCCACAATTCCAAAGCGTACCTAATTATGAAAAACTTTTCCTTGCGAAAATAAAAATACTGGCCACTAATTTTGTGAAACTTTTTATTGAAAAAAGTAAAGATTTGTGATTCGAGCGAAGCTTTACAACCTTTTTGTTGTAATAATAACGATACCGGGCACTAACTACTTTTTTAATGCCATTTATTCGAAAGGTAAAAAATATCCCGACAGCTTTTTATTCTTTTAATAAGCTTAATAACATGCCTATTTAATAGAGATTTTATAACAGTAAACATTTATTGGTTTTGATAAATAAAACTTAAAAAAGTAGGTATTGGAGTAGCAAGGAAGCCGGTTTTTCTAATGAATGATTTAACTAATGCTATCTGTGAAATAAAAAAACATAAAAAGGAAATGTTTTAATAAAGTTAAGTTAAATAATGTGCTCAAATTGACGTCCACCAGCCGTAATGCAAGCTCTACATCGTCGGATAAAGGAACGCCTGACGAATCTGGTGTATCCAGAGTTCCCTATTTCTTGAGCAGCAATTCTTATTCGCTCTCGTAACCGAGAAAGACTCGTAATTGGACGGCTGTACACTTTCTCTTTGAGACAACCCCAATAAAAAAAATCTAAGGGGTTCAAATCCGGTGAACGCGGAGGCCATAGTATTGGGCGTAACCGGCCAATCCATCGTTCTGGGAATGCGGCAGTTAAGTACTGTCGCACTCGTGCTGCGTAATGTGCGGGACAACCGTCTTGTTGTAACCACATTACTTGCCTTAGTGCAAGCGGCACATCTTCCAGAAGGATAGGTAGATCATTTTGAAGAAACTTCAAGTAATTATCTCCATTTAGAGTAGATGGCAGCTCGAAGGGGCCGATCACTTCGCCATTCAAGATACCGGTCCACAAATTTACCTAAAATTAATATTTGTAATAGATAGGGGATTCATCGCGGTAAAAAGCATAATTAATTAAACCTTGACGTTTTTATCGTATTACAACAACCGTGAATACCGTGATCATGAGAAGACTTACCTTAAATTGGTACTGAGATCTATCCTATCTCATTAAGTGAGGATTATCTAACTGCCAACTGTGCAGATTGTGTAGATTCATGTAGCCATCTTGACGGCAAGATGATTCGTCCGACCACAGTATCTTGTTAAAAAAGTCTGGGTCTTCACGCATCCGACGCAGCATCACTCGACAAAAAGTTACTCTTAAGGGATAATCTCTAGGCAATAAAACTTGCACACGTTGGACGTGAAATGGGTGTAATTGGTGTACTTTTAATGTAGTATGCACTTTTCATACAGATAAACCCAGGTAATTTGCCATATCACGCACGGATAGAGAAGGATCTGCTTCAACTAGGTCCAAAACATTCTCGTCATCTCCTCGGGTGGGTCTTCCTCCACTTGTTCCACCCACACCCTGACCAAGAATTCTGCCTTCAGTGAACGCATTATGTACTCGATTAAAAATCCGGTAGTCTGGATGGCTAAATTTCGAATAAATGGCATTAAAAAAAGTATTGCCCAGTATTGTTATTATTGCAACAAAAGGGTGTAATGCTTCGCTCGGATCACAAATCGTTACTTTTTTTCAATAAAAGGTTTCACAAAATTAGTGGCCAGTATTTTTATTTTCGCAAGGAAAAGTTTGTCATAATTAGGTACGCTTTGGAATTGTGGAGTACAAATTTAATATGAAATAATCACAGGAAATAATCGAATCGATTGCGGAAAACTGATGTTGTTTTTTATTCTAATATTTAAATAAAAAGATGTTTACTGTTTTAAAATCTCTATTAAATGGGCATGTTTCTTAGCTCATTGGCTACCATGTGATAGTAATTTTTTTTTTCACCGCAAGAGCTCAAAATTTGGTAAATGTTCGATCGAAGATGCAAAATTAAAGTTTGCGATTTTTTTTAAATTAAACCACGGTAGTTACGCCAAAATGGTAATGTTTATCGGATAACACAACTATTAAACAATAATAAGCTAAAAATAAAATAAAAAAAAAACATTTTAGTACACTAACCACGACCAAAAAATCGAGTAAGGGTGTCAATTTCCTAAAAAATTAAAAAAGTCCAAATATCTCGAAAACCGTGGCACTTTTACTAAACCTCATTTATCATTATTAGAACGACCTAAGTGCCCCCTATCAGCAGATCACGGTTTATCCACTCATTACCTAACACCCTGTATATTTTTCATTTTCCGTCTTAAGAACGACGAAGATAGCTATATACCTCATAACTGTAGATAAAGCATAGTTTGAATATTCTCACGTATTAGTATTTTGATTCTAATAATGCCTCACGCTATATTTAATTGTACAAACTAAGTCTTATTTGTTTAGCAATAAGAAGTAATTTACCTGAGCGCAGCGGCAGAGCGAGACGACGTCAAGATACGATAGGATGCGTAAGAGTAACTCTTTCGGCAGCTTTTTGTTTATATGGTATTCGTCTTCACTCGAAAATCGAGCGATCTGAAAAAAAAAAAAAACATTATAGGATCAAGATTTCTATTCTTGCTGGCAAGGAAAGAAATATTGGCTATGAGGAATTGACGTAACTATACTAAAATAATAGGCATAATTCAGAAAACGGAATATTACAAGCAGGTGCAAGAGCTAATTTCACACAAATCGACCTAGTCCCAAACTAAGCTCTAGACTTGTACTATGGCTACTAAGCAACTATAGATAAATAGGCTGTTTCAAGGAGACCTATAATTATTTAACACTTTTAGTGGTTTTAGGTAGTAAAGGTGGGTTTATATTTGATATTTTTTTACAACATAACACTCGCTTATCAAAATGTCAACTATATAAAAATCCGATTTTTTTAATATTATTAAATAATGAAATTCTAGACTCAGAAGTTCTCGATTTCACCAGTGTTAAGATATACGGCATAATATTTTTATGATTCATCATCATCATCATTTTTGGTATTGCTGCTGAAAAGATAAAATAGTAAACATAATTAATTTAATGATTTACAAATACGTAAATAAATGCACACAGTATCAGTGACATTAAACACAAGTTTTCCTAATAGTTTATCAATGCTAATGTAGGTAAATAAATTTACTAATATGTTTACAAATGAAATAAAGGAGCATTGTCACATATTATTTATTACATACCTGGGAGACCGAGCGTCGTCGCTCGGGTCAAAATCGAATTTTCATCGATTTTCAATACAAAAACAAAAAAATACCGATCCATAGTTGGGGTTCGAACCCGCAGTCTTTGCGTAGTAGGCCAACGCTCTAACCTCTTTAATCAGTCTATTCTCTCTTACTCTGATTAGAGTCTGAGTCTGATTAGTCTATTCAGACGGCGGCAGTTTTCTTTAAGTATGCATTATTATTTTACACAGATAAATCCCCGATTTTGTATGAAAATAGTGTTCTGTCTCCCGAGTCACCAGTATTTTTTGCAAAAATATTATTATGATTTAGATAATTTTTCATACCCTTACCACAGTCTATATAAACCCTTCCTTAGTCAATGAACACATTCGCAGGGGGACAAAGGGGTGGTAACAAGCCCAAGCTGCATAGCACTCGCTTGGGCGTTGTCCCACTGGTATAACTTTTTACGCTGTACTTGTACTAAAAATTTATCTATTTATAAAAAAAATCTTTATACCTTGCTCAAGTTTAAGAGTGTCGTAAAAACAAGACGTTTCGGAAAGATAAAAAAAAGTTTATTCCCCAAATACAACTTGTATCCCCTTTCCCGGTTGAATATTAAATATGGCTGATGACCTAGCTGAATACCAAGTATCAACAAAATTACTATCTGTTTAATCTCTAGCAGTAATTAAGTTTTACAATAGTCTGAAACTTTGTCTGTCTGTATTGTCTATCCTAATATTTTAAATGCAAACTTAATTTGTTATCCTTTCCCTTTGCCCTATTGCTAAAAAAAAAATCGAAAATAAGCTTAAAACACAGGGAACAACATAGGATTATTAGGTTTTCTATTTCAGTTTATCCCAGCCATTCAGAGTTTAAATAATAAAAAAAAATAAAAATAAGACAGGCTGAATGAAAACAACCAACATAATCTTATTCCTACAGCCTTCTTTCAAGTCTTAAACAATACAACAAACTAGGAGTTACAGTGTCTAGATAATTTTCCAATTAATTCTAAGTGTAGTTTTACATATGAATCCCCTCATTCATATGCAAATAACATGGTAATAGCCTTCACATACACACAGCATTTAGGAATACTTGAAATTTAAATAAAACCTCCTTGGCTGGCTGAACATAAAAAGTTCTTACTAAGTAGTTTTTTTTAAGTTTGGCTTTCCTCATTCATGTTCCAAGTTCAAAAACCTAATGACTGGTGGGTCACCCAAGGCCGATAAATTTCGCGGTCTACCTACATAACGGTATTACGACGCGGGTTGATGCCCGCGCGGGGTCAATACACTGCCCTAACAAAGGAAAATTACTTAATAATACGCCACCGCATGCAACGAGCCAGTATCCAGAAAAAACCCGTACAAACTACCGCGAACATGAAAACCATACGCAATAAAAACCAATAAAAAAATAAGAAAAAATCAACGTTTAAATTTAGAACGCAACTTGCTTTGTTTATCATTCACGATCTTTTGTGTCGCTTTTGTTATTATGATTGTTCTAAGCAAATAGAGAAAAATATTAATAACCATTGCGTGGGAGAACAAAGGAATAGGGCATGTATATATACAGCTATGTCAGCTGTTTCTAATCAAAACGAAAACACAAACATGTTCAGACGTCGATCGATGCATGCGTACCTCGAATTTGCTCCGCCCCGAGTAACTCATATTGGGATATGGCGTGATCTTCGCCACAGTGCAAAATTTCACTGACTCACTAGTCCTAAAATTTTCAATAACCGCGGGCAAGAGCGCACAAAACAAATATGGACGACTTTGATTCGGTTTTTCCTAGATTTTCACAATGTCCTTCGTAGCGAGCATTTGGGGAGCGTTCAAAATGTATATTTTTGACAGATGACAGCTGACTCACTTTGTAAGCATTTAAATGACTTCTTGCAAAACATATTTTGCCATTATTGTGATTTAAAGCCCCGTTTAATAACACAGCTCTCTTTTATGCGTATTTTGTTATATTTTAAATTAGTTTTTAATGTGGTGCCTTGCAAAATTGTATTTCATCAACAACAAGTGTAGTTTCGAAACGTATTTGACAGATGGGAACGTTCTGAAATATAACACGACATACCTGGCCCTGATATATTACTCGAAAAATATCGAGTATATGTCCTCTTTTTTTTAATATTTATCATTTTAAACTTAGAGAAATATTCCAGTTTTTATTTGTAACAATTTAATTTTGGCTTTATCTATATGCAACATTGTTATTACTTTTAAACAGAATTAGTTTCAGAACTTGTAATGTGGTAAATGGTATTATAATAAATAATAATATATGATAATATTGATAATGTAATATGCCCCAATACTTGAGGGATGTTTATGGATCATAAAATAAAATAAAAAAACAAGAACACGCAATACAAACCGTTCTCAGGAAACTGCGTTATTTTTTTATTTATAAACTACCTTTTGCCCTCGACTCCGTCCACGTAGAAGTCGTTTATCGCTGCTCCCTCGGGAACTCCAATTTTCCGAAATAAAAAGTATCAAACTCAAACTATCCCCATACTAAATTGTAAATAACTTACTTAGGAAATCATTGATTCCCCATACAAACTTCCACCCCCTTAAGTGATGATTTCCGGGATAAAAGGTATTATATGTCCTACACGGTTTATGTAGGAAGACATGTCGCAACTGTTTTATGTGGTTACATATGTGTACCTAGATGTATATTTTTTCTCGTAATCATTCTGACATGTTTTCCTGCAAAACTACGCAGATATTTTATATTATTTTTACAGTTTTATATAATGCTAGAATAAGTAGTATCATTGTCATAACTAGTATTAAGTTATTTATGTTTAAAAAATAACTAAAGGCTTCGTCATACAGCCAGCGCGTCACGCCTGCAGCGGCGCGCGGCGCGTTCTTAGCGTGACGCAAGCTCGGCTGGCAGTCATACTGCAGGCAACAGAAAAAGCTGCGCGCAGCGCGGCGCGATCACGCCATACAGCGCGGCACGGCGCCATCGCGCCATGCAGCGCGGCACGGCGTGTTACTGTTGAGTTTCTTGCGGCGCTTCTTCTCAGGAGTGGTCTCCCCTTGGGAAGCCCTGGTAGATTTTGACGTGTAAAAGTGTAAAACATCTTTTATCTTTTTTTAAATTGCTGAACCGATTTTGATCACCACTATCAAGTATCTGCCCCGGTTCGGAAAAATCGTAGATTTGGTACTGTCGGAGTCGTACCCTAAAGCTTTCGGCACATCAAACGCGTGTCAGGCGCGTCGCGCTTTGAACGCGGGCCCGCGCATGTTGTAATACAACAAAGCAACGAGCAAGTTGTAATAAAGCAAAGCACGCGCTCGAACTGCTTCGCGCACGCGACGCGCCGCAGTCAACTCGGGCAGCGCGTCGCGTGGCGTGCGCGAAGCAGGCGCGTCGCACGCGCTGGCACGCGAAGTTGTATTAAATAAGGCCGCCATGTTTACCTGCACACCGGGGTGAGGCGAACGCGTCGCGTCGGCGCGGCGTCGACGCGGCTACTAGTCGTTGTATTTTTATACAAACGCGTGGGGGATGTACGCGCGTGCCGCGCAGCATGTCACACCGAACGCAGCTGCGAGGCGTGCGCAGCGCTGGCACGCGTTCGAAACGCGTTGAAGCTGCCGCCTGCCTGCGGAGTGCCGGGTGCTGCGTCGCTCACGCCACGCGACGCGCCTGACACGCGTTTGTATAAAAGGAAGGTGTGCCGAAAGCTTCAAGGGAATAACTAGGGTAAACATGTCCTACTATAAGTCGTCAGCGACGTCGGGCGAAGTTGCGCAACGTTGCCGGACTTCACTCTACATGTCTGGCAACATCGCCTTCGCTAGTGAATCCTCGCTTTATGGCATTTAATTGGCGCTGGCAAGATGATAAATGTGAAAGCCATTTAAAAAAGCATTTCATTTTGTAGCAAGGAAATTGCTTACCACTTCGAAATTCGAACTTCGAATCGCCACGTCACTTTCTTCCGAGTTAGTTACGCGTCGAGAGAAAAAAGGATAGCAATAGACGAAGTTCGTATTTCGAAGTTCAAAGTGGTGCTCCTGATATTATGAAAGTTGTCACAAGTAAAACCACATATCAAATGCATACGATTTTAATTTGTCATGGTCATGCACTAAAATAAAACTTATAAATAGGTACGTCATTGATTAATAATTAATGTTCATATTATTTATTTTTAAATTCATAATTAAATTTCAGTAAACGACAGACATTGATTTTTATGTCTAAATAAATATAAATATGATATGGAATGTCTTTAATTTTATCATAATTTAGTTTTTTACATCATTTGTTCGTTGGTAGCTCTGGTGTTGATTCTGTAAACAGAAATAATAATCATTAGAATCACCGAAATCCTAAAAGAGTTTCTACATAAAAAAAAACTGGCAAATGGTTTTAAAAACTTCGCTGATTCGTAATGATTCTAATAATGTAAGATACCATTGATAAACTTCTGAAATAAAACATGAAATCAAGGATATTTCGTGACATGGACATAAGGGAAAATTACAAAAAGTCAGATTAAAATGATCGATATCTCCGAAACTAGTAAAAATCGCTGAACATACATGGGGGTGTTTGTGGCAGCCCTGGGGTTGATCTATTTAAACTTTCCGTTTGTCGTGCTACTTACAGGACATCCTTAATATCAGACTACGGAAGTCAAAACGTTAATTCATTTAATAATTATTATTTACGCCGTAAAAATACTCACTCAAGTTCCCAGGATTGCTACACTTCTTGAGGTGTTCTGTGACCATCAGTTTCAACGCTGCGTTTTCCGCCATCAGCCTCTGATTGGTTTCTTTTAACAGTCTGTTCTCTTCTGCCCGTCTATGCATCGTTATCTTTTGTCTTTGTCTAAAAATTATAATTGAAAATTATCTACCAACATTTATTTCAATTTTTCGTTTCCAAAAAACAAATTAATGCATAGAATTCGCTTAACACCTAACTGTGCCTCATTTCTTTGCATCGTTGTCGTGTCGTGTTCGCCGCCGCCGCGTGGTCGTGGCTAAACCGTAACCGAACTTTACGAAAACCTACCCTATTCCATACATTGGAGATGGAGACTTCCTTCCTTACAGCATAATTTGTTACGGAAGGTAGTCCCCACTGTGTGGGACTAAAGTGGTCCCTCGTCTATGTATGGAAACACTCAACATACCTATTGTATAATTGATACTGACATCTGCTTGGTTAAATTAACTGAATATCGTAATAGACATGAGCAGCGAAAGTGGCCAAATATATCGCAACACATCTTTATTACTAAGGAATAAGGATGTGTTGCGATATATTTGGCCATTTTGGCTGCTCCTATCTATGTGATGTTGACTGCACGATGCACGGCACGATGTCGTGTCGTGAGGGTCGATACGATGCTGTACTAATAGTTACTGCATTTATGTTACTATTAGGTGTTGATTGACGTAATCTTAACATAAATGCGGTAATAATTAGTTCAGCATCGTATCGACCACGTCGTTCCGTGCATCGTACCATCGTGTCGTGAGCTTTTACATCGTACGTCAAATCGTGTAATTTTAAACAAACAAAAACATACCTATATCTCCTAGATGCAGCAGTCCTAGGCTCTAACAGTTTCTTCCTGTCCATTTCATAGCTCTTCGTTTCATCAATAATAACACAATCATCATCCACCAACTTAACATCTGGCTTTTCATGACTGATTCTTCTTTTAACAGTTTTCTTATAATTCCCAGTCAATTTATTAACATTAAATGGCACTATCGGTATTTTTTGTAAACTATTAGTTATTAATATACTAGGGTTTACTATTGTAACAGGTACTAGAGTACCTGCTATAGGTACCATGTTAGGTACTATTTGAGCGTCTAATGGTACCCTTTTCAATGACTCTTGCGATCTCTTCTCGGCTTTATCAGATAACACTCTCTTCAATCTCTCTTTAGTTTCATCTTGTATCTTTTTCTCTTCTTCAACAGGTCTCATTCTAACCTGTTTCCCATCTGGTTTCTTAATAATAATTTCAAAATCTTCAAAATCTATCAGCTTTTTTTCTTTTGCAGGTTTTTTCAATGCATTCTGGTAATTACGCTTTAGCATTTTCTGTATTAAATTATCTTTTTCTTTATCATTATGCTCGTCTAAACTATCGACTACATTGTCTAATGATCTCTGACTCATTATTGGAGGTGCTTTATCTGTTGTGTTATCTGTGACCATAACGCCGTGCGTATCTTTTATGACGGAATCTGTGTAAGAAATTAAAGTTCTAGGGACATGTTTGGAAGTTTCTATATTAATTTCATCTTTTCTTATTTCAACATTGCTGTGTATTTTGATTACATTATTAGTGTAAGATACTGTTTCGTTTATTTCTTTATTGACATCTTCGTGTCTTACAATAGAGACGTCATCGGTGGTCGTTACTTTGTCTAGGATGTCCTGTTTGCCGACAATACGGCTAATTGTCGTAACTTCATTGGTCAGTTTTGATATTGTGGTGGTTTCGTACTCTTTCACTGCGCCGGATTCATCGCTAGATGATCTAGAAATAAAATCATTATCATATTTAGTTAATCAATACATCATTGATTTTTGTGAGTTAATTTATGAAGACTCTACAACCCAAAACCAAGATTAATCAATACATAGTATAAAATGAAGTCGTCCTCTGCGTCTGTATGTCCCTATGTGTGCTTAGATCTTTAAAACTACGCAACGGATTTTGATGCGGTTTTCACCATCAGTTAGATAATTCTTCACGGAAGGTTTATGTATATAATAGAACCCGGAGCGAAGCGAGGGCGGGTCGTTATAGGCTATATTTTAACTTATGTAACCGAAGCGAAGCGAGGGCGGGGCGCTATATTATATAAATAAAATAAAATAAATAAATATCAGGGAAAATCTCACACAAATTGACCTAGTCCCAAACTAAGCTGTACTATGAGTAGCAGGCAATAATATACATACTTATACAGACAAATACATACTTAAATATGTAGAAAATATCTATGACTCAGGAACAAATACTCGCACTCATCACACAAATATTTGCCCATACCAGGATTCGAACCCGGGACCGCTAGCTTCGTAAGCAGGGTCACTACCAACTAGGCTAACCATTTGATACTAAAAACATGGAGTAATACTAATTTCTCAAATCACTTTAAAAGTTACTTTATTGGAATTTGACAAAAGAAATAGTCTAACTCAATAACTAGATTAACACAGAAAACGCAGTGTGACAATAACTGGCAGTACTAAAATTTAACTGACATTAATTGGAGTTGTATTAAAACACCATATCTCTTAGTGGAGATCCTCGGGGAAGGTCCAGCTGTGGGAGTCTTTTGGCTGCTATGATGAAGAGTTTGTACAACTAAAAAAAAAACAAGTCCTTAATAATTTTCTGTGGATTCCATGACCAGATATTGACGAAATTCATAACCTAGCTAATAAAAAAAGAATAATTACAATCGGTCCACAACTAGGGAAGATATTGCGTAACATACACACAAAAAAAAAAGTATAATTGAGACCCGCCTCCTTTCTTGAAGTTGGTTGAAAAGGGATCCAGCTAACCTGCTAATAGTGATATTCCTCTGGTTATTGCTCGTGTATAGTGTAGAGTCTCCGTCAGCCAAGGGAAACACCATTTGCGGAGTATGCAGCACATCATCAGAAGTGCCTGCTGCTGCCGATTCCAGGGAAGCACCAGCTCTGGAATTATACAAACCATTCTATTATATTATACTGCTTCCTGGTATGCTCTAGCCCCTAAACTATTGGATGAATTTAAATAAAAGTGTTAACATAAGATTCGTCAAAAACATGTGAGTATCATAGGCTCAAAAAATATTTCAATTCAACTCTGTTGATGGCTTATGGTGTAGAAGTGTGTTCAGGTATTTTTGTGCACTAGTTGTGATTCAATATATTTGACGGCACCAGTACAGTACAGACATTTATTAAAAATATTGACTATGAATTAAAACCCCTAACAAAATATCATGTCTGGACTTATATTTATGTTCTTCATGATTTTAAAAATTATAAGAAACCATAAAGAGTTCTGACGTCACAGGGTAATGTATGAAGATGGATACATGTTAGTTTTGACACTGAAACAACAGTGTGCAGAACAATTATTACTTGGTCTCCATGGCCCTCTTGAAGCCTTCATCAAATGGGTTCAGCAGATCCTGGAACAGCCCCACATCCTCACAGTTGCGTATGAACCGTGTTGGGGTTGGTGTCTGGTCTGCTGGAAAATATTACATATTTTGATAAAATACTTTCTAAAATGAACTTTTTGTACAATTCAAAAAAATAAATTGTTCTGTTTCAAATAACATAAGCATGCACTGCATCAGAAATGTCAGAACAGACGGGAGTCCTTCGCCCAACACTGGGACACCCAGGCTAAAAAAAAACTAGCATAGCGTCTAGGCGAATCATTGTCAACCTTGAGATTGCATTAGAGGCAATGTAACAGCAGGTGGCCCATGTGCCCTTTTGCTTTCTCCATGACATGAAAAAACCAGCCAAGTACGACCCGGCCACACACACGAAGTGTTACATACCAACATACAAATCTTTAATTTAATTTAATTTTTATTATTTTGACCAACTAATAGCCGGATACAGGCGTCTATCAGTTGTCACAATTACCTGCCTGATAAATAATAATAATAATAATAAAAGAAATACACAAAATTTCAACTGTCTACCAATTACGGTTTATGAGATACAATACAGCCCACTGACAAGACAGATGGATGGATGGACTGACAGATGGACATCAGAGGCTTAGTAAGGGGTCCGGTAGGTACCCTTTGGGTACCGAACCCTACAAACAGTGCATTGCATTTGTAGGTATTAACATGATACATTGTTAACAAGTATACTTATTTTCTCCAAGCCACTACATGATTTTTAAATCTTCATTTAATTTTACGGTTATTGTCCAAAAGCAAAAAAAAGGAATTTAACAAGAAACCAAGTAGTGCAAGCCTCCAGCTACCAGTTTGGGTCTAGGGTAACTTGTAGGATTGTCCCCTGACATTTATTTATTATATTTATATCTTACCAACAAAGACTGCCTTCTGCTCCATTCCAAGCTGGAGTACCATGTCGTGTTTCTTCGTGTGAACGTTCAGGTGATCCTCGTTTGTGAACGTCATGCCGCAATTCGGCATGACACACGCAAAAGGCAACTCTGGTTCCACCATAGTTATTTACAAATTTCCACCACTAAGTTCGATGTTTATTTACTTTTAGCTGAAGAAGCTAGGAAAGGAGCTTATATCCTTATTTATATCGGTTTTTAACGTCATTGTTCATTTAGTAAATATTTATTGCTTTTAAAAAGTGGACAACTTAAAATTAACTTAAATAAACTGAATCTGATTTTACAATGGTTCTCGTTGATTTTTGACAGTATTGACAGATGACTGACGTTTGGTTTGAAGCGCCTGGGATATTAGAGCCACGGATTAAACCACTGCGAAAAGATATGATATACAGATGTCTACTGGTCGACTGTAAGGACTTTCAGGGATGAAAGAGGGCTTTGAAAATTTTAAACCATATTTAGTATTATACAAAGTCTTATGGTTTTTGAGATATTGCTTCGTTTTAATTAATTTTTATTGTATTTTTCCTTATGACCATACAGAAAAGAAATTAAAATAAAATTTGTTACCACCAATAATTGGAAAAGTTTTGAAGCTTATTTTAATGTTTTCATCTATTTTACTTTTTCTAATCGCTTTCGGTGTCAAAGCCACTTTTTTCCCATGTTAAAGGAATTAGAATAAAATTTTAATTTTTGTTGGACTTTGTAATTTGTGTAACCGCTTACTTAAAAAGCAATACTTACTTACCCAAACTTAAAAATGAGTTTCCTTATTATAAACTTTGCCGTTAAAAAAAACCCGGTTACTTTGAAAAAATATAGCACCTAATAATTACGCGTATACAAATTTTGAAAAGTGGTTAACAACATTAAAATAAGCGTAAAAATATCCTTAGTTCATAGTTACTCCCAAAATTACGAAATAAAAATTAAAATAACAAGTTTTATTTGAGTTTTTTCGGTATAAGGAAAAATTACAAAACATTAAATTAAAACGGGCAATATCTCAAAAACCTACTTTGACTTTGCTTTGGGACTTTGTATGTATAATAGTAAATATTATTATTATTTTATATTAGACAGGCAGTTAACACTGATATGTCTAAATCACTGTACACTAAACAAAAAGTCACGCTATTTTGGAAAGTTTGTCAAACTTATTTTTGAACTGGTTGAAACTTTTAGAGTTCACAACGTCAGAGGGTAATTTGTTCCACATTTTTATTATAAGGTTCGCTATAAAGTTTTTAATTGTTTTTATATGGTTAAAAAAATTCAAAGTAACCTCCTCTACTACCCCTGAAAGTCTTTACACTCGATCACCAAACACTCTGTATGTTACACAAACAAACTAATTTATTATGATTCTTAAACTTAGAATTATGACATTTTCTAATTTTGTGCACCTAAACACTAAGTATTTACAGTACTCTTAAGTATTTTCGGAATTAGGTAATATAAAACGGTGTTCTTTTATAACCGTCGAATTCTCCTCTCACACTGTGAATATATTAAGTTGCAAAAAATACGTATCGCTTTGAGCATTCGAATACTTATCAAAATCATCACCGGAATTCAATTTAAAGTTTTTAGTCATTTTAAAAACAAAAATATGCTGTTAAGTTGACAAATATTGCAGATGATGCCAGCAAAAAGCAGCTTAGCACTTTTTTAATGAAAGAATAAATATGAAATATTAAATGTTTGAGGGTTCCGTGATCATTTTGTCTAGGATTGGGATTTAATACTTTGGATGGTCTATGACAGTAATTTATTAGCAACAATTAGGTACCCTAAAAATAAACAGCAATAAAATAAAGAGTATTATTATCAAACAATAACAAACAAACAAACAAAAATTGCATTATTTCCATTATGTGTTAATTTTATAGTTAAGGTGCGCGACTAATCATTTATAAATAGGATTAGGATCTCGAGGTTTTAGATCTTTACGATTTTGAATTGAAAAGGAATTTGGCATTGTTCAAGCTTTTGGCCCCACTGGTGAAGTACGAAGTGTATTTTTCTGGGGTGTAGCCGTGAATTTTAACGTGGTGAGGTTGGTATGCGCCTCCTTCTTGGACTAGGCTTCTATCATAGACCGGGTGTGAGGTTGATCTCTTCTTCCGCGGTGACTCTTGCATCTGCTGGGCTGGGTAGGGGTCTACGTAACGCCTGCCAATAATATCGGTGCCATCCGCTGTCAAGAATATCGTTGGCTATTATTAAATCATTTATCATATTTTATAAATAAAATACTACGTGTAGTAAAAAAGCAATTAGATTTTTATGCGATATTAATGTTTTTTTTCTACAGTGACACTTTAAGATAACTAGTAGTCTAAGATACGGGGTGCACTAGTAGTCCTAGTTTAAACAAAATGTATCTGCATGCTAGGCTTAACAATAGTTAGTAATACGCATGCTAATTCATTAATGCTTTAAGTTTATTTTATACCTATCAGTATATTTTTAAAATTTTATTTAACCTCTGAATGTATTAAATACAATTTTATTTTAACTTCTTTTTTTGAAAATTAAGTTATTTTATTTGATTTTGATGACGTATTGATTTTTAAGCACGAAAATGCGCCTCAGTACTTAATTTTACGTACATTCAGACAATCGTGCAAGATAAAATAAAAAAATTAGGCGCGTTTTCGTGGATTAATAATACAAAAAAGCAAAAAAGAGTTCGAAAATTCATTTTTAGGTGCCTGCTGGTTGGCCTGGTGATTCAGCTACAGTAATAGGATATAATAATATAGCCTAAATACTCCGATTAGTGTGCCATTCTTTTTCCTAAACTCCGTTTTTCCATCTCCACACAAGATGTCAAATAAAAGAGTGCAGAAACAACACACTTTAGTGTTTACAGACATTGAAAATGTGCAAAATGTGCATGTGTATTTATCTATACTTTTTCTCTTTGTGTGTGTGCATTTGCATCATTACACCGATCAGTGCCGGAACATGCCAGAGCGGAACCTGTGGTAAATGCGAACAAGAAGCCCCAAATTCGCACCGCCGACTTCCAGGCGCGGGTCCGTAGAATTTGCTTCCTTTGGCTAATAGTAAATCGGCACTGACACAGATTTCGAATAATTAAAAGATATTATCACCCTTTGACGCTCACGATATTATTTTATCTTTAAGTCTCGCCAATGGCTAATAATACCTAAATAGGCTTGCCTGCGCCTCTGCTGTTAAACATGCCAGGTGCAGGTTGACCTTGGGCTTCACCTCCAACAGTGTTCTGGGGGATGCCCCCCATTCCCACTACCGCTGGGTTAGGCTCGTTCTGTTGTCCTTTCCAAGGCCTGAAAAATTGCATTTTCTTGTAAAATGTGAAGACATATTAACCCCTTACAATCATCATCATGGCACATCCGAAACGCTGAATCTAGCTTCCGCTTTCTTGTAAGTTTACCGTAGAGATCAGTCAGATTATTTTCTTAACAACTCGCCTCACAATTAATTCACAAATGATCAACCAGATAGCTAAACTTGTGCCGACAGAGTGAATAATTCACATAGAATAATTAAACATTGAAGTCCGTGTATTTTTATTTAGGGTCCCAGGTATCGTTAACGAAGTAGCTAAGCCAAAATAGTGGGCAGCTGACATTTACTTTCTTATGAGCGTGAGTTGCCCAACTTAAGCTTGCAGATTAATAATTCCTCAACAAATTGTCTTGAGAGGCGAATTATTAAAATAATTTCACAGAATCAAAATTTTAGGAACAAAATTGTAACTTCTACTTAACTAAAGTGATAAGGTTATAAGATGCGTACTTATCAGGGAAGAGTTCTCCGGGCTGTCCTCGGGTCTGGACAATTCTTTCACCGTTCACCTCGACGACGCATCTTAGACGAGCACAGCAAGTTGGGAACTCTGTAATAATGATACAAATTAAATTTTGCCCGCGAATTTAACCGCGTTAAACTCGAGATCTATGCGTAGGTCTCCGGGCTATAACCTGTCTCTAACCATAATAACCTCGATTGATTGAGAGTGATTAGACGAAGAATGTTAAACACAAAACAAGCTCTCGCGTTTACCGTTTATCGTTTTTCCTCGGGTACTCTCCATTCGTCTGTCCTACCTTTAATCAGATGGTTTTTTTTGTACCGTGATAGATAGACGGCTGTTTTTTTTACAGAATACCTATGCGTTATAACGATACATTTTATAAATAATATAAAAAAATCTAAAAGTAAAATAATTAGAGAGGTCCTCATAAAAGAAACGTCGTTTTTGGTTTTATTCTATCGTAAAAACGGTAATACTTATAATATATATAAACTTGGTGTGATTACTGGGCAAACAGTAAAAAAATCTAAAGTTTTTGGTATAGCTAAAACTTGGTGTACTTAAAAGGAGGTTTCAACCCCATCTTATGAATGTAATATACCCTTTAATGATGGAATAAAAAAAATCATTTTTTTTCATAGCAAAAAATAAGCTTGACGTGGTTACAAGTGGAACTACAATATTCTTAAGGGGCATCCACCACATTAAGCAGCAGTTTTGGGGAAAAATTACATTATGCCCGCAAATTCACTCCCCGTCCTAATTTTTTTCTAAATATTTTAACACGAAACGTGTTCCCTACTAATATTATAAATGCGAAAGTAACTCTGTCTGTCTTTTACCTCTGTACGCTTAAAAGCTGAACTGATTTAGATGAAATTTGCTATGGAGATAGTTTGAGTCCCGGAGAAGGACATAGAATAGTTTTTATCCCGTAAAATTGTATAGTTCCCGTGGTATATATATGACAAACGACTTCAACACGGACGGAGTCGGGGGAAAAAGCTAGTAAAATATATTTGCTACTTACCAACATTCTCATCTTCAATATACTCATGACATTCCAAGGCATTTTCGGGTATTTTGGGTTTTCGACACCTAAAAATAACAAAGATTACTCAGGGCATAGAAACTCAAATAAATAATAATGAATTGTTGTAGTGATTAAAACACAGAAACCGAATATCTTACCCAACTGCAGCTATAAAATATTTGCCGTCTCTTATTTCACATCTGTAGCGGTGGCAAGTGTAATGGTCCGACCATTCCTGCCATGGCTGGTAGCCTTTTCTTGAATATTTATCGACGCAGGCCTGATCTAATAAAAGATTGACAAAAGACAGACCACACTTAAAAATACTGACGAAGGCATATTTATGATGCAATGGGCTTAAAATTTAAAATTGGGAAGGAACAAATATTAAATTTATATACTTACAACTGACATCTTCAGCAAAAATGGCTGGTAAAACCATGTACGTTAAAAATAACAGCCCACCGAACTGCATCTTAACTTTGTGCAAGTCACCTAAAATTTAATTAAAAGACGATCAAAAATCTTTACTTCCAATACCACTACTTGGTAGAAACACCACAGCTTACTGAGTCACTTTCGGATTCAGCGGACTACTAATACTTTTCCGCGAATCAGTATTTATAAAACAAACGGATGTCTGATACATGACACACGGAGGAGAAAAGTTGTTCAGTGTTTTGTGAAAATTCGAAGACTTCCTCGAAAAATTTAAACAAACAACGCCTCTTCCTGAATTACAATCCGTGAGATTATTTTTAAATTTAAGTACATGATTACGAATTTGAAGAAGCAAGTTGATAATAGGTAACTAATTGTAAAAAAGTGCGGTGCACTATTCAGACAGTATTTTATTCAAATACTATCCCAATTTTTTAATTCAAATCAATTATTATTATTACCATGTACAGATAAAATAGACATACCTAAAGCCTTATTTATTAAAACACTGTAACTTTACATACTTATTTTTTACTTGTGTTGCAGCCATTGTGAAAACATAGGTACTTCAGAAGAGGTAAGATACTGGTTCTTGTATAAAACATTTATTTTTACAATGTTTCCTCTTAGATATTTTTCAAAACACGCTTTATAGCAGCGGCTTTATCTGATCCATCATAATATTCTAGACCCCGGGTAATGATACCTAATAAAACAAATTTAATTCACAACTACTAATCTCCATTAATTTTGTTTAGTATAACGACGACAATTAGTGGAACTTTTGTGATTTTATAACAAGTAAATTTAAACACAAGTGTCTGGTTAACGTTTTTTTAAAGACTTCCAAAAGCGGAAACTAAGTAAGGTCAACAATTTTAGGGCTGAAATGAAAATTAAATATAATATACACCTACTTTTACTTACCCATATTGAAGTTACAGAGTGATCCACAGTCTACGAACAAATGAAGAACTGTGAAAGAACATAACAAACGTAAATCATTATTTGTTTCCAATTTTAAATCGACCCTTCTCTGAAATGGCTATTGTCTTGGATTCACATTCAGAGTTTCTCTGAATCGATTGATTGGGACTCTACACCACCGTATCAATGAAATACCGACTTTTACAATAGAAACTTGTCTTCCTTTTATTAAATAAATATGATTTAGGTAATTTGAAAGAACTGAGAAATGTAGGTACCATTCGTATAGGTTGAGATGCTGAATCTTAAAATATAGTAATTAAAATGAAGTATTAAAAAATCTTCTATTTCTATTTTAATCCGTTCTTTACGGTACCCTAATTTTTGTGTGTCATTCTCAAAACTCTCGTAGTACTCTAGCGCTTTTATCGATAACCCAAACAGCTCGTATTTAATCTGTTTTTTTTTTAACCACTTGCTTACCAAATGTCAAGCTAAAGCGAATCAATTCAGTTCAATTCAATTCAATTCGATAATAAAGGCATAATTTTATGTTTTAAATTGTATTGTGATTTATGTTGTTCTCGATATTATACTGAAGTGTACAATATTCCCAGGAGATTAGAAGAACGCAAATGAGGTAAGTTTTTGACTTATATATTTTGTTTTAGTCAATGCAAATTATTGTTGATTCTTTTTAGGGGTGTATTTTTTATTATCATAATCTCGATTAGTTCGCATATATTTACCTTCGTAGAATGTTTTACGTGTTTTCGTCTGAAATAAGTGTAATTTAAAATGCTCCTTAAACGTTAATATATTTAAATAAAAATCAACATCTCTGAATAGTTTTTGTTCTACCCTCATTGTGATTTTCATAAAATAGGTCTGGATTATTTTTAGAAAACTGTAGATATACGGTAAGTGTGTATCATTCAACTCTTTGTCTTTTCTTAATAAAGTACAGACAATTTAAAGTTGTATTATTGCCTTGTAAGTTCACCAATTGATAGGGTGACTCAAATCAATGCCACCTGAAGGAGATATACCCCAGATATTGAAGATAGCAAATTTTACTGAAAAAAAACATGCTTTTATTTTTAGAAATAAGAACAACTGTATTTGTATTTTTATGATACCAATTGATTGGGTCAATCCTAAGGAACAAATCTATCTAATAAATTTAATATTACATGTAAAATTTGAGAAAGACCATGAAGTTTAACAATAATGAATTAATTTAATGGGACAAGACGAAGCACTAGGAATTGAAAATACTAATATAATTTATAATGTAGTGTAATCTATAATATAATGCAGTTTTTCTTATTTCTAAAAATAAAGGAATGTTTCCTTTCAGTAAAATTTGCTATCTTCAATATCTAGGGTACTTCTTCAGTATAGTTTTTATTTAAATAGTAAATTAAAAGTTATTTTCACACCAAGGTGCTACGTGATTTTTGTTACTTATATCACAATTAAAATAAGAGTACTTACCTCAAGAAAATAAACCCTAATGGAATAAAAAGCTGCTACTGGCGTCTAGTATATCGCACAGGAGCCTCTTGTTTCTCCAAAATATGTTTGGTTGAATGTATCACTTCCCAAAAAGCTATTTGTATTATATTTGTTTTATTTTCAGGATACCAAAAAAGCTATTTAGATTGGTTAGGTTAGAGTTGTGAGCGCCATACATTTTTGGCAAATGAAAATTTGGGAAACAATGACCACACATATTTTGGCCAAACGGCAGAGACTTATATCGCACCCTTAAAAAAACCCTTGTAAAATACACCTTACTGAATTACTTTGTAAGGGCCATTTTGCTCTTTCTTGAATTTGTTAGGTACGCGGTATTGCAGTTTCACTGCCGCCATGCCACTCTCACGTTTTTGACGAATCATATGACACCCTATTTATTGAAATCGTTCTAGTAATTTAGGAGCTAAGAGTGAAAAATCCATATTTTGATCATATTATGTTATTCGCAAAACATCTCTTACACTTAATTATCAATTTATTTTTTATCCTATAGAGGCTGCGGGTTCGAACCCCAGTGATGGACAGGTTTTTTTTTTTGGGTAAATCTTTTTTTTTGTATAGAAATTTATGAAAATTCGGTTTTGACCCGAGCAATCGGTCTCAGGTATTTAACTTAATTCATATCGTTTATCTGCGTTCCCTCAAAAACAGTGTAATTATAGCCTGTACCAAATTTCACATTGATTGTTTCAGACGTCAAATCGTATAGGTAAATGGAACAAACATACATTATCGCACTTATAATATTAAAGTCAGGATTATTTACGGCAAACCATTTTAAAACTGCTCCATTAGAAGCGTGTGCTAAATTTCACCAGTACAATGTCATTGTTCAACTTTCCCTTCCCATAACTTTTTGTTCTCATTTGCATGACCGTGTGGCTAGTAATCAACAAATAGTTGTGAGAATTACACACAATAGCTAACTCTACAGAAAAGTGATGACATGCCATTTCTAAAGTCTTTACAAATGTAAAAAGTTATACTTCTCATTGTGTAAAGGATCACCTTTGGTTTCTATACAATTTTTTCCTAATGTTTTTGCCACTACTACTCCGCGGGGAGTAGCTCTCAATAGATCGTCGGTAGTGCAGGTAGTATGACATAGAGGGCACTGCATCATATGGCGTCGCTTGATGTGCTGCGCAGACGCATTCGGACCTTGAGTAGGAAACCCCATTTGAGATTGTCCTTAGATCGGCCAACTCCAGCTCCGCGACGGTTGAGGGCTCGCCAGGTGGTCCATGGTTCGGTTGCTCCTGGGGGAAGGTGCTCCTTTGGGGCCAGAAATTGTTTTGCCCCGTTGAGCCATTTGTTCCATGCAGTAGTAAAACGTTATACGAAGACTACACACGGAGCTAGCGGTCCCGGGTTTGACTCCCGGCAAGTGGAAATATTTGTATGATGAACGCGAGTTATAATGTTTGTATTTAAATGGGAAATATAATTTATTCCCGACGGTCTTTACCCGACAGCGCGAAGCAAAAAGAAGGGTAATGAGGTTAAACAGTACTCAATACTTTATTGCAATTCATAATGTAACTACAGGATGGAAAATAATTAATTTATGTGCATTATGAACCCTAAGGTCGCCGTCAATAGAACTTGGAAAAGATGTAAACAAATTAGTAGTGTTTGACACATAACCTCAAATATTAAATCTTAAACTTAATATGAAAATAATGATCTAGTGTATAAATCATTGCAAAGACCTCACTTGATCCCATAGTGAAAGTTGGTCAGTATGACTTACTGATTTAACCCCCAAAATGTTTAAGACGAATAAAAAAACATCCTGTATAAAAATTGTAAGGGTGCATTATAAATAAATCATACTCGTATTAGACACCAGTCGGATTTTAGTTTTTGAGGCTAGGTTCAGTTATTCCGACGCTACATACGAATTAAGATTACCGGATACACACAATATAATAAAAATAAAACACAATATTACACACAAATCGTTTAGTTTTTTCGTTTTATTTATTAAACGCCCCTAAAACTATTCACATATTTAATCTACAAAGATAACCTCCTCAATTCCTTACAGCACCCCTCGTTCCTGGCTGAATGAAGACATCAACTCCCAATCCTCGGAAGAGAAGATGGACACCTCCGAGTCCCTGCGCAGCCGGCAGCTCACCCTCAGCTCCAACTCTTCAGAATACGAGGACCCCGACCAGAGCCTCAACGGGACCCTCGAAGTCCTGCGTCTCCAAAGCCCAAAACTAGAAACTGCAGAATTGAATTCTAGTTTGATAACAAATATGAATAACCTTCAAATAACATCACCGGACAGACCAAACCAGTTCACAGTTAGTCCAAAGTTCAGTTCAACTTTAATATCAACCACTAATCATCCTCTGATGGGTCTACCTAGTCCAGATGAGAACTACCCAGATTTGATACCGAAGAAGCATCCAGATGACAAAGATTTGAGTTTGTCGAGTATAGAGGAAGACAGGGTGAATGAAACAAATGGATACTTTTACAGCCCACAGTGTAATACAAGCAAGAATAACCTGTATTTTAATGAAAATTTCACAACTGCTGAGAATCATTTTTTAAGTGCTTCAGATGTTACTAGCCCTCCTGATGTGACGAGAGGGATCGAGAAGAGGAAGAGGCTTGATAAGGAGCCCCGGGGGGAGCTCAAGAGCGAGAGCTTGAACAGGTTGGAGGTGGTCAAGATTGGCAGCCAGAGCACCCCGAAGAGGAACGAGGCTTTGGATATTTCGGAGGCTGAAGAGTTCCATACAGGGGTAAGTTGTACATCCTACGAATATTATAAATGTGAAAGTTTGTTTGTGTGTCAATCACGCCTAAATGGCTGAACGGATTTGCATGAAATTTGGCAGATAGTCCTTATTCTGAATTGTCATATAATGATAAGTGTAAAAGAGCGCGCATGTGGCCAATTAACTGAATAAATATTTTGAATTCGTACCGGCACGTTGGAGAGTTATACTCAATTCTCAATAATTTATTGCATACATAATGTTTTACATAGATCTTACTTGCTACGCGGATGTAGTCGCGGGCAAAGACTATAATAATGATAATAAATACACTCGGCGGCAAAAATATCCGCCCGTCTTTTGCTCCTACAAGTATTAACAAATGTTACTTCTTAAACCAGACAGTAACGTCAAGATTGCTTCGCGCAAAATGCAATAATTTACTGTGAACAGGTGATTTACGGATTTTTTGGGCTTCTTTAGGAGAAATTACGCACCATTGAAAGGATTTTTATACGCAATTTTAGACCTAAGGTAATTAGCTGCAAAATACTACAAACCTCATTCAAATTGGCTAAGTATTCTTGACGCTACTGTCTGGTTTAAGAAGTAACATTTGTTAACACTTGTATGAGCCAAAGACGTGTGGGCGGATATTTATGCCGCTTAGTGTAGTTTCTGTACTCGCATACTATGACCGCTTAAAATTGATTTTGTTAACGAACGAATGATACGCTAGTAACACTAATGTAACATTATAGCATTTTGAGAAAGAAAGAATAAAAATATTCAGAATTTTTTATTCGTATCGCTATCGCTTTCGCTATCACATCGTAACGCTAATAACGGAAATGAGTTATTATCCCAATGTTTATGTAATGTTATCACGACTGTTTTATTAATTATTAATTATGAATGTGTGAATTCAGCACTGGAACTGACGATGTTTGGAATAGAATAGAACAACGTCACAGTCACACCAGCGTGGGGGTACAGAGGGGGGAGAGAGACACAATAACATCTTAAGTTAGTTGATATTCGTGTCACCTAGCACGGTCACTTTTTTACCAAGGTGTTTTGAGGTAACTTGATACAAAAGCTGGGGTCTTGCTGCTGTAAAACCAGAGGAAGTAGACGAAAGTCAGTCCTGTCCTTGTTTTCATTTGCTATCTCTATTTTCAGTTGTGATACTAGGCTGCTAGGCTACGCTTCGTTTCTAACATCGCCGCTTTTACTTCAAAAGATTTTATTTACTGTGGCATACATAACTATTGTGGGATAACATAGGTCCATAATTATACGTGTTTGTTGACTATTGACCGCGTTGGTCCATATTCCAACTGTCCTAATACTTTTTTGTCCTAAAACTTTTTGACCGCCGTAGTCTGATATACAGGGTGTCCCGCGATAAACTGCACATACGAATAAGGGTGAAATTAAGAGTGATTTCATCACGAAAAAAAAAAATTAACAATTTTTTTTTAATTTTCATAGAGTTTACGATATTTATTACCCCATACAATTTCCTTTTTCTTTTATTTTTCCGTGATAAAATCACATGTAGTTTCACTCTGTGCACTTTATCGCGGGACACCCGGTATAAGACACCACACCAAAGCTAATGTCAACCTTCCTCAAATACACTTAGGTCTATTTTACGCTGTCAACCATGACGACTAGCCGTCAATGGTGTTCAAAAGGTTAATAATAAATGTTGCTAGCGACCCTCCCCGGCTTTGTACAAGTAGCGCTTTGCATCATCTTTCATAATGCGTACTGCAAAGGAGTGGAATGCGCTTCCGGCGTCTGTATTTCCGAGTGCATACAATCTGAACCTATTTAAAGCTAGGGTGAATAGGCATCTTCTGGGTGAGCTCGCTACATCGTAGACTGAATCTTCGTCCTCCAAGGGCGGGAGTTGGTCAAGAGCAAACCCATTATCAATAAAAAAAAAAAAAAGTAGAACCCATCATAGGTTAAGCCCTTCCTAGATAATCTCTCTTTATATTAACCGTATGAAAATCAGTACAGTAGTTACTGAGATTAGACCGGACAAACGCAAGCGCGGGGACTTTAATATATAATATACGAGTATAGTGATAAATGTACAATTGCCGCCTTCACAATCGTCCGGTAAAGCATCTGACAGATCAATTTACCTCCCTTTCTTACACTTCGAAATATACAAGGGGAGAACTTTAACTGGCTGATAGATTGACTCGTCTCGTGTTTGTTTATTAGGTCGCCGAATGGTGCGACTCGCCGTCCCAACTGCGCGCGATGCCCAACTTCGATCTACCTATCGAATTGAAGACGACCGCGCCAGTGAACAACGTAAGTCTTCATTTATGAATTTATAACGCCCCGTGAAACCTTCCTTCTCTTTGCGGCCGGTCCCTCATTGCTGAGGATTGTGGTCACGGGACCATCTATTACTTCACAGTTTGGTCACCGTGTGTCTGTCCGTCTGTCTGATGTTTTGGCGCTGCAAATGAAACAGGAAAATTACATTTTAGTATATTTTAGTACTATTGAAGAAGCTGCTGTTGATATAGTAAATTTCAACCACTCTCACTTGAATACGTTTCTGCGACAAGGTACCTCGCATACATATAAAGCAAAGGTACGAAGTTATTGTATTGTAATACAATAACTCTTTGAACACCACATACAGCAAGGACAAGAAATACAACAAGAAAGAGAAATGTTACATAGTGAGTCAACAGGCGGTCTTATCGCTAAATAGCGATCTCTTCCGGACAACCTTATAAAGAAGAGAAGATTAAAAATAAATATCATGAATGAAATCAATAACAAAATATACATAAACAAATAGATATAAACATAAATAAACTTAAACAATAAATATATACATAAATAAATACAAAGGTACTAATGTACAAAGAGCAATACTCAGGGAAAATGATAACAATGTCAGCCACAGCAATAAATGGAACAGAAATAGGAGAAACAAATAAGGGAAGGAAGACACTAAAAAAAGGTGTTTTTTATTTATAATATCGGATAAGGTATCATTGGATAGCTCTTAAAAACTTAAATAGTAGATTGTACAACAAGTGCATAAAACGTACTGTTTCGGATGGAAACAAGGAGATGATTAAAACTTTGGATAATTATGAGACTTGATTTTAATTATAAAAAAAGCTCAATTAGTACATGTTCTCAGTTGGAAGGTGAAAAGGCAAGTGTTCGTGAAGGTATGAGTAGCTGATGATGTGGGAGTGTGACGTATGTAAGGCGTGTGGGAGTGTGATTGGTTGTTTGGGATATGTCGCGATATTTCTGCGTTCGGATTGGTGTGAGAGAATACAATGCAAATTGAAGCTAATTTATATAATACTAAGACTTAAATTCTAAAGTAAAATAAACTGTGAACGTTAGGCGCGAACACGTACCATTTTACGCGAGACGTTCCATCCAAGCGAGCTTGCGAGCGAGGATGGATATAAAGTCGAGTGTTAAATGGGTTTTATGGACGAGTTGTACACTGTACTTTTCACTTCGATTGCGAGGAAATGAAACAGCAACATAATAAAAATAAAATAATAAATAAAGACCCGGGTGAACCTAATTGGGCGTCTGGCTGGGACCGCGTGGGGTGCCCGTGCCGATGTCCTGCGAACTTCCGCGCTGGCCCTGGTGTACTCCACTGCGGAGTACTGCGCTCCGGTCTGGTACCGAAGTGTTCACACCCACAAGGTTGACGTACAACTCAACCGAGTCATGCGCATCATCACGGGCACCTTGCGCCCGACACCAACCCCGTGGCTCCCCGTGCTAGCAAATATCGCCCCACCGCACCTGAGGCGCTCGCAAGCCGCGGCGGCTGAATGGAGCAAAGCGGTCAACACCAGATTCCCTCATAGGTTGCCAATCACCAGGACCCTAGGTAAAAACATACTGGAGCGACTCCCCTCGCGCAGGCCTTTCTGGTCCGATCCCGACATTTGCCAACGCTTCCACTTGCGCACCTCCTGGACAGCTGACTGGGAGTCCCAGGAGTGTTCTGCGGGTGGACTGGTGGGAGATCCGACTGCCCGACTGCCTGGCTTCAAGGCCAGCCGTAAAAACTGGACGACGGTAAACCGCATCCGCACGGGGGTCGCCCGTTGCAACTACTGTCTGCACAAGTGGGGGCTTAAAGATTCGCCGGTATGTGACTGTGGCGCTCCACAGCAAACAGCGTACCACATCGTGGAAGAGTGCCCAAACCGACGTTTTGCTGGTGGTATTGTGGAGCTCAGCGAGTGTTCTGAGGCGGCTGTGGACTGGCTGCAAAATTTAGATTTAGCCTTATAATTAACGCAGGATAGTTTTCCCCGGCCGTACGATAATAATAATAATAATAATAATAATAAATGCGACGAAATAAAAATTATAAATTTATTTCATGAAGCTTAATTGTGTACTTTGACTGTTGGTATCCTTGCCTTGGTCTTAGAACACTAACGAAACGAAATAAAATAAATAGTTTATTCTATGAAGTTAAAGTTGTTCGTGTGGCTGTTGTTGGACCGATTGCCTAGGTCTTCGACAAAGATTTTACTTTATGCTCTAGAGCATAAGAAGCGACTTTATGTCGCCTACGCTTGACATAGACGAACTTTTAGAGCATGAGAAGTGAAAAAGCATTATGTGTACAGTGTATGCTATTATCAGTTTTTTGATTTGAGGGACCGATTGGGAAATATTGAACTCGAAGTGTCAATTTAGAGTTGCGTGTCCCCACCCGAATTGAATAGAAAATGATCTCTCATTTATGGTATTTGGATATCGTATTTTGTATTTGTATTAATGGTGATGAAACCTTTAAAAGAACATTAGGCCGTTAGAATAAAAAAATCTCCTGCCTTTTTTTAATGACGAGACATATTTAATTTATCTGTCTCCTTGTCCCCAGGACCTGGACTCCCCGGACGTCGTATCCTCGTCGACCCAGGAGGACCAGTCCTCGTACCAGGCGCTCCTAGACCCTCACACCGGCAGCGTGGCGCTGCGGCACACCCGGCACTCCACCAGCGCGCCGCGCCGCAGGATACAACTGGTATGTGCCACTAACTTAACCGAGTTGAAAAACCCACGACGAAATCGGGAACTTCACTTTCAGAGATCATACCAAGACTTACAGATGTAGTGCAAAATGATTTCCCTTCGTACTTTATCGGAAAAGTTCGTATTTATCGTGCTCTCTCAATTAGCTTCAGTACCCATCTTACAGCCGTAGGAGTAAGTCGCATCAGCAGACCAATATATATACATTCAGTCAACAAAGTATCGGGAATGGATGATTTGTTTATGGTTCCAAATTCAAATTTTTGTTTTTTTTGTTGTTGTTAGATTGGCACAACTGTTTTCTATTTTGGCGCGGAGTTTGAGTTGCATCTGTTATTTATATTAAATACAGTGCTGTTTTTAGTTATATCATATCTAGTGTGTATTGCGAATTTCATAATGGACAAAAACATTGAACAAAGAGTTTGTCTTAAATTTTGCATCGCCAATGGAATTTCGTGTTCGGAGTCACTGAAAATGTTACAGAAGGCTTACGGTGATTCGACTTTATCAAAAACACGTGTTTATGAGTGGTACAAAGCGTTCAAAAGCGGTCGAGATGTGATGGAAGATTTGCCTCGCTCTGGTAGGCCATCAACGTCTGCAACTGAAGTTAACATCGCAAAAGTGAAGGAAATAGTGACTGAAAATCCTCATTCAACTTTGAGAGAGATAGCCGCCGAACTTTCTGTATCTCACGAGTCGATCCGTACTATTTTAACTAATCATTTGGGTATGAAACATGTTACCGCTCGGCTAGTCCCAAAAGACCTGAATTTTCTCCAAAAACTCAATCGCATGAGAGTCGCTGAGGACATGCTAGAACGAGTCAATTCCGACCCAACATTCATGAAACGCATTGTTACTGGTGACGAGACGTGGGTTTACGAGTTTGACATGCAAACTAGTCAACAAGCTTCGGAGTGGCGCTTCGTGGCACCCGTTTTCAATCGGTAGAAGACATAAAGGAGAATTCGCGCCGAGAACTGAATTCAATTCCGGAAACAGCGTTTAAAAAATGTTTTGATGATTGGATTATTCGTTGGCGTAAGTGTATCGTTTCTGAAGGAGCATACTTTGAAGGTGATAAAATAAATTTGGATGATTAACAAACAGTTTGTGTATTATTGATCTTTTCCCGGTACTTTCTTGACAGAGTAGTATATATAGAGTGGATAACACGCAATTCAAATATTCGCTACAGTTTTGATTATATTTACAGTTTACTTATAAAAAGGTTGTATTACCATGCCGAAACCTCGAAAACGGTTATTTTGCTGCATTTTATTCTAACGTAAGGAGAGTGTTTCGTTTACGAATGACAATAAAAGTACTACTTACCTATGAGTGTATTTCTAAGTTTCTTAAGGTGGTTTTCTCATCTCTATATTATACATTGCCATATGCTGTCATTTTTCATTTTGACATTTGACACTAAAAAATAAAGTTCCATATTAATGGATATGAAAACGTCACTCATTTAATACAATAATTGATTGACAGTTCGGGTGCCATCGTATTCCGATTGAGATCCGAGTTTTCCCGAAGGAAAACTACT
The DNA here is from genome assembly GCA_963241965.1 of Tortrix viridana. Classification (NCBI taxonomy): domain Eukaryota; kingdom Metazoa; phylum Arthropoda; class Insecta; order Lepidoptera; family Tortricidae; genus Tortrix; species Tortrix viridana. Next base: position 6,990,171 of record OY725200.1, read on the forward strand.
GCACTACATCTGTACAGCCGCACTCAGAGACGTCAATTGTCATTTTTAAGTGTCATTATACAAGGTGGGCCAAAAGAAATCACCCTATTGGAAGATGCTCTCATTTTTGCAAATGGTCGCCAATGTCAAATCTGTTTTGACATTTGTGGACTTGACAGATGCAAAATACAAGTGAACAAGCCATGGAGCGATACACTCCCCAAGAACGCGGAATAATCGTGTCTATTTTTTTGCGTAACAATTCAAAAAAAGAGAGTCAAACAACATCGGATGACTTCTTTTGGCCCACCTTGTAGTTGCTGCTGTCACCTTCTTTGCTATAGCAATAGAATACGACGCAGCAACTTTAATGAAACTTAAAAATTAATTGACGTCTCTGAGTGCGGCTGTTAACGGATTTTCATCAAACCAAGCTAAGGACACTCGATTAATGCCCGGTTCCTATATTCAAACCGCGGATAGATAAGGTTGCTCCAAATTTAAATTTGACACATGTTGTATGTCAGCAAATGTCAAATTTTAACTCGAGGTATCCTTATCTATCCGCGGTTTGAATATAGAACCCGGGCATAAGTCAGTTTTCTAACAAAAAAAAGCCGGTCAAGTGCGAGTCGGACTCGACGATCAAAAATGTGTTAATAAGCAAAGAGCGGACTCCAAATAAAGTAAAAATACATTTTCAAATTATTTAAGTTTTCAGGATTCCCAAAGGTCCTAAAGTAGCCCAGCCTGCATAGGTATTTTTGCTAAACCTGCATAGTTATTTCAGTTGGAATCCTGTTTACGAAAAAACTATACATTTGTCAGAATGTTAACGACCAACTAACTGGCGACTGATAAATATCAGGGACAATCGCACACAAATTGACCTAGTCCCAAACTAAGCTCTAGGCTTGTACTATGGGTACCAGGCAACGATATACATACGTATATATAGAAAACATTCATGACTCAGGAACAAATACTCGCGCTCAACACACAAATATTTGCCCATACCGGGGTTCGAACCCGGGACCGCTAGCTTCGTAGCCAGGGTCACTACCAACTAGGCTAACCGCGTCGTCAAACGTCGTCGACTAGTTGACGCACACTTATAATTTCTATATAGCCCATGACACTCGCACGTTTTTGACGAATCATATGACTCCCCGTTTATTAAAATCGGTCCAGTAGTTTAGGAGCTAGAGTGGAACATACGATTTTCGGTCACATACATACATAGACTGTTAGACCGGTAGCACATCTCCGCCGCGAACCGCTGACGTTCCGCCACCGTTTGTCCTTTGTACGACGGGCGAAACATTAGCGAAACTGCCTGTTCTATCGCGTTAAATTGCCCATGCTTCTATCTCTTTCTCGCGGAACATCGGCGAAACCGCTCACATCTCCGCCGCGAAACCGATGCAGCGAAACCGCTGACCGAATGTGAGCGGTTTCGCCGATATTCCGCGAGAAAGAGATAGAAGCTCGGGCAATTTAACGCGATAGAACAGGCAGTTTCGCTAATGTTTCGCCCGTCATACAAAGGACAAACGGTGGCGGAACGTCAGCGGTTCCGCTGCATCGATTTCGCGGCGGAGATGTGCTACCGGTCTTAAAGTCCCCTCTTTTTGGTCACTGTTTAATGGATCTAGTTGCAGCACAATTATGTTTTTTGCCTATGTTAGCATTGTATGAGTTATGCCACTAATAATAGATCGAGATCCGATCACTTGACACCCTACCTCATAATATAACGAGATCGAAGCAATTACATTAAAAATTATCGAGACGTCGTCGAGATAAGTTTTATTGGCGAGTTGCAACTGTATTTTGTTTATAACCCCCGTCGCAAAAAAGAGTTATAAGTTTGACGTGCGTATCTGTGTGTGTATCTGTCTGTGGCATAGTAGCTCCTAAACGGATGGGCCGATTTTGATTTAATTTTTTTTATTAGAAAGGTGACTTAATCGAGAGTGTTCTTAACTTGGTTTGATAAAAATCCGTTCAGTCGTTTAAAAGTTATGAGCTCAGATAACAATTTTATTAGGTGTTTTTTAATACTTGAAATCTTCTACCGACTAAGTCCCGCCAGTGAAAATCTACGTACTCGGAGCCCGTTGAAGTTTTTGCTCATTGCTCAGAGGTTTTTTATTTACACTGATCTTTGTGGTTTTTAACTCTGTTAGGTTATGTTTTGTTATTTTAATACAATAAAGTATTTACATACGTACATATTACTGTGTATTTTTTCAGTACTTTCAAGTCTACAAAATTATCTTGTTGTTATCTTTCGGACATGCCACATATTATAAATTATTCAACTGCAAAATGTTTGATGTGATAGTAATACGAGGTATAATTATCGGCGGCCGGCTCTCAACCTATATTAATCGTACATCGTATACATTCTCCATCGACATTGTGCAACTGCCGTGGTAATTAGAACAAAGCGGTATGTTTGTGCGTTTGTTTCGCGTAAACACGTGAACACTCGATCGATTATGACTTGTGAATGTTTAGGAAAAATGCAAGGTTTTCCGTACGAAATAAGACGTGCTAAATTATTTTTTACCCTTTCGCTAAGCCAAAAGTAACATGAGATTTGTAGTCTATATATGTACAGCCGTGGCCAAAAGTATTAAGCACCCCACTTTTTCCTCTGTAACTTACAAATAAAGTATTATTTTTCAATTTCAATAATACACAAAGACGTAAAATATAATAAGTGTTTTAACATGTGCAAATCATAAGTAGATATCATTTCGAAGTAGCTATTTGCGTGTGAAAACTGAAGTTAGAAAAAGTAGCATTTTACAATAAAATTATTAATTGTATTTTTTTCCACGGAATTTCCCTTAACGTTAATAAATATGACTATTTTTTCCGATTTCTATAATAAAAGATATAAATGCCCCTTTTAAAGTTTGACTTTTATATGAAAAACGCATGGGTGCCTAATACTTTTGGCCAAGGCTGTATATACAGCAAAACCAGACCACCAGAACCACCAGACTAGACCAGACCAGACCAAAACCCAAACCAGACCAGAGTAATTATAGTCTCTAGTTATTTATTTATTTATGTATTTATTTATTATATTTAGGAAACCCAACAGTTATAACATCAACGTAAAAAAAGTATATGAAACAAAAAACCAATTATAGGATTTCACGTATAACAACAAAGTGAGAATATCAAGTTAAATTAAACTCTTAAGTGCCACGCACTTGCACCACACCTACGCAAAAAAGATATCAAACAATAGACAAAACAAAATAAAATTATACTAAAATAACAATAGCTTACTTGCAATAGACAAACAAATAATGCTGCTCAACTAAAATATTTTGACGTCAGACTTCGCCTCACAGAAGGGATTCTACAATTAAATATGTCTACATCCATATCATTATCATTGACCAAGGTAAAGATATAAGGAGGATATAAGGTATTATATAAGGTAGTCTGCGTAGTAGTCGTTTATCGGTTTTCCTTCGGGAACTACGAAATTTTCCGGGATGAAAAGAACCCTATGTGTTAATCCAGGGTATAAGCTATCTTCATTCCAAATTTAATCCAAATCCGTCCAGCCGTCGCAGCGTAACAAACTAACTCATAGGCTAGGTTTCATCCCGGAAAATTTACAAGTTCCCGAGGGAGCAGCGATAAACGAGTTCTACGCGGACGGAGTCGCGAGCAGAAGCTCTGAGGGCGGTCGCACATTGAGCCACTAGTGGCCGCCACTAAACGCGACCACTAGTGGTTCGGCAAACCACTAGACGCAGCCACCAATCGCGGCCACCGGTGGCTGAGTGGCGGCCACTAGTGGCTGCCACTATTGGCTATTGTTTATTGGAGAAGCCGGCGGCCGAGTGTGCGCGCGAGGCGAGCCACTAAACGCGGCCACTAGTAGCGAGCGCGGGCGACTACCGCAGCTTGTGGCTCAGACGCGGCCACTCGAACGCTCGGTGTGCGCCGATGCTATAGAAAAAGTATGAAAAAACTCGTCCGCAGCTTTTGGCGGCCACTAGTGGCTACGCTATGGCTGTGACTAGTGGCGGCAGCTGTGAATGTCTCCTTGTTCCAGCCTCCCGACGACGACCAGTGCAGCATCGACAGCGCGAGCGACCTGGACGCGTCGGACGAGCCCCCGGAGCCCGAGCCGCGCGCGGCGCCCGCCGGCCCCGCCAGCCCCGCCGGCCCCGCCAGCCCCGGCGACAGCCCTGCCCCACACTCCCGCAGGTAGTGACTCCACACACAGCCGCTGCACCCGACCGCACCCAACGTCGGGATACTAACGAGGCGGGTGTTTGCCTTTCGTCAGTTTTCAATCAATCAATCATCCAGCCTATATACGCCCCACTGCTGGGGCACAGGCCTCCACTCACAATGAGAGGGGTTCGGGCTATAGTTCCCACGCGGGCCCAGTGCGGATTGGGAACTTCGCACACACCGTCAAATTGCTTTGCAGGTGTGTGCAGGTATCCTCACGATGTTTTCCTTCACCGAAAAGCTCATGGTTTTACAAATTATATTTCGCACATAAATTCCGAAAAACTTAGAGGTGCGAGCCCGGGTTCGAACCCACGACCCTCTGCTTAAGAGTCGGCAGGTCAAACCATTAAGCTACCACGGCCATCGTTTAAATTCCAAAAATAAGCAATAGCTAGGCCTTTCCGTGTTATTTTCGAAAGTTTGATTTAGTGGTAGTGTAAAAATAATTCATTTTGACATAAGTCAAATAATAGCCTACTGTGCACTTCTTCAAATTGTATTGTTACGTTTTTCTTTGAGCATGCTCGTATAGATAGATACATTGTAGAAATGTAATTTTCTGATGAACTCGTTTAAATCGCATTAGGGTGAATTTCAGGGCGTTTCAACCGCCGTCACCAAATATATTGACGAAATCAATGACACTACAGCAACTCCTGATGCTGATAGAAACTACATCCCCGGTTCTGCTTCTGTTTACATCAGGAGTTGCTGGTATTCCGTCAATATATTTGGTGACACTAATGACGGCGGTTGAAACGCCCTGAAATTCACCCATTAGTGTTTACGGCGATGTGCCTCGTCAGCGCGCGGGAAAACCAGAATTGGTATTTGTTGCGCTTTCCTTAATGTAAACATGTGATATTTTAAAAACGAAACAAGATAGGGCCGCCGTGTTTATTCTCGTTGGATTTGTCTTGATAAACAGATGACTGTGCATAAACAGTACAGTCGGCAAGAGAAGTTTGTCCTTCCATTCGTCTAGTTTAACACCTGGTTATAACTTTATTACCATCATCATATCAGCCAAAACACAATGACTATGAAAATGTATGTATGTGATCACTTTATTGTAGGAAACGTAAAATCAAAATACAACGTGTACAAATTAGGGATATACATAAGCGAACTTATTCCTTAAAGTGATCTTTGGGTGATTTAGGGAATTGAGAAAATAATAATTATAATAATGTGTTTATTTATTTTTCGTAAAAACATAACGGTTCCGGCCGAAATGAGACGGAAGCAGACATTCTGTTTGTTTCGGTTTTGGCCGTAAAACTAGTTTCGGTCGGATACTAAAGAAGGAAAAGAAAATAAAGAAAGAATAGAAAATAAATGCTTTATTGGAATTGATTAAGATTCCGTAGGCTAATTAGCTAATGTTTCCGATGTTTTATGTAAGACTGTTTGTTTCTAAATAAATTAAAAAAAAAAAAATTGACAATTCGATATTAAAATAAATAAATAACAGGGGGCAATCTCACACAAATTGACCTAGTCCCAAACTAAGCTCTAGGCTTGTACTATGGGTACTAGGCAACGATATACATACTTATATAGAGAAATACATACTTAAAATATACAGAAAACATCCATGACTCGGGAACAAATACTCGCGCTCATCACACAAATATTTGCCCATACCAGGGTTCGAACCCGGGACCGCTAGCTTCGTAGGCAGGGTCACTACCAACTAGGCTAACCGCGTCGTCAAATTAGTTAGTTAGCGCGTTAGTTAGTGTGTTGTATTATGACAGATCGTCGAACACCCTGAGCGACTGCAGCGAGCCGATCCCGGAGTACTCGGCCGCCGAGGAGCGCCGCGACGCGCGCTCGTGGCTCCGCGTGCCGCGCGCCGGGCCCGCCGCCGTCTGCGACATGCAGGTCACTGTACCACACACACGCACACATAAATATACATACATACACACACACATAGTATGTGTCACATACACACACACACACACACACACACACACACGCACACGCGCACGCGCACGCGCACGCGCACGCGCACGCGCCCGCGCCCGCGCCCGCGCCCGCGCCCGCGCCCGCGCCCGCGCCCGCGCCCGCGCCCGCGCCCGCGCCCGCGCCCGCGCCCGCGCACGCGCACACGCGCACACGCGCACACGCGCACACGCGCACACGCGCACACGCGCACACGCGCACACGCGCACACGCGCACACGCGCACACGCGCACACGCGCACACGCGCACACGCGCACACGCGCACACGCGCACACGCGCACACGCGCACACGCGCACACGCGCACACGCGCACACCCGCACACACGCACACACGCACACACGCACACACGCACACACACACACACACACACACACACACACACACACACACACACATTCAGGTTACCACACTACCTACCACCATCTTACCTATAGCACGCGCGCGATTTGAGTGCAGTTGGGGTATGAGGTGGGGCGCCCCCCCGCCGTCGACACCCCTCGCCTCGCTCGCCCTGTAGTGCAGTGCTGTGCTGACCTTGATGTCGCTCGCTCGCATTCTTCACACCTGCACTCAGATCGCGCGCGTATTATACCTACTAATTTTCTATAAAGCATGTTATAATAGTTATCAGGCATATAAAAAAAATTGTCAAGTTAGCTCAAATACATTAGTTTGACGTTGCACAATCTAGTGCCAAACTTGGCACCATTATCACAACTTTTGGTGGCGCATGAGACGTTGTATTTTTTACATTTGATGGGATGTTGAGTGGCGCGCGTGCAGGTGATCGAGCCGTACAAGCGCGCCGTGTCGCACGGCGGGTACGACGCGCGCGGCGCCGCGCTCATCGTGTTCAGCGCCTGCCACCTGCCGGACCTCGCGCGCGCCGACTACCACTACTGCATGGACAACCTCTTCCTGTGAGTGCTGTATTTACATCTGGATATTATGTTGACTTGGTCTAGTTCAGATCTGAATTTAACGCGGATTTGATCTGGATTATATGTGGATTTAATGCGGATTTGATCTGGATTATATGTGGATTTGATCATCATAATCATAATCATAATCATCCTTTATTTTGTGAAACACAGGTTATTACAGGTGGTATACATTTGTGCAATTCATTAGGAATAGGCCTCTGTGATCTGCCTTACGGCGTACAAAAAAAAAGAGAAAGCAAATACAAGTACAATAATTTAGTATAACATTGACATCTGGATTATATGTGGATTTGATCTGGATTATATGTGGATTTGATCTGGATTATATGTGGATTTGATCTGGATTATATGTGGATTTGATCTGGGTTTAATGCGGACTTGATCTGGATTATGTGTGGATTTGATCTGGGTTTAATGCGGATTTGATCTGGATTATATGTGGATTTGATCTGGATTATATGTGGATTTGATCTGAATTGTATTTGGATTTGATCTGGATTATATGTGGATTTGATCTGAATTATGTGTGAATTTGATCTGAATTATGTGTGGATTTGATCTGGACATTGTGTGGATTTTATCCAGGTTAGTTCTGGATTGTATTTGGATTGGACGTGGATAGGATTTCTATTGAATCTGATAGGATATGGATTTTATCTAGAATGCATCTGGATTGTATCCGGATTGGATCAGGAGTCTCTCAGGAGTCAGGAGGATCAGGTCTGGGTTAGGTCGGCGCTGATCTTGCACAGCGTGTGTCACTTGACGTGCACCGACTACCACTACTGCATGGACAACCTGTTTTCTTGAGTCGCTGGGATTCTGACGGATCGAATCTGGGTTTAATGGAGATTGGGTTTGCATTTTATCTTGATTCCATAATACAATCGATTTTGCCTTGTTAATTTTGATTTTCAAAGGTTGCTTTTTATTGATATACGGCCGCACTCAGAGACGTCAAAGTTTAATTAAAGTTGCTGATGTCACTTTCTTTGCTATAGCAATAGAATAAGACGCAACAACTTGAATCATCATCATCAGCCGCAAGACGTCCACTGCTAGACAAAGGCCTTCCCCAAACTGGGGAGAAATTGCCATAATCGCCACGCTTGGCAGGCGGGTTGGCGATCGCAGTTTGATGTTATAATACAATGTTCAGAAGGACGCTGCCCATCCTCTGGTATGATTCCCTTAGTCGCCTTCTACGACACCCACGGGATGAGATGAACGCCTTGAATGAAACTTAAAAATGAATTGACGTCTCTGAGTGCAGATGTTCCATGTAGTGGTTGTGTCACGTTGTGGCGGTGCCCCCAGCTACGTGGTGTGGACGCTGGAGCGGCTGGTGACGGACGAGTACGTGCTGGTGCTGCTGCACGGCAGCGCGCGCGCGCGGCGCCCCCGCCTGCGCTGGCTGCGCGAGTACTACCAGCTCGTAGACCACAGGCGAGGCCCTTCACTTCATCATGTCTTCATCAGTTTCCTTTATTAACCCCCGACATAAAAGGATTTTAACTTAACCTGTGTATCTGTTTTATCTGTGGCATCGTAGCTCCTAAACGGATGGACCGATTTTGATTTAGTCGAGAGTGTTCTTAGCTTGGTTTGATGAGAATCCGTTAAGCCTTTTAAAAGTTATTATGTTGAGTTTTTTTTACTCAGGTAAGTTAGTTTAAAACTAGCTCCTCCGTTTAGAAGTCTTTTATCGCTATTCCTCGAAAGCCTTCGAATTTCCTGAAATAAAAACTAGCCTATTTGTTAAATCAGGAATTTCATCCAAATCCGTTCAACCGTTTAGGCGTGATTGAAACACAAACATTCATACAAACTTTCATATTTAAAATATTTGTATAAAAAAAATTGATTAGAGTTCATTTAAAATTATTGTCAGTGGTCCGAATAGGTAGAGCTAATTTACCTAAACTTGACGCATGTTTATGCGTGAGTGAGATGGGAACACATTATTGAATGAACATGCATCAAGTTTAGGTAAATTAGCTCTACCTATTCCGACCACTGATTATCATACAGCCCTGTGTGGGCGAATCCGACTTGCACTTGAACAGTTTTTTTTTCATTGCAGATTAAGAAAAAGTCTAAAACATTTATACGTGGTACATCCTACTTATGGATTGAAAATCTTCGTCGCGTTTACAAAGGCTTTCGTGAGGTAAATACTTCAATCTGTGCTTAAAAGGTTTCAGCAAAAAAATAGTATTTCTCGACGAAAATATATATTCATTAAATTGGCTACATGTGAGCACGTCGGCAATATGGAGTGAGTCTTCTAGCGTTTCGGACATGACCATTATCATCAGCAGAAGGTCATTTTTCAAACAGAAACTCTAGCAGAAAGTCATATTTTCAAACAAACTCTTGGTCATTTTTTCAAACAAACTAGCAGGTCATTTTTTTAAACAGAAACTAGCAAAAGGCAATTTTTTCAAACAGAAACTAGCAGAAGGTCATTTTTTTTAAACTGAAACTAGCAGGTCATTTTTTCAAACGGATACTAGCAGGTCATTTTTTCAAACAGAAACTAGCAGAAGGTAATTTTTTCCAAACATAAACTAGCTGAAGGTCATTTTTTTTCAAACGGAAATTAGCAGGTCATTTTTTCAAACACTATAACAGAAGATCATTTCTTCAAACAGAATCTCTAGCAGGTCATTTTTCAATCTAACATTAGTTACTCCTTTATATTCTAGCTCGAAATTCTTCCGCAAACTAACCTACGTGCGGAACCTCGCGGAGCTTATGGAGCACGTTCCGGTGGAGCCCAACGCGATCCCGGACCTCGTCAAGGAGTACGACGCCGGCCGCCGGTAGGGCTCATTACATCTACCGCCTGTCACACTCCACAAGTCAACCTATCTGCCAGTTACGACCCTGCTTACGAAGCTTAGCTGTCCCGGGTTCGAGTCCCGGTATGGGCAATTTGATTCTGAGTCTTGGATATTTCTATGTATTTATTTATGCTTTTCTATATATATAAGTGGCCTAGTATCTATAGTACAAGCCTAGCTAAGTTTGGGACTAGGTCAATTTATGTGAGAAAAGAAAATTAAGTCCTTTCCTTGTCTCGGTTTCAAGTGTAAAAGTGTCAGATATGCTTTACTTGAGGATTGTGATACAGGTGGTTATTGAATTTAATGTAATAGTAACAATTTGGGAGGTAGTTTGAGATTTGTCAAGGATTGTGTTTTAGATTATAGGTTCCATTTTTAGTTTTGACCTTCTCAATTAAGCCTGCTCCACATTCTCGACAAAACTACACGAGACTTGCCGAATACGAGAGTGTGGAGAGAGTATTCGTCTATGTTCGTATTGTCTCGCGTATATTCGTGTTGTCTCCATTTCGTGGCGGTAAAAAGGCAAAACATCAAAGGGCTCTCGTGAAGTTTCGTGTTTGCGCGAAACTACCCCTCCACACTCCCGCGCTCCCGCCAACCGCAGGAAGCGCGGTCTTTGGATGTGAGTCACAATGGCGGCCAAATGGAATCACGATTTAGAATTATCGTTTTTCACGGATATGTAAGTAATTGTAATATGCTACAGCGCATAATACTGTAGCGACAGAAGTTTCGAGGACGTCCATCTTGGATGAAAGTCCAATTACAACTGCGCAAGGCGAGAATGTGGTGGGCCGCTCTCGGTGTCGCCCGATCTCGGCAAATATCTCTACAAAACAATCTCGTGTAGTTTTGTCGAGAATGTGGAGCGGGCTTTACAATGGAGAAGGGATAATATGTAACTAACTGTGAATGTCCGTTTTGTTACCCAGAACTGTATTAGATGTGTTAACAAAATCGACAAGGCACAAAAATTTGTAAACACAATTCTACGCTATATTTTTTCGAAAATTCTGTGAAATACCTTTCGGTTTTCGCTATTCTTAGATCTCTAATTGTTAACTAGTAATGAGTGGAGGCCTGTGCCCAGAAATGGTACGTATATAGGCTGGATTATTATATAATGCAATATTTAATGAGGTATATTAAAAAAAAAAGATTTTCACCTAATTCATAAAAAAAGTTTGCCTTTTATCAAATTCATAGAAAAAGGTATAAATTATTAAATTGGGGAAAACTCGTTTTAAATTCCAATTTTCATTGCGAAAAATCTAAACATTTAATAAATAAAAATGTAAGTCGCACGTACTGCAGCGACAAATACTTATTTAATATTAATTAAAGAAATTAAATCGTGCCATTTTATCGCCAGACCGAAAAAAAAAAGCATTAGGTATTAGTATTTTTATAATTTTCGACATTTTTAAACATTCCTAAAATGTGTTAAATTATTAAATTGATTATAAAAAATAAGTAGTATATTTAATGACATTCCATATTAGCATAAATAAAAAGCAATAAATTAATTTAAATTGTTTAATAGTGAAACAAACAATAAAGAAGCAATTCATAACGTCGAACGTATTCGACTAATAAAATATACATATCAGGGTCGACATGTTTGAAAAAAAAAAAACTATTTCTACTAAAATAATACTCTCTCCCGGATCCATTAGGTAATTTTTTAAATAAAATTCCAAATTTTATTTTATATGTACTTGATTGTCATTATAATTTAATTTATAAAAATCCACTTATAGGACCAAAATAAGCAATATGAAAATATTAAATAATAGCTCTCACTCTACTATAATAAAATGTATTTTAACCTATTTAACGCAATGTCAAATACAAAAGTCATCACTCGCACGCCAATTACAGCTGACAACCAGAGCTAATTTCAACCTTACGTCATAAACACTAAAATCTATTTTTCACTGTTAACCGTGATGGATATATCCGTCGTTGGCGTTGAACCAGCGGTGCGGATATATCCGTCAACGGTGTTGAGTAGGTTAAACTCAGTTCTATCAGTCAGCGAGATCTGATAATGTTAGTAACACACTGGAGATGGCACGTTATAGACAAGTTTTATCGTATGTGTGTATGTATACTACTTATACAGGGTGTTTTTTTATTCGTCTTAAACATTTTGGGGGTTAAATCAGTAAGTCATACTGACCAACTTTCACTATGGGACCAACCCCGAAATCGCGAAAAAAAATTTGACCATCCCATATATTTTGGCTAGTCAGCTGACGATGTTTTGTATGGGAAGGTCAAATATTTTTTCGCGATTTCGGGGTTGGTCCCATAGTGAAAGTTGGTCAGTATGACTTACTGATTTAACCCCCAAAATGTTTAAGACGAATAAAAAACCCTGTATAGACTCGTGTGCCACTATACTTGGTCTAAATAGTTAACTAATCGAAAATAAAAAAAAACGCGACTCATACTGACCAATGAAGAAAGGCTACAGATACAACATTGAACATACCAATAAAGTCTTTAGTATCTGTGGTCTGTTTTGATTGGGTAGCACGTTAAGTTATAAGTTTTTCTTTATTTAGACAAAGTATAAAAAAAAAAAAAAAAAAGTGTAAGCTTGCTGTGTGGCCGACGCAATAGAAAGTCGTACGTCTCTTCGCTATGTCTACACCTACGCGCCGCCTCCGGTGTGGCCTCACGCTTTGTGTGCGTGGTTTCTCGCTCTCATATTCGATTTAAAACGATTTATATAAAATGGATGCCATAATCTCATTATAAATATAATTCAATTTAATATCTAGTAAATAAAACAACGAAGCGAATTATTAAAAAAAAATATTATTTATAGATGGCAGTATTACTTTTAATTCATAATATATTTAGTTAGATGTATAATTGTATTTTTGTATATATTTTCCCCCTTACTAATAAACGTTGAGTAACGGCTGAGTAGTTATACAATGCTTTGTCCTTATCTGTCGAATTCAAATGTCACAATGACAGATAAGGACAAAGCATTGTATAACTACTCAGCCGTTACTCAACGTTTATTAGTAAGGGGGTAAGTGTGTTAAAACAGGGTGTAAACAAAGTAAGTGCGGTTATTTTAAAAGTATAATTGTCTGACCAGAAAAAAACCTTCAAAATTCGTGTCTACCAATTTCATAATTGTGTAAGCAAAAGGGGCATTAACTCGACCATCATAGACTGAATAATGATGACATCCTAGAGCTAATTACAAATGAATTACTCGATTCAATAAATTGAACTATTAATTCAATAATTCATAAATTTAAAGATGTATTTCTTTGAACAAATAATTTCACTTTTCTAGTTAGATTTTTCAAATAAAATTTTAATGTCAGTCAAACTAATATTGTTGGGAAAAGTGATGAGATATCGAGTTGAGACCTTCGAAAGTACATAATCGATATGTTTCTAATTAAATTAAACAAAAAAATGTGTTAGAATGTTAACAAAATCGGTTTGTATACATTATTATTAAATTAGATCAATTACGTGAGTTGCTATGGAAAATAATACTTCATATCTTTCCGCATTCTTTTTTTTTTAAATGTTGTCGCACCTATTAGTTTACACGTATATAATATATAAATTAAGTCTATGTTGTAAATCAAAAGGTAAGGTGACAACCAAAACGAATTAAGTACAGCTAGAAACTATTTAAATTTTAACTCTGATTCAATGGTACCAGGTCCCAATATGCACTAAGTGAAAATTCGTACTTATTAAGTTTTGATTCTCACTCACCGATCTTTTATATTTTAATTAATATTCCTAAGGTCAGTATAGATAATTTAAACTCGATTCAGTATTTTAAGCCCAAATCCGCGTATTTACAGCTTCTAGATGAAATCTTAATAGAAACATGCACTAAAGCGAATATTTTTTGAAATCACTTGTAGCTTGAAGATAGGTAAGTATAAAAAAACTAGTGTTCAATGTCTATGTACAATAAGAGGTGTTTGTACGAGTAGTTGTAATTGTTTTTTATGTGTACAAAAGTATTAGTACTATGACTTGTTCGCAGTTGAAATTTCTAAGAGGGTCGATGTCAGAAATTCATTTTTTTTTATCCTATTCCAAGAGACGGTAATGTTTTTGACCTAGTTAGTGACCTTACCTGGAAAGCTAGCGGTTCCTGATTCGATTCTAGGTTGAAGCAAACATTTGTGCGATAACCTCGGTTGTTTTTAAATCTCGGATGTTTTTCTATTTATTTAAGTATTGACGACGCGGTTAGCCTAGTTGGTGGCCCTGCTTATGAAGCTAGCGGTCCCGCGTTCGGATTCCGAAGTGGGCAAATATTTGTGCGATGACCGCGAGTATTTGTTCCTGAGTCCTGGATGTTTTCTATGTATCTAAGTATATTTGTCGTTGCCTGGTACCCATAGTACAAGCCTAGAGTTTAGTTTGGGACTAGGTCAACTTGTATGAGATTGTGTCTGATATTTATTTACCTAAATAATTATGTATTATGTATTTATACGTTATAATTGTCTAGTACTCAAAATACAAGCTTAGAACTTTGCTTGGGACTAAGTCAATTTGTGACATTTTCAATATAAAGGGACCTTATGGGGGCAGGCGGCTACGCCATTTTTAGAACTGTTACCATAGTATTCGTATAGTTACAAGAACAAGACGAGCGTAACTGCCTTCCTCCGTAAGGTCCCTTTATATTGCGAACGTCACATTTATTATCTTTTAAACTTTAACAGAAGTTAGCCTCTTTAGAGTTTCGACCGCGTCCATCACCTTGCCAGTATGCATTTAACTAATATTTGTACATATAAGAATATCAAACAGCACAATAATACGTGTCCTAATGTTAAGTAGCAACATGCTTTAACTATAATATGTAATAATAAGTACCGTTTTTGTAATTGGGTGCTGATTTTTTTGTTCGCTCAGTATATTAATATGTGATTTGGTTAATGTTTAAATATACACTTAAATAATGTGGGAATATCCTCTATTATATGTTATTATTATGTAAACACACAAATAAATGGGCCGTTACCAGCATTGCACTTCGTCGATTGATTAACCCGTCGTATGCGGGAGGTGAAAAAAAATATCAAGTTCCTAGTCTCGTCAGATTATTATATAAAGCACAAAAATAAGCATAAAAAATACAAAAATGTCCAAATTTTTAGCACGAATCCGCATACGAAGGGTTAACTTGTATGTCTAGAAATACTTGGTCTGCCGCGTTTCGACTTGGGGTAATTCTTCGAGAGTATTTTCAGTTATTTTGTAGAAGTCAGGGCACTCTATAAGATAACCGAAAATAACATCCAAAGCTACAGGAATTTCGACATTAATGCGACCAGGGCAATGAGAGCGGTGAAACTCTCGAAGAATTACCCCTTGAAAGTTTGTGTTCGTGGCTAATAATCCGGGGATATATCAAGTTACATCAAATTAAACTTTGACCCATTTTGTTTGTTGAATGGATCATCCCAAAAAAGGCCCAATTTGTTTTGAAGCTCCCAGTCTATACTGTTGAATGAGATCGTAATCGGCGAAGGAATTCATTACGACAATATTGATCGGTGCAATTTACGGTAGATTTAATCACCGGCCGCATGCCAAAAGTCGACATCTACCGCTTTGGTGTTTGCAATTTTAATCAGATGTCCGATTTAATATTTACATGTAAATCCCCCAGAAAGATAAAAATGTTAAGAGAGAAAACCTTTTTTTTTCGTGTTAGAATACTCACCAGAGCAACGATGTTTTCTACAACAATACCTTCATAGCTACAATATTGCATAAACCAAGAGGTTTTTAAAGTGGGGGGCGCTCCCCTAAGGGAGGCGCGACGGCATACGAACTTAAATATCCTTAATCATACACAACTTTTGGTTTTTATTGTCGGTACCCTAGATATTTTTTAAAAATAAGATTGGCAACTGGCATAAAGTTTACGTACTGGTAAAGTCACTTAAACATTTTTAGCGCAAGTCAAGCACCATGTTATTGCCTGTTTTAAGCTGAATAGTCTACCGTATTACGATAAGGTCTTAGCGTACGTAATGTGATCATTACGGGCGACACGAGGACGACAAAGATCGTTGCATACAAGTGGTATAAAACCAACTTCAACGTGATGTGGATAAATCATCTGTCAATTTCTGACTATATAGGTAAGTGAGTGACACATGCTTTATCCATTATAAAGGCGACTATATCAGTTAGGTAATTTTAACGTCGGTTTTAATAACCGTTAAACGTTTAGTAACAAAATATACGCGATTAACGTGTTCGTTGTTTTGGCTCTTCTATTTTTTTTAATGCGTGTCGTCGCCGTCACGTTCCCGTCTCGTTCGAAATGCCATCACGTAAGCTACGGCCTCTATTACCATGTGCCATGGCCACATGGGCGACGCGTGTGTAGTGTGTATGTAGATTGTGAATGTGGGCGTGAACACGCTGGGATGTAGCACTCGATGGAAAATTATGGAAAAATGTCTAATGATAATCTAAATGTCCTGATATTTATCTAAACTTTCGATATTTTTAATTTCTAGAAACATTTCTGTTTACCATGTGATCCGGCGGCGGGCACACAATTGGCCGCCATTTTTTTTTATCGCTCGGTAATCTATTACCTGTCACTAACGAAAGAGATGCACTGTGGCCAATTTACTGAATAAATATTTTGACTATTTTTTGACTGAGCGACCAGGGAGAAAGCCCAAGTTGTGCTAGCCGTTCAGATAAAGTAGGAAAGTTAATGCGCACACGATTATGGTAATTAAAACGAGGGATTCAGAAGTTTCGGTGTGTATTTGACATATATTTTCAGTGGATTTTGAACTCTATTACCTATAGTGTTTTGAATAATTTAAACACTATCTACTTACATATCGAACGTTTAGCTGAATATCTGCTTATTCTGTCACTGCTAAGTTAAAAAATAATATGTTTAGTCCCACTTCTGCAGCATTTCATTTTATCGTCCGCTGTTGGGCTCTCCTATATGTATATCCTCTCGAAGCTTCATAGGTCCCACTAATGTATAGCATATCTGTTTTGGTTGGCTGCATCAGGGGATGTTCTTAAGGCTGCTTTTCCACCAGATATGTGCGAGGTACCTAAAGAGCCAGGTCAAAGCTTCCCGTTTCCACCAGCGCTAAGCTAAGCCAAGCTATGAAAATAAACGATCCTAATTGATGGACATCAACACATCCTTAGCTACGCAGCTAGCACATCTCCGGTGGAAAGGATCCTAAGATGTGGCCAAAAAAAACAGATATACTACCCACTGATTATTAACGAGTATAAACC